>JARFJB010002197.1:210000-502500 GCA_036346205.1 Vesta saturnalis | reverse complement strand
TTAAAAAGTTTCTTAAACAAAAATCAATCATTACTTTGATATCGTTGTTATGGCCCGTTGGCCTCTAAACACGCTCCAAATTTTGCAATTTGCTTAGTTTGGACTAGTCCTAAGCCTAGATAGAGTGTGAAGGGAGGCACAGATAAATGCAGATTCCTCATTACTAATCCAACCTATACACCTTAAGAAACCATAGCAACAATCAATTATTAAATTAAACGGTTAAAAAGTCTTCTTTTCGCCATAACTCTGGAACAAATAAAGATATCAAATTGCGTTATTTACGTTTTTGTTACAAATTTAAGCTACTTTCCGCTTATGATGTCATAATTATACCGTATGATTTAATTTTTCTGAATAAAATCAAAAATACTGGTATTATTACAAATTGCGCCCTCTAACAATTTTATTATGAGCTATCGCGTACCAATGGATGCGACAGTTAAAAGTACTTACCTTTTTCTTCTAAACAAGCCTAGGTTTACTACAATCGGATGTCGTTTAAAAATAACAGCGATTTAAATGATTACACATTCAATAGCTTCCCCCACTCTTATTAAGGTCGGTACGCCAATGAGCCTTAGACCAAAATGATGCAGAATTGTCTAAGCTTTCTAACGATGTTACCAAAGGTATGCCTTAATGTGGGAATTTTCGGAGAAATTTATAATTTTATTTTTAATTTTCAATTGCGCCTTGCGATGAATTACGGAACTTAAAAATAATTTCCAGGATTTTCTCATGGCGACTTTTATAATGAATTTTTTTCTCCACTTTTTATGTCCACTAGTTTCTGAAATATGGCGTGGCCAGCCTTAATGAAACACCCTGTATATATATATATATATATATATATATATATATATATATATATATATATATATATATATATATATATATATATATATATATATATATATATATATATATATATATATATATATATATATATTAAGATCGTACTCCTGCATCCCTGCTGATAATAAAGATGGGTAGTTCGTGATGCTACCGCTAGAGTTAGATAGTCACAGAGAGTTGTCAAAAGAGATTGTCTAGTATATTTTTGTTATTTTAAACCCTAATTAAATTTTATAAATTCAGTTTACTTTCAGGTAAGAATATTAAATAGTTTTATGTAATTCCATATGTAACTTAATAAAATACGTTCTTTCAGCAATTGAATTTAAACTGTTTTTCTCCAAAACCAAACTAACCTATCAAGCATACACATATTATATAAACTGAATTTTGCAAAATAAACAATAAAATGAAGGTAAAATTTCATATAGTTAATGAAAAAGGAGAAAAAAGGGTTAAAAGTGTCCAAAAATTAGAAGATGAGGTAATCTTCATATTTCCAAATACGTTAGAAAACGAAAAGCACCGTGAAGAACTTTTTTCAAAAAGTGTAATAAAAAACAGTGTAGCTTCTATTAAAAAAGAATTGGGTTTTAGAAATGTAGTAATAACCTTAGACAAAACATTAAAACCAATATATATGGATGAAGAAAATAATTTTGTCTTCAAAAATTTTTATCTTGAAGAAGCATATATTTCAACAAATGATAATAAACAAACAAATTCAAAAGACACACAGAGCGAAACAGCAGGTTTACTTCAAATGATACAGGATCTGCAGGAGCAAATTAAAACAAGTAAAAAATTTAGAATATGTGAACCTGAAGCAAAGTTAAATCTTGAAAAATTTAATGGTAAATGTGATGCCATAGGATGGCTTGAAAAGTTTAACACAGAGTGAACGTTTTGATATTGATGATGGAGATAAGGGTGAGATTATGTGTGTTTTAACAGATTCTGCTGTGGATTGGTATTTGTCAAATATGAAACAGGAGTGCAAGATTGGGAAAATTAGAAGAATCGTTTAAATCAGTTTTGGAGTTAAAATTGGTCATGTGTTAGATAGCTATGCAATACAAATATAGCAATGGAAGTTTATCAGATTTTTGCTTACTAAACAGAAATTATTATTAGATGTTGAAAAGGACATGACTCAAACTAGCTTATTAAATTTGATGGTCATTGGCTTGCCATTGCACGTACAAAGTAAATTAAAAGATCTGATATACTGTCTCCAGATAAATTGTTTGAAGAAATAGAAATCTTGATATTATTCGTGATAGACCTAAATATAACCAAAATGTAAATAGAGGGAAGAAATCGAGACTAGGAATTATAACAGACAAAGAACATTTCATACTCAAATAAATAAAAGTACTGCCTGTAAAATTTGTGAGAAGTTGAACTTACCAAATAGGTTCCACCCGGAGAAGTTTTGTTGGAATCAAGAGAAAAATGGTAGAAAACCTCATGTAAATATAAACGAGGCTGACTTTTAGAAACAGATGATGACATTTATCAAGTTTTGAACATTGCTAGTAAAAATGATTGACTAACAACCAGCCAAAAGTGCACCAGAAAAATTAATAAAAATTTATGTCAATATAAAAGATAAAGTATTTGAGGCGATATATGATAACGGTTCAACGTCTCATTGATAAATAAAGATATAATTGATAAGTTAAGTTTAAAATTTTTTAGAAGCTCGGATGTTCTAAATTCTTTATCTGGTAGCACCAGAGGGCTGGTACAACGTTGAAATTAAAATTGGTGATATTGAAGATGAAATAGATTTTTATATACTAGATAATAACGTATTTCGATATAAAATTTTACTTGGTCTTGACGCCATTCGAAAATTTAAGTTATCACAAGATGAGAATTTAAATATTTTTCAGAAAACAAGAAAGAGGTTTACAAAGAGTGAAAAAGTTGACTTTAATGAGTATAGAAATGTGGAAAATATAGAAAATTTTGGTGAATTAAATAAAATAAAAGGAATCAAATAAATATGTAATAAATAATAATGGAATATTTGTGTGAGAATAATGATAATTATCTTAATAAAGATCAAAAGAATAATCACTCAGTTAATTGAAGATAATATGGACTGCTTTGCTGTAAATAAATATGATGTGGGACATATTACAGGTGCAGGTGGTGCTCGTAAAGCTATCTGTCAAGAAATACGTGTCACAAAGACCATACAGATGTTCAGTTCCTGATAGAATAGAAATAGAAAAACAAGTAAATGAGTTACTGAAGGCATTGGTGACAGAGTCAAGTTCTCCTTTGCTGCTCTAATACTTGCTTTTAAAAAGGTGAAGGAAAGACAAGACTCTGTATAGACTTTCGACAGTTAAATAAGATAGTTGCTCCAGAAGCCCAGCCCTTCCTAGAATTGAAGATATGTTGGCTAAATGTTTCGATTGTTCATATTTTAGTGTTTTGGATGCTAATTCAGCATTTTGGTCAGTAGAAGTTGAACAACAGGATCGAGAAAATTAGCCTTTGTTACTGAGACAGGTCATTAATTCAATGTTTTACCTTACGGTTATAAAATTCACCGCTATTTATCAGAGAATTGTTACGAATATAATAAGAAAAAACAATTTAAGCTCATTTACTATGAATTTCATTGATGACATTTTAATCTTTTCACGCTCATTTGAAGAACATTTGAGAGAATTTTTTATAATAATAAAGAAAGAAAGTTTTAAATTAAAACTATCTAAATGCAAATTTGCACAGAAAACCGTAAAATATCTAGGACACATTATCGGACAGAACAAGGTTACTCCTTTAACAGACAATTTACATGCAATAAAAAGTTTTCCAGTTCCCATCAAGAAAAAGAACGTGCGCCAATTTTTAGGAAAAATAAATTTTTACCATAAATTCATTGCAGATTGCTCAACAAAATTGCAACCTTTATTCAATTTATTAAAAAAAGATGTTTCATTTAATTGGACTGAAGACTGTCAACAGTGTTTTGATAAAATTAAAGAATATATGTGTTCTCCCCCAATTCTGGCAATATTTAATCCAAATAAACCAATTTTTATATACACAGATGCCAGTGGGGAAGGCTTAGGAGCTATTTTAAAACAAGAATCAGAAGATAAGATGTTACATCCAGTTTTTTATTTTTCTAAACGTTTAACAGACAGTCAAAGAAAGAAGGCACCGATTTACTTAGAATGCTTAGCCATCAAAGAAGCTATTGTATTCTGGCAACATTTATTAATTGGTAATGAGTTTACTGTTGTGACTGATCATAAACCACTGGAAAATTTGAAAGTCAATTCCAGACCGGATGAGGCGTTAGGAAGCTTGATTGTTTATCTGTCTCAATACAATTTCAAAATTATTTACCAGGAAGGCAAGAAAAATATAGAAGCAGGAATCCCATACTTGAAACTGAAAATTTGATACGAGTAACCAATGTTCTAGATTTAGAAGAGATTAAACAAGATCATAAACTAAATGCTAATGAATTGAAATCTCAAAATAAAATTAAAATAGCCATTGGATAAGACGGAGGGAAAACGGCGTAGATGCCAATTTCCAAATTGCCAGAAAAAACCTTTGACATTTTGTTCAAAATGCGATGTAAGCCGGTGTGCAGAATGTTTTGAACCCTACCATAAATAAAAAATTTTTGTTTCATGCGTCGTTAAACCCATACTATTTCAGATTGCGCGTAGTACGTTCATTGTTTTAGGGTGTGCAATCCTACTCACATTGTACCAGTATCATATATGTATATAGGACACTTTATTTCTTGTAAACCAAAAGCGACAAAAAACAAATCTGATTATTTTTATCTAATGAAAATAGGATTATAATTGATAATTAGTAACAATTTTCTAAATTCCATTATTATTTTTGGTACCAGTACTTATTGGGTTAATAAACTGGATTTTCTTGGTCGTTCTTTCCCAGTTTCACAAATTAACCGGTTGAACCATCATTGTGCAAAGCTTGTTAATTCGAATTTGAGTAGTTTCATTGTTTACCTGTCCCACTATAATGCAATATTTAACCTCATCAAATCCTATCTCATTCACATAACACATGGTAGTCTACCACAAGACAGCCAATTTGTTTTATCAGATTTTGAGTTTTGCAAGTAATTTAATATTAGACTTGTAAATAGTTTAAATTTTTGCCAGGAAAGTCAATATAAAGCAAGCAAATAAGTTGAGTAAGAGTAACATTATTGTCAGTAAAGAGAAGATACATCCATTAGCGATTTTTTTCTTGAATTTGCACCATTGCGCACAAGTTCAATATTACACTCTAAGATTTTATAGTCTTTTAGTTATTGACAGTAATTTCAAATTATACTTTTATGGATAGGGTACCTTGGGACACTACAATATACACACCCACAGACACATACAATTATAAATCCGAAAAATAAGTATTTTAATTATGAATGATAATCGTGAAAGTTTGCATTTTAATATGAAAGCAGCCATCTTAATCTTTCGCTATACACATAATAAATAAATAAAAAAACCATAAGAGAAACATAAAACGTTTATTACTGTTTTAATGTGTACAACTTGGTACAACTTTATACAATTACCCAAACATGGATTTTCGCAGTGATTCAATTTCAAAATGTTGGAGCACAATTTGATAAATTAATTGTATATATTGTGGCGTGGTTTAAGTAGAAATAGTAATCACTACGAATTAACAAATTTTTCATTCGGTCACTTAGATGAATAATTCGAAAGTTTAACATGGACATGGCCAAATATAACTCAATTCAAGACTATAAATCTTTACACTTAATTACCTCCATGTTAACTTTCCACGTTTAACATAAATTAAAGAGGACTTAGAAGTACCGTTTGGTTTACTAGTTTCGCATTCTTTAACTGTAGTTAGTAGATGATAAGATCATGTTAATATTAAATGCGTAAACTTTACCTTAAACACGGAAACGGTACAGCTGTTCCTTTAAATAATTTAAACCCCTTATCCTGCATATTATAAAACATAAAATATATTAAATATGAAAAATTATATAGTCAAACACATACAATTAAACATAATTAAATAGTAAAACTAATATTATGTACAAAATATTTATATTAATGTGTATTAAAAAAATAGTATAAATTTGTATTAAATTAGATGAAAATGCATTTGATCAAGCAGCCACAATGATTATCTTACTTTCCAGTTTATTGTAAAAGGACTAGAGATTTAAGTATTCTTACAACAATACTTAGAATATTGATTCGGTAACTATAGACTGCATCACTTAAAAACGTACAAATGTAAAAAAATTAACTAGAAACTAGATTCGTCATTTTCACCCTACACAGTATTAGGAAACATTGCAACAGCTTTCTATGTAAATGAATGTACGTTAATTTGTGCAGAAAAGTTTCTGAACCAAGACAAACATTTTAGACATTCTTATGTAGTAAAAATAAAGCATAAAATGGTGAATGTGTACATAAATGTATGTTTGGTTAGTCACCCTAGTTTTTGGCAGAAAATAAAATTAATACGAGTATAATGATATAAAATTAGTTTGAATTTCAAACTAATAGAAATTCTTTGGTCAATACTGCAAGAAGTTTAATGTGAAAAATTAGTACCTAACATTATTTGCCTACCGCAAAAATCTTACTTACTTTAGGCCAAAAATTGTACAAAACAATAGTTTTAATTTCATTTTATTTACAAATTCTTGTTTAATTGAATATATAGATTTCTTTCTTCATTTTTTTTCAAACCATTCACCTCAATACAATTGCTATTGGATTATTACGTATTTGGCAATTGCAATATTGAAATAAAACGAGGTTACCTAATGTGGACATATTCAGCATATTTAAATTATGCTTTTGTTTTAGAGGATTCAGCTTATTACATAATTAATCACAGAAACTATTGATAGAACTAAATTAGCAGTCTTTTTAAGGATATTAAAAAAATTAAAGTTGCTGAAATTGCAAATCTTTCTTATTTGTGCATTAAGATGTTAGCGGCTTATAAAAATCATACATTCTAGATTAAGTATTAACCAAAAAGTATTAACAGGAAATAATATTACGTATTAATTTAATCGTAGCAGTGCATACAATGTACACTTATTGCATTTTAATTAATTATTGCAATGTTTAAATATGTACTATTATCTGCAAATATATTGCTATTATTAATAAAGGTGAGCATAGACAAGTTTAAATATTACTATAATTTTGAGCAAAGCATTTAATAATGTTGAATGTGTCCACAATTATTAATTAAAATTAAACACATCTACAAAATAAAAATTAACGTAAAAAAACAAACATTTTTGGCAAGTGTTACTCAACTCTTAATCTTTAAATCTGCAATGTGATCAGTTTTTTTTTCAAAATAAAGAAGTCTTTAATAATATCAAATTGTAATAGCTGCAGGTTAATATCAAAATCATTTTATATAGCTGATCTGTAATTGTATCAAAATTTATTTACATATTAATTTAGAATTTTTGATGCAACATTACATTTAAAACTGATTTAAGAATTTCATAATATCTACAAATTTTTGGCCAAGATGACTCATTTATCTTTGATATATATTACAACCTTATCCACTCAACTTAAGTATGTAATAAAATAGTTACAACAGACTATTCTTAAAGATTACAATATTAGGAAATTTGTGTGATATACTCCTAAATTTTTGAATGATGAAAAATGCATCAGCTGATATTCATTTGGTCTCACTGCAAAATTTTTGGTGTCAATATAAATACCCTGAAGGTAAAAATTTATACCAAGTATATGTTGCAATGCTAATTTCCTCACATTTTCTATTTATATGCCAACTTCTCTGAACACTAAATTTTAATTTTGTTACACTAGAAATGAATGAATATCAATATAATCTAAATAGTATTGAGTAAGAGAGTAATTAGAGTATCTAAAATTGTAACTGTATCAAAGAAATTTACGTATAAATTGTTTAAACATGAAACTTCATTGTATAAAAGAAACAATTATGAATTATCTTAATTCTGAAAATATAAAAGAAAAAGACAAAACTTCACACTTTTAATTAATGCCACTTTGGTTATTTATAGAACAACAGATAATCAATAAACGCGAAAAAACACGAAGTAATACATAAAACATTAATTTTACATCGATTCTAATAAAACCAATTTAAAAACATCAACCGTCAATCCTTCAATTAAAATTATGTTAAGGAGCTACAGTTAATTTGCATCTCAGCAGTAGCCGATGACTAGGGCACAACATTGGGGAAATACATGTATTAGTAGTTGATGTACCTGTAGGTACTCATGATCTGTAAATGGTTTTAAGCTTTTTTGTATAAATTAAGCCCATTTTCAGGCATCCGTTTCTCCACCTTTTAAGCGTAATCTAGCAAAATCTTCAAATATGATGTCATCATCATGATCTTGAGCATTCTCTATATCACTAGAACAATTACATAGTATAAATATTATGAAAGGAGACATTTACGTCATAGTGTAAACGAATGGTATATACAAGATTTAACAAAAATTGTTTATACACATCAGGTGTCCAAAAACACAGGAAACAGCTTAATAAACTCTTTTCAGACTAAAGAAATTGAAAAGTTGAAAAAGGTTCCTCTAGTAATTTTTCTTGAGGAATCGAATGGTAATATCAGATTTTGGGCTCTAACGGGGCCAATGAGAAATTTATCATTTTAGGCCCTTGAGTGGCCCAAAGTCAACTTTGCAACCCTTTTTAAGGTCCTAGGGTATTATTCCAGGATAAAATGTTAAATTCCTTACTGAATCGAATATTCAAGATAAAAAATGAACATTCTTAAAATTTCGATTTTTACTATAAATGATCCTTTTAGACTTTTTAGGGACCCCACAAAAGGACCTTAGGGCCCTGAAAAAAGCAAAGACGTTGTCTGACAGAATTTCGCGCTGAATCCAAATATGAAATAAAAAAGTAATGGTTCCCACTTGAAATTTCAAAATTGGAGCCTTTTGGGGCCCAAAATCTGATATTAACATTCGATTCCTCGAGAAAAATTACTAAAGGAACCTTTTCCAAATTTTCATTTTTTTGACCTGATAAGTTATTAAGCTGTTTGACTTTTTGGACACCCAGTATGTATGTATGTATACATATTGTACTTATCATGGCTATGTGGTGTTTTAATTTTTGACATCAAGAGAATTTATCAAAATTTTTAACTTACAAAAAATATACCATTGGTTGAAATAACTTTGAAATTAGTTAGAATACAAAAGAAAAGTAATTACTGTATTTATATTACTAAAAATTAGGGTTTTGGTTGAGGTTATGTTCTGTGAAACTAAACTTAGGGGGCAGTTATAAGAGATACGGTAACGTTATCATAGTTTAGTAACATAGTGTAGTGCATCCTGACAATTTGAACAAGTCACCAATGTCACAAACGTGATAAAACCTGAAAATTCATGAAGGTGCACTACTATGCTAGAGCAGTAAGTCTACCATTCTTCCCGAAAATGGGAACTCATCAAACAAACAACTTTTTTTAGTAACAAATTTTGATTTGGGACCTCTGGTCATAATTATTCGATTTCTTAAGATGTTTTAACCATCGTCATATCTTCCTTATTTAAAATGATATTAAAAATTTCAAATGATGATATTTGGATAACAGTCTCATGCATTTTTAAAAAAGAAACATTTATAAAATGCTTGTATTGTCTACATTTATTTGAAACATTTTTTTATATTCATACAAGAAATCTTGATAAATTTCAACTAAAAATAGAAAAGAAGTCAAGTTCCCTTTGTGTTTTTGAAAAATTCAACAAAAAACTACTGAATACAGAAGTATAACAACTTATTTATTATTACATTAATAATTAATTACAAATTTTCAACATGGCTACCATTCGCAGCAACACATATTTGTAGAAACTTAAAAAAAAAAACTGCCTGCTTTTCTTTAACATCCTCTGCTGTAGCCACGATTCTTACCACCAACTATTCCTCTGTATTTACTGGTGTCTCGTACACAAACGTCTTGATACAACCCCAGAAAAAAAAAATCTAGTAGAGTTAAGTCTTGGAATCCGGGCTGGCCACAAAACAGGACCATTCCTACCAATCCACCTCTCTTTCGGTATTGTCTATTCAGCAATGCTGTAATTTCTCGTGTACTGTATGCTGGCACGTCATCATGTTGGAACCAGTGTCGTTGCCAGATGTTTAATGGCAAATCTTCTAAAAGCTCTGATAACACAGTATCTAAAAAAAATATGGTAATTTTCCCCATTCAAACGGTGTGGTAGAAGATAAGGTCCAATTACATAATTTTCTATAATACCGACCCATACATTCACCGCAAAACGTTCCTGATGGGCAAGTATAAACGTTGCACGTGGATTTTCGTCAGCCCACACATGTAAGCTTCTCGATTTAAATACTCCGTTTCTTGTAAAACAAGCTTCGTCCGTAAACAAAATAAATTTTTAAAAGTTTCTCTTCAGATTACAACAGCAAAGAAGCCAACGACAGAACAATAGTCTTAGCTGAAAGTCTCCAGGTTCCAAAGCTTGCACTTTTTGTCTGGAATACAGGTGGAGGCCTTGGCCATGTAAAACATTCCAAACTGTCATATGATTGACATTCAACCTTCTACCTATTACTTGAAAGCTTATGGAAGGTTTGTTTTCAACCATTTCAAGTACATTCTCATGAAGTGCAGGGGTTCTTCGAAATCTATTAGTTTACACTAATTTTTTGATGTGTACACTTGGTTGTTGGCGATGTGGTTATCTTCTTCGATATAATCTCGGAGCTTCTTGCGTATTTCGTTTCGCTTCCCCAAAAACCAAACGCACATCACGAAGTTCTATATTGTGGTAAGTGTAAGATTTCTTGCATAGATATAAAAAAATGTTTTAAATAAATTTAAAATAAATTTCGATGAGTGCTATCTACCCTTTTCGGGTGTTACGACTTAGTATTTACACTGTGTATACAATATACGGTAAGTTTTAGTATACCAGGGATGCAACCTAAACTAAAGTGACAACTATTTAAACATTAAATTGAAAACTTTCGATATTATTTATTCACAAAAAACTAAAAATTATTCAAATGTAACAGATAATTATGACAACTAAAACTGTAACTACAACAATTAACAATAAAGGAAAATGTAAAACATTTTTTTTTGTTAGCAATGTATTAAAACATTTGAATGTATAACACTTAAATTTTGAGCACCAGTTTTTTTTTGTGTTAGGTTCTCTATTAATAAAAAGCATTTCGAAAAATAAACGTTAGAAATAATTACTTCTGTAATTAAAATTTTTACTGCATCAAAATTTGAGTTATGACCAGTTTCTAGAGAATGTATCGCTAAAGCACATGATTCTTTTTCAATTCTAATATCACTTTTATGGGAAGTAATTCTGTTTTTTAGGTTCCTTTGAGTTTGTCCCAAATATTGTTTATTGCAATCATTACATGAAATTTTATATACGACATGAGATTTAAAGTTTTCATTTTATCTTTAATTTTAGAAACTAAATTGTTGATTGTTTTGGTTGGTTTGTTAGCAATAGCGATATTTTTTTCTTGTTTTAAAATATTAATGATTTTTGGTGGCAAATGTTTTATGTAAGATAATGATTGTCATTAGAAGAGGTATTAATTGGTCAATTATATATTTGCAAGTTATTTTGTCTTTGGGCTTCAAAAAATTAATTTCTTTAATAATATATATTTGTGTGTAACAACGCCATGTCCTATCCATCGTTGTGGAAATTCAACATTTAGAAAATTGCAAGCTGCTAGGGAGAAATGAGCAGGGGCACTATCCTGCATAAAGTGCATGTTTTGTCTAACATCCAATGGCAAATCATGCAGAAGATGAATGTCCATTAACTGTTTCTGACAATTCAATAGGGCCTGATATGTGTTCTCCAATAATACCATACCACACGTTTGTCTTTAATCCGTGCTGGAAATGATGTTCTCTTGCTGCATGTGAGTTTTCATTGTACCATACGTGTTTATTTCTAAAGTTAAAAACACCGCGACGAGTAAACGTAGCTTCGTCGCAAAATAGCGAAACGGCTTAAGTTTTTCAATACGGAACATTCTATGAACTGATGATTTACTTATACCAGTAGCGGCATTCATACGTCTTAAACTTATTTCCGGATTTTGTGCTACGCGAACTAATATCTCTTCTTCTTGTTCAGGAGTAATATTTTTTGGGCGACCAGCATCTCGTCTTTTATGACGGAACAACCCAGTCTCGCCTAATCGGCCACAAAGGTTTTTAAATAATTTGGATAGGTTTCTGGATACCTGCGCTTCGCATGACGTCCATTGAAGTTTTTTTTTTTTTGCATAAATGCATACCATATCCCGCATCTCTTCGTAGGAGTATAAATTATGTCGCGGTATCTTTTAAGTATATTAATCATAGTCGTACTATACACAATCTAATTACATACACCAAATTAAATTGATAAATGTCATCAGTACTTACGATTTTGTTTCATACAACACCATGCTACTATGTTTTTTTTACGTTGTTCTATTCATTATATTTTTCATTATAACTAACAAAAACCCCGTATGTCAGTAAACATCAACTTTTGAGCTAAAGCATGTTGGGTTCAATCGACTTATTTACTAGTAAGGAATCTACTCGTGCTCTGTGCCCCATTAATTTTGGGACACCCTGTAAATAAACGATCTTCCACATTGTGACGTAAGTACTAATATTATGTTTGCCGACGATATCTCTCTATTTAAACAATGTCACAGTGCAGACTAGATTGAGTGTAATATCGGCATATCTGTAGGAAAGGTAGTTAAATAAAATAAATAATTAAAATAACACCCAAAACTTAGTACTGACCCTCAAAAAAATCAAACCCCAAAATAATCGACAAGATGTTGTGGTATTGAGTGTAACAATAGATTCTTACTATGAAACCTTATGAAAAATGTTTCAATGGAAACTGGACTTACTGCATAGTATGGCCTTTTTCAATCTGTTATCTTATGCAATACTTGAGAGAGGCCAAATGTATATTATTAAATTAATTAATTAATTAACAACCTTAATTACAACGATTATTGCCACACTCCTTTTACAAATACAATAAAGAAATATTTAAAACAAAAAGCCTTTTACGCCTCAAACGAGTACTTAAGTCACAGTTTTAAATGTAGGATATTAAACGTTTTTGTAAAACTGACTTGTGAAAATTAGTAGGTATAACAGTTATTATTATTAAAGTGAACCACATCCTAATCAAGCGAGCTCACTTGTTTACTTTTTCTGGAAAACAGTAACAAAACAAAGAGTTTATAAAACTAAACCAGATAACGTTGCTGTTCTGCCAGTAGAATATTTTAAGAAGCGGCCTAATGAAAGAAGTCCACCTTTAAGCAGCAATATTATACTTTTACACAATGAATATCTACTGTAATTAATAAATTAAAAAATTTGAGTCTGCCGACTGAAAAACTTTCCCATCTTCAATTATCTGAGTCTGTTCAATACAAAAAAGTAATGAAAGTAAAACATAAAATATTTTCAAAGATTATTAGATTTAAAATATTATTTTTTTACGCTTGTAGTTCTTTAAAATACAAAAGGTTTAAATTTAAAAAAGTTTACCTCTTCCCAGATTACTCAGTAATTCCTGCATTGATTGTCATCAATTTTCACTGGGGTCTGGACATTTAGGTCTTAAATACTAGTGTCAAATTTGCATGCACTATATAATTGTATGAGTATTTGCGAGCAAAAAAAAAAAAAAAATTACCCCTCTTACTCCTTATGCGTAGTTCCACCACCTCCGCCAGTTATCAATAGGTTCTGTACATTTAAGCCAAATTTGAATTCTATTGCTTTTCAAGTTTTTGAGATATCGTGTCCAAAAGATGTTATCATTATTATGATATGACAAACAAAACCAGGCCACGTGCTAAAGGATGGGTCCGAAGTTTCTTCACATCAACCTACAGCATAAAAAACTCGCCACGGCTAATATCGCCGGGAAGCAAAACGCTGAAGCCTACAATTTCATTCTGATTCAGGAAGCATGAATAGTCAAAGGCAGAGATGTAGGCCTGTCAGAAATCGGGGGGAAGCTCATGTATGACACCCATTGTACAACAGCAGAACCCCCGAGAACCTGCTTTATAATAAAGTAGAACATAAACTTCGTACTACTACAGGAACACCGCGGTAGAGACCTGGTAGCAGTAAAGCTTAAAATATGAGGCAGAGAACTAACGGCTGGATCTGTCTACTTCCCATTTGACTCGGCGAACCCTCCTCCAACAGCAGGCTGGCCAACAACGCATGCGCTGGAAGTGGACATCTACTGATAGGCTGCCATGTGAACTCCCACCATGCAGCATGAGGAAGCAGTAACTGCAATACCAGAGGTGAGTCACTCTTAGAATTTAGTTTTAAGCTAGTCACCCTAAATGAGGGTAATAGGCCAACCTTCATAACGTCCACTAGGAAAGGGGATTTAGACATTACCGAAAGTGCCGTATAATAACAGAACTCATTAAGAACTGGAGAGTACTGAAGGAGCCATCAAAGGCAGACCATCAGTACATCAGGTTCGAAATCGATGAGAAGCTAACCGAACCTCTCGGAATATACAGAGACCTTAACAGAACAGATTGTGAAAAATATAGGGAATACCTGTATAATAATAAACACACGACTCCCCCAGGAATCCCAAAACCGAGTGAAGATCTTGATAGAGCTGAGGACATTCTGCAATAGTATATTCGTGTGAAAACAGCTGCCAACCCAAAGCCCAGAGAGGCAGATCGAAGGGAATTGGTGGAACTCGTTAAAATGAGAAAAAATGTCCCGACAGCAATTTGCATCCGAAGGAAAACAAATAACTGGGACGGATACCACAGGCTCCTAACAGAGTACAGTAAAACTGTAAGGAAGACCAAAAGGGAGGCATGGAAGAGGTACTACAATGCCGTTGAATCCACGTGAATTGAGCGATCAAAACGTTCAAGCCACACAAGACCCCAGGGCTCGGTAGAATATTCCCTAGGCTCCTTCAGGAGGAATTGGGAATTCTAGACAGTCCTGACTGACATTCGAAGCTAGCTTAGGTCTCAGGTATGTACCTAAGGCATAGGTGACTGCGAATGTAGTCTTCATTCCGAAATATGGAAGAGCAAACTATGCTTAGGCCAATTCGTATCGCCCAATATGACTTAACTCTTTGCTGCTTAAAGCAATGGCGAAAATCCTAGAGAAAACGCCATCCTTCACAAAAATCAGTCTGCGTCGACTAGACAAGTCGACTAAAACTGCACTGCACAAGCTAGTCAGTAAAATTGAAGAAAGCCTGGAAAACGAGGAAATTGCCCTCGCGACTTTTCTAGACATTGAGGGAGCCTTTAACATCACTTCCTATAACTCGATGATTCGAGCGGTAGACGAAGCAGGAATTAATAAGACCGTCTGTCGCTGGATATCAAATATCCTGCAAAAATGAAAATACGAACTTGTTCGGCGAATGAGTCGAAGTTGTAGCCACCAAAGGTTCTGCGCTCCTGTGGAATCTGGTGGTAAACAGATGGCTGATTAGCCTTAACAGCGAAGGTGTATATGGCCAAGACTACGCGGATGACAGTCACAGTTCAGCAAGGGAAATTCGCCGCTACCACCTTCAAGCTCACACAGAAAGCTCTATAAAAGGTGGACAAGTGGTTTCTGGAAGAGTACCTACGGGTCAATCTAGGAAAGAGAAAAATCGTTCTCTTTACCCGACAAAAGAGGATACTGAATACGAGGAAATTGCCCTCGCGACTTTTCTAGACATTGAGGCAGCCTTTAACATCACTTCCTATAACTCGATGATTCGAGCGGTAGACGAAGCAGGAATTAATAAGACCGTCTGTCGCTGAATATCAAATATCCTGCAAAAATGAAAATACGAACTTGTTCGGCGAATGAGTCGAAGTTGTAGCCACCAAAGGTTCTGCGCTCCTGTGGAATCTGGTAGTAAACAGATGGCTGATTAGCCTTAACAGCGAAGGTGTATATGGCCAAGACTACGCGGATGACAGTCACAGTTCAGCAAGGGAAATTCGCCGCTACCACCTTCAAGCTCACACAGAAAGCTCTAAAAAAGGTGGACAAGTGGTTTCTGGAAGAGTACCTACGGGTCAATCTAGGAAAGAGAAAAATCGTTCTCTTTACCCGACAAAAGAGGATACTGATGGAACGACCTCTAATGCTATTTGGACAGAAGCTTATGTGGACAAAGGAGACCAAGCATCTAGGGGACACTCTGGCCCGGACTCTTGCTTGGAATGCCTACATGGAGCCAAAAACTGCATGTTTGTATGTAGAAAAGCTATTGGGAAAACATGGGGTATCAACTCAAAGATGACATTATGGCTGTATACATAGGTCATCAAGCCAATGATAACCTATGCAGCAATAGTCTGGTGGCCAAAAGTCAACCATATTACGACAAAGAAAAAGCTAGACAGTGTGCAGAGGCTGGCTTGCATCGGGGTAACCAGTGCAATGTCCACCGCGCCCACGGATACCTTAAATGCTCTACAGAATCTCCCAACACTGAATTTGTTCATTTTGGGACAGGCCAGGCTGAGCTCATACAGACTGGAGAGGACAGACGGATGGACAACCTCCCTCCAGGTTGCTCCAGAATAAACTCCATAATAGTGAGGAGTGGGCTCTACTAATGCCATCCGACTACATGGTGTCCAAGTACTGTTTGAAACGACCGTTTGAAACCAGAATCTCACACAAAGAAAGCTGGAGGAATAACTGCAGAGACATTAAAGCTGGAGAACAAGTGTGGTACACAGATGGCTCCAAAACAACAAAAAGGCACAGGAGCTGGGATTAACTGGGTCACTCCGTCGAAATCGATCAGCATCAGTCTGGGAAAAATAGCATAGTGTTCCAGGCTCAGGTATGTGCCTTATCAGAGTGCTTCTGTGAAAACCTAAATTTCGAATGCAGCAGCAAGACCATACGCGTTTTCACAGATAGTCAAGCTGCTATTCTAGCACTTGAAGCATACAGAACAACCAGGTCAAAAATGGATTGGGAATGCAAACAATCTCTACTAAGACTTGGCAACGCCAACAGAGTAGTTCTGGAACTAAGCGAAAAAAAATTATAAAAATACATATCTACACACACGCGCAATCGCGTGCACACACACGCACGCACTCACCCATCCACTCCTACACACACGAATACATACCCACCCACCCAAAAGTTTACTATTGTGATATTTTGTAGTTTTTAAGCATACCCTACTCATAAAAGATTAGTAATAACCAACCAAAATATAGTTAGGGTTACACCATTTAAATAATAAACTTTGAACCAAAAAGGAATTGTAATCAGTCAAAAAATTCAAATTTGGATTGAGTGTCACAATGCGCGCGCGCGCGTGTGTGTGATAAACGTTTCGGATGCGATTTCATTCACATTTCACATACGTAGTTAATGACCTAAATATCAGAGACTTTGGCCAGGGTGGATTTGGGAGATAAGGGGCAAAAGCAATTTTCTTTCGAACGCGATAACTCAAAAAAATTGAAACGCGATTGTATTCAAACAATATAAATATTTAGCACCTAAAGATTTAGATTTTGAAGGATTTACGGGGTAAAGAGTGATAGGGGTGAATGTGATTTTGTTTGGGCCGCAATAACTCAAAAACATACTTGAAAAGTAAAATTGTATTTAAATTTAACACAAATGTGTTATACCTAATTGTTTAAAGATATCTGTGATATGTCTGCGACCTATGATATCTGGTAGTGGAGCTGCGGGGTAAAAAAAGGGGCGGATTATATTTTCTTTAGTTCGCAATAACTCAAAAACTTAAAAAGCAACGACTACATTCAAATTTGCATTTAATCGAAGCGACTCCAATAATAGACGGTGGAAAAGTTTTTTTGAGTTGTCCGACTAAAATTTTTGTTTTTAGTAGACGATTTTATTGGAACTATTTGTAATTTATATTAACATTATCTGGTTCAGGTGAAAGTTACAATGTTATACAAACAATTTAATGGGACACTCCACTGTGAAATGGTTTCTAAACTGGTGAATATTTTGAAACTTACGTTAGTGGTATGAAGCTGTTTCATGGCTCTGTTGGGTGTAACTCACAGTCATTCATAACATCTTGGTAGATAGGAAATTATAGTTCGCAAGTGCAGAAGACTTTGAGGATGTTTTTAGTGCAGGAATTTAAATAATCAATAATTATTAAAGTGCATTAATTAATTGATACAAAAATAAAACATAACAACTAGTATGTAAATCATTTCAAAAATTAAACTCTACCACTATTTCAGGAAATAAAAACAAAACAACTATTCAATAGTTTACTCCGGTCTAAAATTATCTTAAAACCTTCAAATACCTACATAACCATCTGCAATATATTTTAAATAAACAAGATTCTCCTTAGCAAATTAGATTGTATACCCATTTATCAAATGTGTATCATAAGGGTCATAATTACTGGTACCAAAGTCTTCTTATTCAAATTCATCTATTTATGAAACAGAAATACCTGGTGTTTTAGATTGTTTAATTAGGAGTAGGTGTCGAGCAATCAATTATGACGTAAATGTTTTCTTTCAAGTCTGTTAGTATATACTTACGCATCTAGCTGAATAAGGTTAGTATCGACAGGAACGTCTCCTATTTCTTTATTACCCCGATGTGAAGGCGAGGTTACACTTATAGAAGAAACTTCTTCCTCAGGTTTGGGATGCATAAGAATAAATGGTAACTCAGCCACAAGATCGCTAAAAATAAATAATTAATATAATATTTTTTAAATAATAAAAGCATATACCCTCCCAGGGCTCCCAAGCAGAGCTTCACTTTCACTTTGTATTGCACTATAATTCCAAGATTTTCACGTTGAGTTGGATCAGCAACCCTAAAAGAAATCAATAACACATAAATTAACAAAAATATCAGTATACTAACAAAGTACTTGAAGCTAAATTGGTATCTTCGTGTTTAAGTTGTCCATCTAAAGCTAAGCCCCATTTATCTTTGTTATTTGCCAAAAGCGGAGTAAGCGTAAAAACTTTACTTAAAGTGAATCCTGGCCCAATTGGGCAACCATCTCTAAATAACTCAAAATTTAGGGACCTATAACAAATAATAAAACAAGAACCTTACTCGCTTTCTGCTTCTGCAACAGTACACTTATATTGGGCAGTTGAAAATAAACAAATATCTGCAAACTGCCTAACTGATACTTTAATTTTTTTAACTGTTCGATTTGAATTATTGGCTATATGAACATTCACAGCAATATTTTCACCATGATGATAAAGCTCTTTATCTAAGGATGCTTCTAAATGCAATTTGTTTGGACTCATCATAAATTCTTTGCTAACTTCGATGGACGGCTGTTCCCCTTGTTTACTTGGTGCATACATAATTTTACGGATAGCTAATCTATAATGAATTCCTTAGTAGAAATGAATTATACAAATTTGACATTATGCCTATACCTCACAGAGTTTCGTTTATGCGGTTTATCATCTTGGGATTCGCCGACAAATGCTTTAAGCTCATAATCAACTCCACAAGGCTTACCAGTATCTCCTGGTGCAGGTTGTAAAGTAACAGAAGCCGGACAGTGAGGAGGTAATTCAAAATAAAACGGGTATGCATTTGGTCCCAATTTCTTAATTAACCGTTCCTACATAGACCCTTTAATATAAATGTTATAAGGTATGTGCATATTACCTGCAATCTAGTTAAAGGCCTTTTATTTACTGCATTTTCTTGTGGAAAAATTTGTTCGAATGCCAAATATAAATCTTTTCTAAATGTAAGACCCAATACATCCAAATCTTCTCTACCATATCGAAATGCTGCAAGTACATGCCCAAACACTTTACGATCTTTAACATATTCTGGATCAATCAAAACTACCCCATCTACAAATTATTATCATTAATTGAAACAATCCATGTGTATTAATAAAATTTAATTTTTTGACTTAAAATTGAGAGCAATTTACCCTAACCTGCGTTTGTTTTCCAGCTAAGTACATGTAACTTTTTTCTTACATAACGCCATAGATAAAAACAGAGGTTAATTATAATAACCATGTTGTAGGTAGCGGACCGAGAAAATTTTATTATTGTAATAAAAATTTTCAAATCGCAATTGTTACCGCGAAAGAAAAGATAATTAATGGGTTTTCATATCTTGGTAATAAACCGTAATTTGATGTTTTACGGAATATTTTATTGCATGTAACTGATATTTGACTAAGGGTTGAAAAGAAAAACAAAAACATGTGTTTTCTCGAAACTGCCTTTACCGAAAGACCGTGACGAATAGTTGAAAATTGCTATAAACACGTTTTTGTTATTTGGAAATTCGAGATCTATAAGGTTTGTTACGGACGAGTGCATATTTTAAAAAGGAATACTTCTTTAGTAATAAATATGAAAATATTCCGTAATATTTCTTGTTTTTTTTATAACTTTTAAAAACGGAAGTGGACTTGGGAGTAAAAACAGTTAATTGCAGTTAGAGGTTCGATTGAGTCGTACCATTCTGATTATTTGAAAACAAACCATCATTGTAAACCGTTGTGGCTATAAAGATTTTATCGTGTCCATTTTAGTAAACACTAAAAACGCGAATTTGCCCTTTTCTTTTTTTTTTCAAAATCAAGGTGGTCGTGGAAATAAAGTATCCGCTAAATATTAGGACTTTAATCCGTGGAGGGGGCGTGTAAACAATGTATCTATAAATAATCGCTACCGTCTTGGGTTTAAACGGCGTATCTTACCCCGTTAAGAATTGATGGTTAAGTGATTAATTAAATAATTATATTCAAACGTAAGTAGGTATTTGAATGTAGATTAAAGCTTGTAGCAAGTAATTCAACAAGCCTATGTAACCTATTAAAAATCAATCCTTGCCTTGCTACGAGATATTAAATCGCACAGAATTTTGATAACAAAGGGTAGTAAGTTAATTGCCAATACGCCATCTCGCAAGCACGCTCATTAAGCGAAAATCTGTTAAAATAAAAGGACTCCGCGCCAGGCAGCACAGTGTTCTCTCATTGCCGGTATGAGTTGATATTGTTGACTGCTTACTAATATTTTATAAACGATACCGAGGTTTACAGACACGGGCCCAGATGGCATTAAAACCACTTCAAATTCCATTGTTACTGTTAAACTAACCAGTTCTTATTGTTTTTAACCCTTCATAGGACCAGTTACTGAATTTTTAAATTTCTTCATTTAGATGTGATTGATGGGTAAAGGTAAATTGTTTACAAAATTTTAATATGACAGTTTGACATCATTAGTCAACTAATAAACTTGTTAGAATACTTTACCACTTTAAATATACCCATTTTTTTCTTATAAATTTTAAATTTTAAGTGCTAATCCTTATGAAAAGGTTCAAAGCATTTTTTGCATAAAGCTACATTACAAGCAGTGCACACAATATTACTTCTTTTTGGCGTTGTTTGATGCTACAGAAGGCCTCCTATAAGTAGAAATTTTTGGTAAATGTCTGCCAACATTCATCATCCTAGTAGAATTTTTTATGGTACTTTTTCCCAGCCTACTATTATTTTTTCTGCCAACTCCAACTGATCAAATAAATCAACTTCCCTCATATACTGGTTGTAATCCCGTATAGCTGAGGGGCAGATTACTTCATTTCTCTCTCCTTTATTTTTTCTTTTAACAGTAGTTGTGTCTGATGGATCGTCCATTTTACTCGCAATTATGAAAGGTTTGACACTTCTCTCTTTCCATTTGTAAACTGTCAAATTTCCAGCAGATGCGAAGTCAAAACATCCCAATGACAAAGCTTTGTTGGCACAAAGTTTATCGTGCGGAAAAAAACTTTCTGAACGGAATATGCCAAAACCAAATAACTTATTCTCGAGTAATTTTTCCAATAACGGAATCGAATTGAAAAATTTATCAAAGTATAAACAAAATCCCTTTCCTATAAATGGTTTCCTAGTCCTTGAAAATCGAACATATATCCTGCCTGGCTACAAGCTATTACCCATATTTTTATACCTCGTTTTATTTGTTTTAATGGCATATATTGTTTTAAGGTGTTACGACCATTGAAAGCTACTATACTTTCCTCTATAGCCAAGTGCCTAGAAGGAGCAAGTGTTTCCTTGAATTTACCAGATAGGTGTGTCAATAGAGGCTGCACCTTATACAATTTGTTATGTCCAAGTTCTCCTCTCGACGGCATTTTTATATTATCAAATAAGTGAAGGTAACGCAATATCCTCAAAAATCTTTTCATTGTCATGACCTTAGCCACTCCTTCGTTAAAATAATTAGGATTATTCGAGCAATATAATCTCGTACTTGGTAATCTACTTATACCAAAGAGAATTAACAAATCAAAGAACGCTCGTAGTTCTTCAGCATCTAAGTTTAAGTCTATTCCTTTCTGGGATGCATAGGCATTGCATTTAAAGTACATAAGTGTCAGCCTGCATAAAGAATAAATTAGATTTTTATCTTTATAGCAAGTGGTAAAATATTATACCAAGGAGCTATAAAAGGTTAAATGCAGAGAGATGTATAGATGAACGTGTAAGCTGAGGAAGGGATGTTGTAGTTTGTAACGTAGTCACTCAAACGTTCGGGTAATTATTTGCAGGTAGGTTAACGGTTACATTGGTATGATTTATTTGCACATTACCCTTGCAAGGATTTATTTTAATGGGTGTCTTTGATTCAGCCAGCATATTTAGAATTGTTTATCTACGAATTCATTTCTTTACATATGTAATTTATAGCAATTGTACGTATGTATTTTTGTGCTTTTATTCATTATACAGTTGTGTATGTTTAAATTCCTCGCCTAGGTTTTGTCCTTGTCTAAGTGCAGTTAAACTGCATTGCAGTTACCTTGTTACCTGTTTAATTTTACTGTTTGTCGTATTTTATGTGTACCTGAATCTGCATTATATATTTTCCTTTTTTACTTTAGTCTTAACTTAAAGAGCGGCATGATTGGTTGTAGGGCCACATGTTTGGTATTACAATTGTGGGTGTGATTTCACCGTTTGCTTTTTTGTGTTTACGTGTAGTTAAACTGCTTCCTATTTTTTTCTGCACTTTAATCTGATTTAATGGTGTCTTGTTATATTCTGAACCTTGTCTTAGTTTTTTTTTGTTTAATTACTCATTTATTAATAAATTGGATTTTCCTGGTGGTTCTTTCCCAATTGAGCAAATTAAGGGGTTGTTACAGAAACGAGCTTGTCAAGAGGAAGATTGCATTTTCCTAAAATGCACCATACAGTATCAAAAATATCTTCATCGGTTGTAGTTCCATAAAGAGGAATCATTTCCAACAATTCGTCGGTGATCCTGATATTATTATCGCAACCACGAAAAAAACTGCAACTTGCGCAACATCCCTCACATCCGTGCTTCATCAATCTAATTGAAAAGAACTGGACTTTGGTAGATATTTCCTGTAGTTGTGAACTAATAATATCTGCTATTTCAGTAATCCTGTCTTTTCTGGGCACACGAATTCGGCAGTGTTTATTATACATTCCTTGATTAAAGAACCATGGCTGAATGATGCTTAATGTTTCGCTAATAGATAGTAAATTTCGTAACTAGCTCTTGTTGCTGATTCATTACTTTTCATGAATTTAGAGAGCCCTCTCTGCTGACTATTAAGTGAATTCTTCTTTGTGTTTAATTTTTCTTCCCGAAAATTGTTTTTCATGGTTAGTGCTATAATTCCACTTAATGTTGTATTCTTCAATGACACTAATAGATAGTCTGCAAATTAAGCACGTAATTTTATTATTCACTTCTACACAAAAATAGTTCAACTCCCACCTTTCTTGCAAATTTCTTCCCTCGTCATCAACCTTCGTTTTCTATTTAACGTCGAAAGTGACATTTTCTGAAACACAATTAAGGGTTGAACTTCAAAAATTCGCATAACGGTAACTATTTAAATTTTAAACGAAGTTATGAAAGAAAAACTACCTACAAATCTTTAATATGTTGATCGAGACAAAGAAACTAGTCAACGTGCCTTTCGAGAAAAACATTAAAATATTTAAAATTATTGAGCAAAATCTTGAATGACTTTAACTCTTACAGCTATTACACGTTTTTACTCACCTCTGATGTTGTGACCGGAAAATATATGAAAATAACTAGTAAAACTCACAAAATATTGGACAGCTTACAAATGTGATGCACAATCGTAATGACTACCAACTAAAAACGTTCGAGTGCTGTTAATCCTGTATGAGAGATCGTTTCAAGACTAAAGACTACTGAGGTGTCAGATAAATTCGGAATTTGACGATCATGCGAAATAAATTCTAACTAAAAACATCAGTTGTATTAAACGCCGTATGAAAAGTGCAAACGTTTTTCAGTTGGATAGTGTATTGACATTCGGAACAAAATTGGTTTCTGCGCAACCATTATCTAGTGTTGAAACGATCTTCTACCTGTGCTTCGGTTATATTCAGGCGCTACCGAAGAGGTACATACTTTTTAACCCTTTCGCTATTGGGATCTGTTTACATTACGTGACGCTGAGAGTGGTAGATAGGAATTTGAATATTTTCATTTTAATTCAGAACATTGGGGCCGCAAAAAATTACCCCAGGGGCCGCACGCGGCCCATGGCCCGCACGCGGCCCGTGGCCCGCCAGTTTGACATCCCTGCACTAGACGGCTCTTTATCAGATTTGAGTTTTGCAAGTAATTAAATATCAGACTTGTAAATAAATTCTAATGTTTTAATTATTGCCAATTATTGCCAATGGTAAAGCATGCAATTAATTTGAGTAAGAGTAGCATAATTATCAGTAAAGTCAAGATACATCACTTACCGATTTCCTTTTCTTGAATTTGCATTATTGCGAATAAGTTCAATATTACGCTCTTAGAGATTTTATAGTTTTTAATTATTGAGAGTAATTTCAAATTACACTTTTAAGGATGGGTACCTTGGGACACTACAATGTTTAGTGTCCTCTACCAGTATAGGAGAAAAAATATCTATAAATTATGTATTGTAATATAAAACCTATAAAGTTCCTAACATTTATATTGAACTACATGATTTAAAGATCTCAAAAGAAAGTACTTACAATTACCTATAATAAATTATATAATTAACAATGAAATGACTACGTACACAAATTTAAATTGAGATATATTAATTAATATTAAGTATATTAAATAACTCTCATAATACACTTCGGTTTTAACATCTGTTTACCCCTAAATATACTTGAAAGATTCAGGAACAGTGGGTGGTGATCGCCATTGTGGGGGCCTCGGGGTTGCAACCTGAAACCTTACAGAACCAAAGCTTAGGTTGTGGCATGTAAAAATCCAAAAGCCGTCCAAAATCGGCGCGTGCATAAGGGCGCTATAATTAAAAAACGAGTTAGCTAGCCTACGACGTAGAATAAATTGCGAAGAATTTTTTAGTGTTTTTCGTAACTTTGTCTGGAATTGAATGTAGTATGAGCTTTGAAAAAATGCAAAATGCATAGGCCCTTACGCACGAAACTAACTCAAATCGTCGATATCTCGGTTCGAATGGTTGTAAAATTTCATCGATTTCGAACGCGTTTTACGTTTAACTCGGAAACGCGGCACCGCATCAAAAAATCGTATTCTTTAAGAAAGTTTCACTTGACTTTCACGAAACAAGAATTATTATTTTCGAGCTTTTTACAACGCAATTAAATGTATCACCTGTTACAATTGCGGCATTAAAGACGCTCGGCTAGTTAGCTTTCCTTCTGCGGTTCGCCGTCTCGCATTTCACTTTTCGTCGCAGCTCCATTTCACTCTCACTTGTTGCACGTCGTATTCGGACACCCCCAAATACATAATTATATATAAAAAATGTTACATTCTAAAAAATCAGGACAAACAATATTTTCGGTGCAATCTAGTTTTAATTTACTTAAAGATGTGTATTTCATGTTACACTGAAGGTTCAGTTTATTGGTTTATTAAAGAAGTCTGTGGATAATTAATTGCCACAATACGAGGTCTGGCTATTAAATAACGAGACTGCTTATGAAAAAGATTTTATTTTAAAAATTATTCTACAATCGAATGCTCCCCTTCAATGTACCCCCTCCCCTCGCCACACACTGTTCCATTCGTTTTTTCCATTGGTCAAAGCAATGCTGGAAGTCTGCTTTTGTAAGAGCATTTAAGAGCTCCGACGATTTTCGCTTCACCTGTTCCATCGACTCGAACCGGGTTCCTTTTAAGGCAGACTTGATTTTCGGAAATAAGAAAAAGTCAGAGGTGCTAAATCAGGCGAGTACGGCGCGTGTTAGAGCACTGAGGTGCCTCTAGCGGCTAAATAACGCTTCACAGACAACGCGTTGTGGGCAGGTGCGTTGTCCTGGTGCAAGGTCCGCGACTTGTTTTTCCACAACTCCGGCCATTTCTTACGAACTCGCTCTCGCAGTGTTGCCAAAACGTGAAATAGTAAGTTTGGTTTACAGTTTGACCCATTCAGTCATCACGATGCCGTTGATGTCGAAAAAAACGATTAGCATGGCTTTAAATTTTGATTTCGACAACCTTGCTTTTTTCATTCTTGGCGATGCAGGAGTTTTCCAGTGCATGGATTGACGCTTAGTTTCAACATCGTTTTTTTTTTAAATTTAACGAGAAATTTCACATTGATCCGTTGCTCGTGATTTACGTCACACATTGTTATCAACACGAGAAAAAAACACGTTCGTTTCTAACCTGTATAGAATAAATACTACCACAGCGACAAACCCGTGTTTTCATACTGGAGTAGTACACTTCCAGCTATCCAACGCTGCATTCGTTTTCCCACCTACCCTCTAGGACATCTTCTGCGCGCGCAGTCTCGTTATTTAATAACCAGACCTACATAAAAAAGATACAAGCTGTTGTAAAGAGTCAGAATTGGGTAAGACAAATTAATTGTTATTTTAATAAAAATTATTAAGATAATGTTTAAATAATAATTCATTTTATTCCAGTTCTTAAACATGTAAATAATCAGCACTTTTGCGTGCGCACCAGTACCCCCTTTCACGATGTGCAGAAACGTTGGGACATTTCCTACCTAAAATCCCACTCCTTCGCAAGGTTGATAAGCGAAATTTTTAACTTTTACTATTAATTCTGTTTGTAGAACGCTTCTCTACAAATACTCTCCTGTCTTTCCGTCTGTAATAATTTATTACACCTGAAATTCTGTTTGTAGAACGCTTCTCTACAAATACTCTCCTGCCTCTCCGTTTGTAATAATTGATTATTACACCTGAAATTCTCTATTCGAGAACATAACCGCCTGACCCGCTCTTAAAGCAATTTCAATTGAATTAAATAGAACTTATTGTTCTATAGGATTCTAACACTCCGAAGTATAACCAATTTTTACGAAAATAGTTGTAATACCTTGAAATTGCTGTTAACAAACCATCCTTAAGAAATTAATTGACGTCAAAGAGGTTTTGCGTATTATACTGGTCTTAGGTAGATTGACTGGTTACCGGGATTATTATAGGACTTCTTCTAGTTAATGGGGCTAATATAAGCCACGTCTGGTTGTCCGATCACGCGCTGTAACCTCAGAAACGGCAATTTACAAATCCCATCCTGAACCCCTATATATAGTTCTATATATTCAAAGTTTCGATACAGCTTTGAATAAATAGAATCTCTAAGATTCGTTAATTTAGACTATTGAGCCCACTGGCTAGGCTATTAACGAGATTATAAACGAACACCCGATATATCCTGAACCCCTGTATATAGTTCTATATATTCAAAGTACCCGATACAGCTTTGAATAAATAGAATCTCTAGAATTTGTTGATTTAGCTCGATCTCCTTGCTTGGCTATCAACACTTATAATTTATTCCCCCTGTATATCACAAAAATCCACCAGAATATCAAGTCCCAAATTATTACCGAAAAAAACCTGAATTGTGTAAAACATTAAATTTATACAACTAACAGAAAGTAAATTTTACGTTTTACTTCCAAGTAAAAGAATGTCTATTTTACAATAAGAAATCCAATAGATTGTTGTGTTGTTGAAAATTGATAGAGTTCATTCAAACTACTAAAATGGAACGTTGACCTTCGTTTTATTTGTATAAAGAGGATGATTCCTTGCACGTTAATTGAATGGTGCTACTTATTAGCGAATATGGAAACGGATTTTCTCTAAGAATAATTATTATAAGTTTTAATAGCTAAGCGCAAATAAATTTCTATAATCTATTTGATTTCTTATTGTAAAATAGAAATTCTTTTACTTCGAAGTAAACGTAAAATTTACTTTCTGTTAGTTGTATAAATTTAATGTTTTACACAATTCAGGTTTTTTTCCGGTAATAATTTGGACTTGATATTCAGGTGGATTTTCGTGATATACAGGGGGAATAAATTATAAGTGTTGATAGCCAAGCAAGGAGATCGAGCTAAATCAACAAATTCTAGAGATTCTATTTATTCAAAGCTGTATCGGATACTTTGAATATATAGAACTATATACAGGGGTTCAGGATATATCGGGTGTTCGTTTATAATCTCGTTAATAGCCAAGCCAGTGGGCTCAATAGTCTAAATTAACGAATCTTAGAGATTCTATTTATTCAAAGCTGTATCGAAACTTTGAATATATAGAACTATATATAGGGGTTCAGGATGTGATTTGTAAATTGCCGTTTCCGAGGTTATAGCGCGTGATCGGACAACCAGACGTGGCTTATATTA
The DNA here is from genome assembly GCA_036346205.1 of Vesta saturnalis. Classification (NCBI taxonomy): domain Eukaryota; kingdom Metazoa; phylum Arthropoda; class Insecta; order Coleoptera; family Lampyridae; genus Vesta; species Vesta saturnalis. Next base: position 473,772 of record JARFJB010002197.1, on the reverse strand, counting down.
TCCCCATTAACTAGAAGAAGTCCTATAATAATCCCGGTGACCGCCGGTGTTAACCAGTCAATCTACCTAAGACCAGTATAATACGCAAAACCTCTTTGACGTCAATTAATTTCTTAAGGATGGTTTGTTAACAAGAATTTCTAGGTATTACAACTATTTTCGTAAAAATTGGTTATACTTCTGAGTCTTTGAATCCTATAGAACAATAAGTTCTATTTAATTCAATTGAAATTGCTTTAAGAGCGGGTGGTCAGGCGGGTATGTTCTCGAATAGAGAATTTCAGGTGTAATAATAAATTATTACAAACGGAGAGGCAGGAGAGTATTTGTAGACAAGCGTTCTACAAACAGAATTTCAGGTGTAATAATAAATTATTACAAACGGAGAGGCAGGAGAGTATTTGTAGACAAGCGTTCCACAAACAGAATTTCAGGTGTAATAAATTATTACAAACGGAGAAGCAGGAGAGTATTTGTAGAGAAGCGTTCTACAAACAGAATTTCAGGTGTAATAAATTATTACAAACAGAGAGGCAGGAGAGTATTTGTAGAGAAGCGTTCTACAAACAGAATATCAGGTGTAATAAATTATTACAAACGGAGAGGCAGGAGAGTATTTGTAGAGAAGCGTTCCACAAACAGAATTAATTTAAAAGTGCCAATAATTTCGCTTATAAACCTTGCGAACGAGTGTCGCAACGTTTCTGCACATCGTGAAAGGGGGTACTGGTGCGCACGCAAAAGTGCTGAAATTCTGTTTGTAGAACGCTTCTCTAGAAATACTCTCCTGCCTCTCCGTACCTATTGCATGCGTTATTTGCGTATTGGTAAACAAGTTTATTACTGTTGAGACTTGTCTGTGGCTCTGCGTATAAATGGAACCAGTAAGAATCTGTGTGTTAGTTTCGTAGTAAATATCAAACTTGATGCTATACTCTAATAAGAAATACCTAAGAATTGAAAATGTGTAGTTAGAGAGTGCGTACGGATAGTGAACTTGAGAAACTTTCGAGTGTTTCTGATAGCGATTCTAATGCTTCTGAAGAAGAAGACCATTTGTCCGAAACCGAGATATATAATAGCGAACCGGAAGATGAAGTGGAAGCTACGATTTCAGATGAAGCTGATACGGATAATAACGTAACTTGTGGCAATATAGTATGGAATGAAAAAACACGTCAATGGGGAAGGTTATCAGCAGCAAATATTATTTTGTTGATTCCTGGGTCAACAAGGTATGCTACGTCGCGAATAGTTGATATAAAATCCGCGTACTTCTTATATTTCACAACCAAAATTGTAAACCTAATTTTGAAAATGTCAAATTTAGAAAGCAAAAGACTTTGTGGCGACCGGTTTCAAGAACTAACATTAGTTGAACTAGAAGCCTACTGTTTCTAGCTGGAGTGTATAAATCTCAAGGAGAGGCAACAGCCAGTCTGTGGGATGGAAATGTAGGTCCAATATTCAGAGCAAAGAGGTCCCTACAATGATTTCATGTTATTGCACGAATAATTCGCTTTGGCGATAAAAACTCGACCACAACGACGTCAAACTGAAAAATTAGCTCCCATACGGGACTTGTGTAATGAATGGGTTTCAATTCTACATAAGCTCTATAATGTTCACGAAAATGTAACAGTAGATGAGCAATTGGTATCTTTTAAGGGCCGTTGTCCATTTAGACAGTACGTCGCGAATAAACCTAAGTACGCAAACAAGATTTGGACTTTATGCGATTCTGTAACTGCTTTATAACATGCAAGTTTACCTCGGGAAAAAAGAAGGTGAACTTCCAGAGAGAGAGGTCAAGGTAAAAGTGTTGTGCTACATCTTACTTATGATCTAAAAAGGTCACGTAACGTATGATAATTTTTTACCTCGTGTACGATCTGGGGCAGATGTTACTGAAAGGAAAAATAACCATGCTTAGCATTATTCGCAAAAATTAGCCTGAATTGTCCGCCGCATTGGTTTGCAACAGAAAAGAAGTTCTTTCTTCAAAATTTTACTTTACCAAGGACACGTCGATAGTTTGCTATATTCCGAAACGGAATAAAAATGCTACGCTCATCATCGACTGTGAATTAAAATTATTGCGAGCTTCTTTAAATTAAAGAAACTGTAAAAGTAAACAAACATTAATTGAATTAAAAATTATTAATTTTATTAAATACATAAATAAAAAGTTTACCTCGAGTAGGATTCGAACCTACGACCTGTACTTTGCAAGAGTACCGCGCTACCAACTGCGCCACCAAGGTTCAAGCCCCAATCGATGCAAATTTTGTCTTTATGTATGTAGAACTGATGTAAATTCTAAATAAATATAATGAGATTACAGTCAAATTACTTATATTAATGGAATGTGAGCCTGCAATATCACAAGGATTCACACATACCAAAGCAACTTGACTAATGTTAAATTATTAATTAAATTAAATTAAACATTAATTGAGGAAAGTCTTAATAATAAATCAGTAATTTGGGTGCCATCGCCCCGTGCAAATTAAGTTAAACTGTGCACATTAATGTGAATGCATCATGATTAGAATATGTTGTTTTTTAGGGAAATTGGTAATTCTGTAATAATAAGTTCACAATTTTGTCTTATGTCTTTTATTTATTTAATTTTATTTTTTACGTTAGTTATTTTAATTGATAATGAACTAATTTAAGGTGACCATACGTCCCGTATTATACGGGACAGTCCCTTTTTTAAACACGTTATTTCGTATATGTAAAGACAAAATTTACATCGATTGGGGCTTGAACCTTGATGGCGCAATTGGTTAGTGCGGTACTCTAGCAAAGTACAGGTCGTAGGTCCAAATTCTACTCGAGGTAAACTTTTTATTTATGTATTTAATAAAATTAATAATAATTTTTAAATTACGTAAGTGTTTCGTATTTATAAAGAAGTCTCTTTTTTGTCCCTTCTCTGACGTTTCATTGTTTAGAAGGATTAATCAAAGTCTAGAAGGTACTAAAAAGATAGCGCGACCTTCAGATAAGACACAATAGAATGACATCACAAGTTCTATAATTTACGAGATTATTCTAGCACTTTTGTCCACTTAAATAAATAGCGCGCGATTCCGCTTATGAGACAGTATTAAGTATCAAGTCTAGCGCGAAAAGGATTTGCTTACGACGGTGCTTTGTACGTGTGGAAAATAAATCTATCGATACGTGTAAATAAATAAATGTTTTTAAATAAATAATCGTTATAGTGTAGTGTGTATCTAGGACGGTAGAAAATCAGAAAATGTCAAAAAGGAAGAGTACATTTAATAGAGATTTGGAATGTGAATATCCATTTATTAAAAGACAACGTCAGATAGTGATGCAAACTGCTTAAAACGTTGTGCAGTTTTCACTTGTCTTTTTTGTAAGGACACATTTGTGCACTAGTAAGTTAATAAGAAGTTGCTTCCGACAAAAATTTACATGTACTAGAACCAAATTTGAAAGTATTGCGTATAACATTTCACAAAAAGACATTACATCTGAATATATTATTAAAATCAGTGACAAATACGAATTAACAACTAAAGTAATGGCAATGTGCGCTGACAACACAAATTGCAATGTTGGAGGAGCAGCAAGGCATGGTCAAAATAACGTCTTTCTTAAAGTTCAGACAAAAGACTTGCGCTGCTCATATCCTTCATAACTGTATTCAAACATGAGCAGACTGCTTGCCTATTGAACATTGACACCGAACCCATTAATGTAAAAATATGCGGCTCGAGTTGAACAGTTAATAGAATTTTGTGAGTTTGTTAATGGTGAATACCAAAAACTGTTGGGATACAATACAACCAGATTGTTAGCATTGTTATCTGCGATAGAAAGAATATAAAAAATGTTCAAACAGTAATTTCTCATGAAAAATGTCCCACATTAATTCTTTATAGTTTTAAAACACATTTTTTTTATATGTTTGGTTATGATTTCTTCACTCACAACTAAAAGTAATTTTGTGGGGAATTCAGCAATACTAATAATGTTGAACGAAATTCAGATTTTAGCGCCCTCTTAAGGGAAAAATAATCGCTGTTTTTATTAGTAATTCAATGCTATAAATAAAAGTATCCAGAAATCACATTTAATAAGTAAAATCAACTAAAGAGCTAAACGTGTAGGTGTAGTATCACATTTTTGATTTTCAGCTGATTTTAATAATAAATGTGATTTCGGGGTACTTTTATTTATTGCATTGAATTACTAATAAAAATAGCTTTCAAATGAGGTGTCACTCTTTGAATTACGAAACGATTATTTTTCACTCAAGAGGGCGCTAAAATCAGAATTTGTTACAACAATGTTAGTATTGCTGAATTCCCCATAAAATTACCTTTTCAAAAATGTGCCACACTTGGTACATTCCCTATCTTTTTAGGGTTGATTCACCCCACTGCTAGAGGGTTGAAGTGCCAATGCTGCAATCACGAAAAAAAGTGTCCCCTTCCATACTAAAATCGACGGGTCCGAGCGATTTTCCACATTTTCATTTTAAAGCCGGAAAATCGAGGTGTTAAGTTTTCGTTGGACCACCCTGTATATAAAATAAATACTTTAAAGAACGAATACTAACAAAAACAAGAGAAATTAAAGTAGATCATTTATTACATATGGACGGTTAAGAGAACGTAACCCACCATGCAACATGTTCAAAAGAGTTCCGTCTTCGTTAAGATGATGCTGTCACATTCGTACATAGTCAGGGACAACTATGAAATAATAAATATCTACACTCAATAGAAAGCCTCCGAATATTTTCATAACATATCATGCAAGTATTGGATTTAGCTGGAAAAAGTACGTTAATTCTGAGACAATTTAGATTACCGATTTTTATCATTCTGAATTTTCTTGTATAACTCTGTATTTCCCTGTAGAACCCTGTATCGTAGACTAAGGGTAAAAAGAGCTTAACTTTCCTATCTCCATTTTCTTTAATTTTTAAAAACTATGACCTTATAGTCAATCGAAATACCATGAATTTATACTGAAAAACCTAACTGCAATGACGATCATGTAGGCTGTGAAAACAAATTGTTACTCATTTTGACGTATCTGTCAAAAATAATTTCTTAGCACAAAACGTTTGTGTTTCTTATTAACAAGTGTTTTGTTTAAATGTTTCTACTGTCTAATAAATTGTTGTAAAAAGTAATATAATAAATATAATATAATTTAATATAATGTTTCGTTCAGTTTCTTATTAATAATTTTTACGTTGGTTAAACTTTATGTTTAAGAGTTAATTATGGATTTTGCAAATCGAGCAAACTGTTATGTGTGTAACAGAAATTATAATAGACGACAAATGAATCGTCTCTATGACGAAGAAAACATTTTACAGCAAGAACTTGCAATTTTGAGACGTGAAGCTTTTGAAAGACCACCTTTGAATATTGATGAAGATAGTAGGTATGTTTTAATTGTTTTCAAGTTATATTGGTAGACAACAGAGCCATGGAAAATAATTCCAATTGTCTCAGAATCAACGTACTTTTTCCAGCTAAGTCCAACGCTTGCATGATATGTAATGCCAATGAAAATATTCGGAGGCTCTCTGAGTGTAGGGTAAATATATTTATTGTTTCAAACATAGTTGTCCCTGACTATGTACGAATATGTCAGCATCATCTTAACGAAGACGGAACTCTTTCGAACATGTTGCAAGGTGGATTACGTTCTCTTAACCGTCCATACGTAATAAATGACCTACTTCAATTTCTCCAGTGTCTTCGAACAGCTGCTACCAGTAATAATGGTCGAACCTATGAAGATATAGATAACTTTACAGAAGAGGGATTTAAATCGTTAACATCGATTTCCAAAAATAATTTCAACGAATTATATGAGACCTGCAATTTTTTTGAACAAGATGGAAATCGTGTAAATATAACAAGAAAATACTTAACAATTTTCTCCTAAAAATGAGACACGGTTTATCAGATAATTTTTAAAAGTTATATTTCATTATCCTTCTCGACAAGTAACTAGTTTAGTTATTAATAAGGTGCGGTTATGTCTAATGCAACGATTTGTACCATATAATATAGGATTTAACGCAATCACCAGAGCCAACTATATAGACAAACATGTCTCTGGATTTACAAACACACTGTATAATCCTAATCCTGACATTCCCAAAGCCATAGTGTATATAGACTGCACATATAACAAACCCGAAAAAAGTTCTAATTTTAGAGTACTTAGACAATCGTACTGCTATTATAAAATGCAGCATTTGGTAAAACATGAATTGATAGTCGCCCCCGATGGTTACATTCTGGCTATTAATGGACCATATTTTTCGGACTTCCGAAACAATGATGCCACTATTTTACAGTATGAACTAAACAATTACATTAATGGAATGAGAGCTTGGTTTCAAGAAGGGGACATTGCAATTGTAGACAGAGGATATCGAGATTCTGTTCCGTTATTGCAAGAGTATGGGATCAACTGCCCCCTCTTCTTGTTAGAGGACAGGCTCAATTAGATACACGTGATGCTAATTTTGCTCGATATATTACAACCACACGTTGGATAGTCGAATCTCGTAATGGACATTTGAAATCTATATTCAAGTTTTTAAAGAACACTATTTCGATACACCATGCTGCTAATTTAAACGAATATTATCAGATAGCTGGAGCTCTTATTAATAAATTCCATCCCCAATAACCATGCCCGGTACAATACAAATGGCGGAACAAATATTAGGTAATTTGGACGAAGTAAATATTATGCAAGCACGAGTTGAAGCTGAAAATCTACATTTAAGGGACGGTCAGTGGGTTTTATGAAATCACTTGCACGCTCATGAGTTCCCCCGTTTAGATTTACACTATTTAAAGCATCGGACTGGAATTTATCATGTAAACTTGGCAAAAAGTTATATTCAAGACAAACTTCAAAGAGAAGAAACTAATATTCTTGAATTTGACGAATTGGAGTATCCGAACATTATACGAATCCGAGTGTACTCCAGATTTCGTAATATATGTAAATATATGTTGTGGATATCTTTGACGATTGACGAAAATGTCGATCATCAACGTTTAGAATTTCACTATTATTGTACTTGCAAGTCGGGAGCTAGAATTTTAGGAACATGTGCTCATGTGGCCAGTGTATTAAGGTTTTTGGGTTATGCTAGATATGAACAAAATATGAGATATCCATCTATTCAACTCTTAAATGAAATTACTGATGCAGCTGAAAGGATGCTGCCAGAAAATATTGATCATGGTCCAGAAATTGTAGAAAATTAAATATTTTCAGTGCCTACCTAACTTTAGTTCATTTCGTTTTGTTTCTTCTTTCTTGACTTGGATTAAATTCTACACATGTACTTTTTTTTGTTAGTATATTCGTTTCTTAAAGTATTTTATATATTTGTATGTTTCATTACAATAGACCTGCATTTCCCAGGTTAAAGTGGATTAGGCTTATTGGGGATACCACTTAAAAAAAAAGCGCGCCGGGAACTCTACCTCTATAGTGGTGAGATTACTTATAATCTAGATACATTACACCTATAAGTAACTTATTCAAACTGATTGCAGATAGGTATGTAGATAAATGACATAATAATATTTGCGTCTTCGGATATTTGGCTCTAATAATATTTGCGTCTTCGGAGGTTTGGCTCACTATTAATCCATTATTTGTTCATATTATATGTTACATATTATTTGTTTCCTTAAACAAATAACGTTAGAATGACATAAATCATGAATGATTAAATAAAATAAAACATTTACGAGCTCAGGTATAAGCGTATACATTGTGACAGGCTTGTCATCACAAAGTCGATATAAAAAAACTGATCATAGTAACTTCGCAAAACTTCTATAGGGGACTAACAAGCTCAAATTACAGACAATAAGAAAAAAGTGGAGAAATTAACGGAGGAAATATTAAATTACAGGGTGATTCGCAAAAAAAAAATCAGTTTTCGTAATTTTCTACCTTAAATATCTTGTGAATCACCCGGTATTTAAGTTATAAATTATATACTTTTGAAAATGGTTCAATGTCGACTACTGACTTGTATTACAAAATATATAAAATTGTAGTAAAAATAACCTGCAGAGTCGATCAACTTTTTGACTCACCCTGTATAAAATGTTTTTATATCTTGTTATAATAAGTCCAACTAAAGTAAATTCAGACCAAATATTAATATTTTCATATTCCTACTGTAAAGTAGAATACACAGCATCAACAATTTTTTTGGTAATTTTGAATCACCCTGTATCAAATAATACTTTTCTACACAAAGCAATATTATTTGATGTTATTAGAATACTATTACAGCAAAAAATCCTTAATACATTATGAAAATTACATTTTAATACGTTTTAAAAAATGGCCATTTTTGAACTTCATCGCCCTGTAAATTGAAAACTGGCCATATGATTGAGTTGTGCCCATGGGCACTATTGTTCATGAAGTCGATATCTTCAACATCCCAAAAATTAAGGCAAATTAACCGGAATCCATTTCTCCATAAGCCGGCTGCCTGGTTCTCTAGAGGCGAGAACTCTTTGAAATCTTAGTAGACAACCTCAAATATCTTCACAAGAAAGCTGGAATTTTAATAAAAACTACTAAATTATTGTGTTGGGGTGCTAACTTCAGATCCCTTAGAGAGGATTTATTACTCTACGAAACACTCGAATTAAAGTATGCTTATATGCTATATATAATCATGCTTATGCTATAAAGTGAATGGTTTTCAAGATATTTAGTGTTGCCTGAAAAATCTCCAAATGAGATCATTACTATCACTAAATTTTAAACAAGCAGAACCAGTAGTTTGAGCATTTAGTGTAGTTCCATCGGCAATACTTAGTCAAGGAATATCATTATTAATCACTAAAGGCATGGCTGGTAATATATGAGCAGTATTGGTATTTCTAGCAATAAATTGTCAAAAATGTCAAATTGGCGTTTGGTTTACGTATTTTGAAATAGTGAATAACCCATCGCCACATGCTGTTTACAAGTTTACATTTGCCAGGTTGAAAACATTTAATTATGGTCATATTGTAACAGTGAATCAACACCAAAGTTATTATTGTATACAACTGGACATCAAACTGTTTATTTCTTGAGCCCGTTGCATTTAATTTATCAAGAAGCGCAAACGGTTTTTTAACGTCAAAGATAGGTTTATTGTTATTAATCGTTTATCGAATAAAACTGATTTGCGCATTTTAGTGTTAAATTTTCGTAGCAGTGGATACTTATTTTTGGAACAAAGTATTGAAGTTACCGGTTCCTAACTATTTACCAATTTCAATTACCTGATTTGATTACGGTAGATTTTTTATGATCGGTCAAAAACTTCGAAAATACATTAATACAAGAAACATCCGTTCTCAAGTTAATAGAGTTTACAAATGCGATTTTTAGAAAAGGTCATGAGGGATAGAAGAAAAATGGTAGGTTTAAATCCCTCTAACTTTTTTCTAGATTAGACCATAGGGGTAAGAGTCAAGGTATTTATTTTACGACGTGAAACAACATTTAAGAAATGTATCCGAGTAGAAGGGGTGCATCAAGCTCCGATGCAGTCCAAACTCCATTTTTTAAAACGCCATGGGGCACGCCCACTTTCATCACGTGGTCTCGCCCATTTCCCGCTCCCTTTCGTTTGTTTATTTTCCGGCGCCATTTGATGACGTATTTATTGTCCTTCTGTTACCTTTCCCCCGTAATTAGGGTCCTTTTGGCCGTATTAAGTGCCATTTGGCATCCAACCTCTGGAGAATAGGCAACCGTAGTCGCCCTTTTACATGATTGGTGATGCGCGCGCATACTGTTCCAGACCGTGCGTTCTGATTGGAGAGCCTGAAGGTAGGTTACGTCCCTTGTTTCTGATTGGTGGCGGTAATTTTTGTTTTGTCGGCCGTTTTTGTTTTGGCAGCCATTTTGTGTGCGTGGCTTGTCGGCCATTTTGTTTTGGTGGCTATTGATAGGAGGCCAAATGCTCTGCATTCTGATTGGTGTGGCTTATGACTTATGCGTATTCTTGAAATTTAGTACATAAATAATATTTTATACCAAGTTACGTATTGCTACAAATGTTTTGTGGTTTTCAGAATTTTCATAAAATAATCCAGATTTTATATTACCATAAATACTTTCAATTTCTTTCATTTTTAAACTTTTTATGATCGTATACCTTACACTGACGAACCGGTCAATTTGACCGCTGCGGTTTTTATGCGCTTTTATGTTAGCAAATCCTTAGTTATCAATACATACTATATGCCGTTGTTGTAGGATGGTTTACATATGTATTTAGAAAATATAACCGTTTATTGTTACGAGGATACCTAACGGTGGTCTGCCGCTTGAACAAGCTGACAGGCAGGAGTCTGTTGATAATTGAAAGCTATTTGCTATGCACGATATGCATACACAAACGAACACGTTGCAAGTTTCAATATATAGGTGCAGTCTATCCATATAAAGACAAAACGTAGCTGTGGATTCTAGTTATTGTTGATATTCGACGTTTGTGGTGGACTTACGCACCAGGCGGGTTTGGCTTATTTAGAAACTCTGCCAGACGATCAATCTGAGAATGAATCTGTATTCTGTATCATCACCTATTTCGGATTGCGAAGATAATATTGATTTTAGATTAATAAGTAGTGCCTCGAAAGTGATTCGGGTAGTGACAATAATCCTAAAAATAACAAAAATGAAGTGACAGTGATGGTTACTAAACAACAGAAACATAAATAAAAAACTTCAAAAACTGAAAACGTAAAAAGAGGATTTTCGATGAATCTAGACACGTCATACAAGTTGAAACATGGGTGGGTTTGGACAGTGATTACTGCTAGTAAACCTTCCACAGGACGAATCATGCGGAGGAACATGCTTCAAGGAAATCCTGGTACGATTTTTATGCAAAACAGAATGCTAGCCAAATATTGGAGGTTGTTTATAGATAACTTCCCTGTTAAAAAAATGCACTAAAATTGAAGCAAGAAGGCAATTAGGAAGTGACGACTATACGTTGTCCTTCGAGGAATTGGATACCTTCATAGCTGTTCTTTATGCACCTGGTGCATACGATGCTAAAAACTTATAAGAGGATAGTCTATGATCTAATAAGTGGGGACCTTTCTTCAAAGAAACAATATCTAGAAACAGATTTAGAGAAATTATGCGTTTCCTTAGATTCAATATAAAGTCTACACGAAAGAATCGACTGGAATGCGACAAATCTGCGGTTGTTTCCGAGGTGTGGAACAAATTTATTTATAATTGCAAAATCTCCTACTTGTCGGGAGAAAATATTGCAACGGACGAACAGCTTTTTCCAACCAAAGCTAGATGTAGGTTCACGCAATATATGGCTAGTACGCAAAACAAATTGGTATCAAATTTTGGCTTGCTGTTCATACTAAAGCAAAGCACCTTGTCAATGGTTTTCCTTATTTGGGAAAAGACGAAGCAAGACCAACCAATTAGCCACTGTCAGAAAATGCAGTTCTGCGACTTTTAACTAGAAAAGGAAATGGTTACTACCGAAAAGTCTCAAACTAGCGGAAAAACTATCTGATCTAAACATAACAATTGCAGGAACAATGAATATAATACGAACAGAAATTCTAGATGTCATAAAAAATAAGTGTTCTTATTCTCAGTACTCTCCATACATCAGTAAGTATTGAGTCCTATCCGAAGAAAAAACCAGACAGTATTCTTACTAAAATGATACAAAATACTGGTTTCATGTTATCGACCAAATGGCTCAAGTATTCTGTAAATTCTCGTCGATGGCCAGTTCATGTATTTTACAATATACAGGACTAGGAAACAATAAATGCACACGTGCTGTACAAGGAGATAAACGGAACAGTTATTGCAAAAAAATGCGTATAACCAAATGCGAACTTCTTCTTTGCTTAGGCGACCATTCGTCCCGTGTTATACGGAACAGTTCCTTTATAAACATATCATTTAGTATATGTAATTATATTAATAAATTACTTAAATGTTTCATATTTATCAAATAGTCCCTTTTTTCCGTTTCATTGCTTAGAACGAATTAACCAAGGTCTGAAAGTACGAAAAAGATAGCGCGACCTTCGAATAAGATACAATAGGATGACATCACAAGTTCTACAAGTCGTGAGGCTTTTCTAGCACTTAAATAAATAAATAACGCGCATATGAGGTAATATTAAGTATCAAGTCAAGCGCGAAAAGAATTTGCTTACGACGGTGCCTGGTACGTGAAAATAAATATACCGGCGCGTGTAAATAAATATAGTGTATATAGTTCGTTAGTTAAGGTTAAGTGTTAATAAATAACTTGTTTTTTAAATAAATAATTTTTATAGTGTAGTGTAGTGTACAGGGTGATTCATAAGTAATGGGCCAAATTGTAACTACACGTTTAGAAGGCAAAGCTAATAATATTTTGCTTAACAACCATGGGTCTAAGTCTGATCCTTACTAAGATACAGGATGTTAAAGTGAAAAAATAAAATAGATTATTGTTAATAGATCAGCTGTTTTTCTAGATAATGACTTGAAAATTGGGTATGAAGTAGTTTTAGTAAGAGCAAACAAGAATATGTGAGAGGATTTGAGTTAACATACGCCATATTGAATAGATGAATTCAGCTACAAATGTTGTGTCTCTCAATAATTTATAACTTACTTATTTAATTTGGGTAGCTTCATCATTTCTGTATGAAAAAGGTATTCTTTGTTGATCTTCAAAATATATTTCGAGATATTTGGATTTTACTAATTCACCGTATGGCCCCCTCTGGTTGTACTTTACATTTACCTAACCGTAATTGATAATTGGTAATAATATTCAAATGAAATGATACAAAAATTAAAGTAAAGAACCCACTTATTTTTATAAAATATTATACGATAGTTAATAAAAAGAAAGACAACATTAGAACAAACTTGAACTAGAACTACTTACGAGAACTCTCTTACCTAAAACCTACACCATAATCTTAAAGTTTTGTGTAGTTAAGTTTATTAATTAAATTTAAGCTTAATGACTACCGTAATTGATGACGACTGAAATTAAAAAAATAGTGTATGGAATGCTTCGTAACATTGGACATCGAAAAAATTAATTTTGTTTTAAAATAAAGTGTATTTATGTGATGTTGCTATTAGAAATAAATGACACAAAAATTATAAAGTAATAAAACAAAATTTATTCATTTTTATGTAACATAAGTTATTGAGAAAACCAATAATGAACGTAAAAGTTCTCCTATTTAAGTATAAAAGGAAGCTCACAACAATAACATTTTAGTAATGGATACATAATACATAGCATTCATTTATTAGGACAAAAGCATGCCATGGAATGTTGACAAAAACAACGTGTTTAGTAAAATTTTGACGTTTATTGAACAGATTGAAACATTTTATTGTTAGGTAAACTGATTAATTCTTGTTCTAACATAAGTAAAAATGCCGAGACATAATCACTTTTCAAACGAAGAAATGAGATACATGATTTGCGTTTACGCAAGAGGAAGTTTTTCTGGGCATGCAGCATTCAGAAAATGTCGTGAAATGTACCCTAACAGAAGACAGCCAAACGGTAAGATATTTCAAAATCTTTATAATCGATTGGGTGAAATAGGTTCATTTCGCCCAAAATATCATACAGGACGTCCCAAAATTATTATCCCACCCCGCAGCAAGAAGACGAAATTTTGGTAAGAGTTGCGGAAAATCCTGAAATAAGCACTTGTCGATCTACAGCTACTGGAATATGCCAACCGTCCGTGATTAGAATTTTGCACAAGGAAAATTTATATCCCTATCATTTTACACCTGTGCAAAATTTAACAGATTATCGTTCCAGAGTTGAATTTTGTCAGTAGCTAAAGGGGAAATTGAATAATAATTCAACATTTCTGAATACCACTCTTTTCCTGGGAAAGTGAAAACCCTCGTTTAAAAAAAGACAGACATTTCCAGCACGAGTTTAAGATAAATGTGTGGTGTGGTATACTAGGCAATACATTACTGGGCCCAGTTGAATTACCTCCTAATTTAAATGGAGAGTCATATTTAAATTTTTTAATTAATGGCTTAGTCGATCTCTTAGGAGATCTTCCGTTACAACTATGTAGAAAGATGTGCTTCATGCCAGACGGTGCTCCACCACATTTCCCAATTGCCGTGCGCGATTATCTGAAAACAACATTCCCTCACCGTTGGATTGGATGTGGTAGTGAATATCAGTGGCCACCCCGCAGTCCAGATTTTAATCCAATTGATTTGAGACAAGTTATGGAATAGAATTCAAGATGCAGCCAATTCAATACGAAATAACCGTGCCACATTTTTTAAAGTCAGACAATCCTTAACTAAACGGTTAAATACGTGTATAAGTGCTGGTGGTGGCCATGTTGAAAACATTTTGCAGTAGGTAGTCATTAAGCTCAAATTTAATTAATAAACTTAACTTCACAAAACTTTAAGCTTATGATACAGGTTTTAGGTAAAAGAGTTCTCGTAAGTGGGTTTAGTTCAAGTTTGTTCTAATGTTGTTTTCCTTTTAATTAACTATCGTATAATATTTTAAAAAAATAAGTGTTTTATTACTTTAATTTTTGTATAATTTCATTTTAATATTATTATCAATTATGGGTAGGTAAATGTTACAGCGGGGGGGAGGGGGGGGGGGCAATACGGTGAATTAGTAAAATTCAAATACCTCGAAAACGGTTAATATTTTGAAGATCATCAAAGAATACCTGTTTTACACAGAAATGATGAAGCTATCTAAATTAAATAAGTAAGTTATAAATTAATGAGTGACAAAAAATTTGTAGCTGAATTCATCTATTCAATATGGCGTATGTGGCGACATCTACCAGTTAACTCACATCCTCTCACATATTCTTGTTTGCCCTTACTAAAACTACTTCATACCCAATTTTCAAGTCATTATCTAGAAAAATAGCTGATCTATTAACAATCTATTTTATTTTTTTCACTTTAATATCCTGTATCTTAGTAAGAAGTAGACTTAGACCCATGGTTGTTAAACAAAATATTATTATTTTTGTCTTCTAAACGTGTAGTTACAATTTGGCCCCTTACTTATGAATCACCCTGTATAGAACGGTAGAAATTCAGAAAATGGCAAAATGAAAAGGACATTTGGAAAATAAATATCCATTTATTAAAAAGATAACCTCAGATAGGGACGTAAAGTGCTTAAAATGTTGTGCACGGCTTTCACTTGCACATAGTGGAAAGTAGGATATTGTTCAACACACATCGATACTCAATCATAAACAGGCAGATATTGATGCTTCTAGTAGTAGGCAAAGTGTCGTCTTTTCTTCGTAAGGACACATTTGGAAATGAAGAACAAAAGCAAGCTGCGATTGAATTGGTCATACCACAACATGATCCACAAACAGTCCTTTCGTTCAATGGATTGCACTAGTAAGCTAATAAAAAGTTGCTTCCAACAAAAGTGTGCATGTGCCAGAACCAATTTTGGAAGTGTTGAGAAGCTCCATACAAAATGATTTTGAAACGATCAATTTTGTAACAATCCATATCGATTGTTCAAATCACGGGAGTGTAAAAAGTTGTCCTATACTCATAATACATTTTATAAAACGCAAGGACATTCAAGTAAAGCTTGTGGAAGTTCAAGATCATCCAAATGCAACTTCAGACATTATATCTGTATATATTATGAAAACGGTTGACAAATACGAAGTAACAACAAAAGTAATGGCGATGTGCGCTGACAACACAAAAAGCAATTTTGGGGGAGTAGCAAGCAATGACCAAAATAACGGCTTTCGTAAAGTTCAGTCGTTACTTAAAAGACCTTTAGTTGGGGTGAACTGCGCTGCTAATATCCTTCAGAACTGTATTCAAACATCAGCACACTGCTTGCCTATTCACATCGAAGCCATTTTTGTGAAAATCTATGGCAATTTTTACATTTATACGAGGATCACTGCTTAAAGTTCGCGGAATCAAGTACTCCTTGCAATGCTAACGTTCTGCGATTGTGATCGTAAAATTTGACATTTTATACCATTAGTGCAACTGACGATTTAATTGAAAATGGAGCAGTTTCATTTCGGTAGTATTTTAAAAGTAGTAAGTTTGTAAAAAAAATGCATATTTCGAATCGCGATTTTCGAGTGATGGTTTTTGATACGGTTTAACGCCACAGCAATATGTGGAAAAAGTAAAGTTGTTGTTTGGTGATGCAGCGCCGTCTAAACCATGATCTACAAATGGTTTGTAAAATTCAAACATGGAAGATCTATTTTTGATGACGATTTTCGCGAGGGTTGACCATGTACTTATGTGCAAAGAATATTGATGCTGTGCCTGAAATGATTTTATCAGATCGACATGCAACATACAGTGAGATACAGACATCCTTAGGCATTGCGGTGAAACGCATACATACCATTTTGAAACAACATCTAAATGTCAGGAAGCTTTGCAGTCGTTTGATTCCTCAAAATCTGACAGAAACTAAAAAAAAGCACGTGTCAAGTGGTGCAAGGAAATGCTTAAAAAATTTGACCATGGTCGTTCAAATTCTGAGGGTGACGAAACATGGGTATATTCATATGAGCCTGAAACTAAACAGCAATAATCTGTATGGGTATTCCAAAATCAACCTAAACCAACAAAGTGGTGCGCTCGAAAAGCGCTTCAAAGAAAATGATTGGCTGTTTTTTTCTGAAAAACCAGTCATGTTGCAACTGTTGCATTGGAGGATCGAAGAACAGTTACTGCTGATTGGTATACTTTGATTTGTTTCACCCAGGTGATTGGTGAAATTAGACAAAACAATATAAATAAGCGAATCATTCTGCATCATGACAATGCAGTGCACACTACTGAATTTTTGACTGGTCAGAATATCAAATGATTAACGCATTGCCCATATTCGTCTGATCTGTCTCCCAATGACTTTTTTTTGTTCAAAAACATCAAAAATAAAATGCGTGGTAAGCGTTTTTCATCACCTGAAGATGCCGTTGAAACTTTTAAAGTACTTGTTTTGGAGTTACCTCAGAGTCGTAAAAATGTTTTGAGAATTGGTTTTACCGAATGATCTTAAGCGACAGCATTACATTTAGGTAATCTAGCGGCAACCATAACATTAGTATGATAACAGTTTAAATTACTGCAGACCAATGTGTAAGATCTTTTCATCCAGGCTAAATTTAATAATTTCCGTTAACGCGAACTAGCCTACTAGACGTTGGAAGAACAATTCCCGCCATTTACCTGTTTCTTACGATATCTCAGGATAGGAAAAGATATCGACTTGCAGTTTTCACTGTTTTATTACTAATTTTGTCTACTTTTTAAAGACCTACTTAAATTTTTATGCTTCCATTTAAAATTGTAAAGAGAAAACACAATATTAAAAAAATATTAAACAGCACCCTCTAGCATTTATGTTATTAATCAGAGTGCCTCAAATTTACAAATTTTCTATTGTTTAACAAAGGCTTTTTCAAACAACATCAAGTTTATTAAAATCGGTCAAGCAGAACCTGAATTAAAGGCGTTTTTTCGTAACAAGGTCCCCACTCGCCCCCACCCCTTATTTGAAGAGATAGGCTAAAACTTGTCAAATAAAAAATATGCAGAATTTGTCGAGGAATCTGATTATAATATTTAATATGCCCCTTAATTGAGTAAATTTTGAAAAATTTTGCTTTTTAAAATTTAAACTATCAAATAAACCCTCTAGCGGTGGACCTACAATTCTGAAAATAATTTCCTGGCGTTTCTCGAGGCAACTTTTGTTATAAAAAATTTCTTCCCGAACCTGTGCTATAATCCATTCCTGAGATATGGCCGACGGCCGTTCTTAGTTGGCCACCTGGTACAAACGTTTTCATAGACACAGTTCGTGGCAGTTTTGCTCGGGAAAGAGGCGCCAGATATACAGATATTGATGAGTTAAAAGCTTTTATTGGTTTGCTTCTTTTAATTGGCTCCATTAAGTTGGCAGTTTTGCTCGGGAAAGAGGCGCCAGATATACAGATATTGATGAGTTAAAAGCTTTTATTGGTTTGCTTCTTTTAATTGGCTCCATTAGGTGTTCCAGAAAAAAATTTCAAGGCCTGTGGAACAAACTCACAGGGATCGTGCTATTTATCGATGAGTGAAAACCGATTTAGATTTTTATTGCGTTTTATTAGATTCGATAATATAAATGATAGGGATCAAAGAAGAATGATTGATAAGTTAGCTCCATTCAGGGAAGTAATAACCATATTTACCAACAATTGTCAAAAATATTTTACTATTGGCGATTTCCTTACAGTTGATGAGCAATTACAGACATTCAGAGGCAGCTGTTCGTTTCGTCAGTACATCCCTAACAAACCGGCTAGGTATGGATTGAAGGTTTTTGCATTAGTTGATAGCAAAACAGCCTATACCGTAAATTTGGAACCATATGTTGGGACACAGCCTGATTGACCCTACCGTGTAAGCAATTCAGCAGAAGATATTGTTTTGCGTTTAATAGAACCGGTGAAAAATACCAATAGAAACATTACAGGTGACAACTGGTTTACTGGTTTATCTTTGGTAAATAAGCTGCAGAAGAAAAAATTAACATATGTTCAAACACAACGCAAAAATAGAAGAGAGATACCAATACAGTTGTTACCAAATAGAGAAAGAAAGCCACATACATCAATATTTAGTTTCCAAAATAACTCTACAATAGTATCGTATTGTCCGAAGCCGTCAGCGGTGGTTTTGCTTTTATCCAGCACGCATTTTGACGACAAAATAGATATTTTGTCCGTCGAAAAACTTTCTATAATATGACGAAAGTGGGAGTGTGAGAAAAATAATACCCCTCGCAATACTAGAAGATGGCCAATTGTGTTTTTTTACCACATTTTGAACATAGCCGCTATAAATTCATTATGTACTTATAATTTTCATTCTGCAGCTACAGCTAAAAGGACCAGGAGAGTTTATTTTATACAAAAATTTAGCTGGGAGCTCATAAAACCCCAAATTACACGTCGTTCTACAATTCAGGTTCTCCCAAGAGAAATTCGTAGACACGCAAGGCTACTAATAGGTGCACCAGAACCTGAACTTCCAGAGGCACCGAGGACCTCCTCGTCTGGAAGATGTTATGAATGTGGAAGAATACAGAATACATGACCGAACAACACGGAGATGATGTGTAGTGTGCCATAAGCGGGCATGTGTTGACCATCTAAGAGATATTTGTGTTCCATGCTTAACACTAGAACCGCCACACAATAGTTATACCTAGATACGCGCTACGGGTCAAATTGACCGACACAAGAATAGGCTATTTTAAAATGCTTTTTATTCAGAATTTTAATATACACTTTAAAATAATAATAATCGTTATTGTGCATAAATTAAATAATTCTATAACACAATAGGTATGAGTTCAGCTAGAAGTTGTTCTTCCACTCTACCTCAATAGAAAAGCAATTACAATCAGACAGTATAATATTCGAACAGGAGAAGAGATATAATCAAGACAAATTTACACTTAAACTATTTAATATAGGTTTCTAATAATAAAAACACTAAAAAACACTAAAAACACTAGAAAACACTAAAAACACTAAAAAGCACTAAAAAACGCTAAAACATTTTCATCCTGTTTTTTACACTATGCAAATTACCATGTAATAAATGGAGATATTTATTTAATATGGATGGAGCTATACAGGGTGCGGCATTAGTGCGTCGAAGTACGATATATCCGTTATTAAAGGAGATATCAAAAAAAGCTATTTACAAAAATTATAGGCAACTTCAAACTTCACATAAAATTATTTTCGTATTTACAGGGTGTTACATATTACCAGGGTGAACCAAACATACTTTTTTAAACGGAATACCCTATATATTATTTCAAATTTAGATTAAGATCATCTCCATATACTTCCGATATAGGGCTTCATTACGTTATACAGGGTATTTCAAAAGTTATGGTCAATTGAACACGAAAATCATTCTCATTTCAACGTCCTGTATACCCTAAACAGAACAACCTTAACAATAATTTTTTTTCAGGCATAACTTTTTGTCATTGGTACATTGTTACGAGAAAGTCTTTATTATTGCACCAATTGAATATAGAGCGAGCCAAAACTCGAACACATGATTTTGTCAATTTTTTCAAATGAATCAGCCAGTATTTTATTTTAAAAAGTGAAAATACACTTGTTCTTTCATTTTTATTAAGCACTCCCTATAGCTAAAATCGTTAATTTCTGAGATATTTTCAATTTAATAACAAAGATTTTTCAAAATTTCCATTATAACAAGTTAGCCGTGAACAAATAAAAATGTGACAAATTATTATAAAAAGTTTAAAAAACATCGGTTATTAAGACAAAATTCTTATAAAATGAATTAATTTCATAATAAATGTTCAAAATGTCCACCGAAAACATGAATACAGCATTGCAGTCGATCTTCAAATTCTCGACTGACATTTCTTAACATTTTGTACATTAATACTCTGGAATGCTTCTTGTATTCTATTCTTTATATCATCTTGTGTGGTTGGAGGTATTTGATACACATGGTTTTTCACATAACCCCACTTGAAGAAGTCAATTTTACTTAACTCTGGTGAATGAGCAGGCCATGCAATGGGTCCTCCTCTTCCAACCCATCTTCCAGGAAAATGGGTATTAAGATGATTATTAATTAATCTAGTGTGATGTACCGGAGCTCCATCGTGCAACAACCACATTCTTTGACGAATGTTAAGAGGACCGTTTGCCAACAGTAACGGTAAATGATTTTCTAAAAAGTCCAAATAAACCAGACCATTCACTGTTCCGTCGAAAAAATGTGGTCCAATTATGTGATCTCCGACTATACCACCCCAAAGATTCAAAGACCACCTAGTTTGACTATTAGTTGCTATAAGATGGGGATTACTTGTCGAATAATAATGGAAATCGTGTCTATTCAGTTCCATTTTTATGACGCGTGACTTCGTCTCCAAAGAGAACAAAATCAAAGAAATTCGCCTGATTGTGGATTTGTTGTTGACCCCATTCACAAAAAGCAACCCTTCTGGGATAGTCATTTTCGAGTAACTCTTGATGCAACTGGATATGGTATGGATGCATCTTATTTTTACGCAGTACTCTTCGAGCTAATATCATGCTGACGCGAGATTTCACGTGTACTAACATGTGGATTATGAGTAACTTCAAGCATCACGTTAAATTTATTTTCCTCGTTAAGTACAGGTTTTGCCCTTTCCTTTTTTTCATAAACTACTGAACTGGTACGACTAAAACGATCTACTAACCTTTCCAACCATATTTTCTCGGGTGGTCTTCGTGCGGGATATCTCTCTTTGTAAATTCTTGGTGCTAATAAACAATTTTTCATACATTCTCCCAGTACCCAAATCATGTCTGTTAAGTATTTAAGTGTTTATAAATTAATGAACACTACACAATCTCAAAGAAGCTACTAATTATTACTGAATAATATCTACCTGTCATTTGTTCACGGCTAACTTGTTATAATAGAAATTGTTAAAAAATCTCATTCTGTTATTAAACTGAGAATATAATTCACATGTCACATGGTACATTTTTAATTATTTTAATTGGTTAAAATACAAAAACAAAATCCCAGAATAGGCTATCAAATCGGCGATAATTTTATCACCGCATGTTGACTGTCATAAGATTTTAATGAATAAAATAGTTTACTGTCAAAGTGACAAAAAGTTACAAAGATTGATTATCTTGCAACTGTAATATTTACTATCAAAGTGACAGATTAAAATTGTAAACTTTAAAAATATATTTTCTATACGTTCATTATATTATCTTACCAAATATAACACGTGTTATGATTAATAATCGATGATACCATTCGTTAAAACCTGTTCAATTTTCATCGGTTTCAACTCGAGCTATCACCGATGATAATCATAACACTAGTTATATTATCCCCGAAAATATCTCAGAAATTAACTATTTTAGCTATAGGGAATGATTAATCAAAATGAAAGAACATAAAGTGTATTTTCACTTTTTAAAATAAAATATAGGGTAATCCATTTGAAAAAATTGCCAAAATCGAGTTTTGGCTCGCTCTATTCAATTGGTGCAATAATAAAGAAATAGCACTTTCTCGTAAAACTGTACCAATGTCCAAAAGTTATGCCTGGAAAAAATTATTGTTAGGTTGTTCTGTCTAAGGTATACAGGACAGTGAAATGAGAATGATTTTCGTGTACAATTGACCATAACTTTTGAAATACCCTGTATAACGTAATGAAACCCTATATTGGAAGAATGAGGGAGATGAGCTTAATCTAAATTTGAAATAATATGTAGGGTGTCTCATTTAAAAAAAGTATGTTTGGTTCACCCTGGTAATATGTAACACCCTGTAAGCACGAAAATAATTTTATAATGTGAAGTTTGAAGGTGCCTATAATTTTTGTATATAACTTTTTTGATATCTCCTTTAATAACGGATATATCGTACTTCGACGCACTAATTCCGCACCCTGTATCTAAAAATGAACATTCAAATTTAAATGTTTGGTGTGCCGGTATATTATATTTATCCTTAAATCTAGTGTTTAGAAAGTGTACTTGAGATCTCATTTTCAATGTATTATAAAGATATTCTGGTTTACAATTATGTAACAGATTGTACATAAATGTATTTACATTACATTAAAGCAGAATCGAAAACAGCGATTTTGCAGTAACTGAATCTTTTTTTTCAAGTCGTTATTTAGAAAATTATAATATACTTGACTGCAATAATTAAAATGATTTAAAATTATGCTATTCGCTAGAGACCACTTAACACAATGGGGCAGTAACTTTTTGAAATAATAAATGTCTAAATTTTGCATATGATGCTTGTAACAATTTCGCAACATGTGTTTCACAGTTTAAACGGTTGTCTAACCATATGCCTAAGTTTTTTTGCGCACTCAAGAA
The DNA here is from genome assembly GCA_036346205.1 of Vesta saturnalis. Taxonomy (NCBI): domain Eukaryota; kingdom Metazoa; phylum Arthropoda; class Insecta; order Coleoptera; family Lampyridae; genus Vesta; species Vesta saturnalis. The sequence goes on along the minus strand of JARFJB010002197.1, from coordinate 450,712 downwards.
AAACGTTTCGTTTATTTGATGTGGAGCACGATTTATAAGTTTGTGTGTCGTCCGCGTACAAATGTAGAGCACATTCGCTTGTGACAATTGATGATAGTTCGGATGTGAACATCGTAAAAAGTATACTTTCTTGTGGTACACCTCTAGTAATATTGCTTTCAGATGACGTAATACCAGATAATTTTACACATTGTGCTCATTAGACAAGTAATTCTTAATCCAACTGATCGCACAATTCGAAATACCGTAGTAATGGAGCTTCCCGAGTAACAGTTCATGATTGATTAAGTCAAAAGCTTTGCTAAAGTCAAACATTACAAGAATTGTAACTTCTGATTTGTCCATTGCTTCTGTCATTTGACTAGTTATTTTAAGAAGAGCAGTGTTCGTACTATACATTGGTCTAAACCCTGATTGAACTGGCGGCAGAACACATCTTTCAGTGTAATCACGTAACTGCTGATAGAACACCTTCTCGAGGATTTTTGACATCGTTGGTAAGATACTTATCGGGCGAAGTTGAGAGAAACTCCTTGGGTTTGACACTTTAGGAATTGGTGTTGTAATAGATTTTTTCCAAAGACGGGAACGGTTGACTGAGTAAGAGAATAATTTATTACATGTGTTAGGGCATGTACACAATATGGAGTTACTAGGTTCAATACTTCTAAATTTATAGTGTCAATTCCCGAGGCATCTGATTTTATGCTTTTAATAATATTAAAGATATCAGCCTCCGTTATTGTTGGAAATGTGAATTCACACATTAAGCTTTCTTTAGTGTTGTTATTATAAAACTAAAAATATCAGCATCCATAACAGGTGTATTTGTAGAATCGATGAAGTATTTGTTCAGAGCAACATAATCACAAAGATCCGGCGGGATAGTTCTGTTATTAAAGTTGCAGATATCAAACTTATTAAGATTCTGCCATAATTTCTTTGGATTACGTTTATGCTTATTCATTTCGGATTGAATATAGGCTGACTTTATTAATTAAATTTAAAGGAAACTCATACTAAAATCTCATATTTTAACTTAACCCTTGGTTAGCCGCATGGGCCAGAAATGACCCCATACTTTCTAAAAAAGTTTACAACTTTTCTATTCTTCTTTAAAATTCTTTGTGATTTTACATAATCTTCTAAATTAGTAAATACCATAACCTCATGAAGTTATTTTAAAGACATTCCATCAGGTTTTACTATTATTTAATATATTCCATCTAAAAAGTTAAAAGTGACCCCATGCGCTTAATTACCCTATGCCCTAGTTGTGCATATGAAAAAATGTAGGTATTACCTACAGAAACTGCAGAAACTGAGAAGGAAATCTGGAACTGTTTTTTTTTACATCACATGTATTTCAAGTTCTTATCGAGTGTACTAACAAATACATTCGAAAAATTCAACATAGGTTTGTAAGAACACGTGATGCAAATGAAACAAGTCGGAAATGGAAGCTTTTCTTGGACTCCTTCTGATGTCGGGTGTTTTGAGATCACACCTCAACTATATGGACCTTTGGGCAACGGATGGCACTGGAGTTGAAATGTTTCGAGAAACAATGCCTGCTAAGAGATTCCTATTTCTTCTAAGGTGCCTTCGATTCGATGACTTAGAAAGCTGATCGGACAGCAATACGACTGACAAGCTTAGTGCGATAAGAGAATTCTTTTCTTTGATAAATGAAAACTGCTGGAAATAATTACATTTTGTCAGAGAATGTAACCATAGACAAGCAACTTATAGGATTCCGCGGACGATGTAGTTTTCGACAATATTTACCGCTGAAACCAAATAAGTATGGTATCAAAGTTTTTGCTGCAGTAGACTCAAGAACATATTATCTCAGTAATACGGAAATATACGTAGGCGAACAACCTGTTGGTATATATCATCATAGCAATAGTGCGGCAGATATTGTATATGGACTTGTGGAGCACATTTCTGGAAGTGGAAGAAATATTACTGCCGACGACTGGTACACCAGCATACTCCTAGCACTTGGGTTGCTTTAAAATCATAAATTAACACTTGTAGGGACTCTTAAAAAAAATAAGAAAGAGAATCCAACAGCATTCAAGCCAAAAAGGGGAAGAGAAGTGAATAGTGTTTTGTATGGATTCCAAAAAAACATGACTTTGTTGTCCTATGTCCAAAAAAAAAAGGCAGTGTTACTACTATCCACTATGCATACAGATGCAAATAATTTAGACAACAGCAAAAAACCAGAAATTGTACAGTATTATAACAACACAAAAGCAGGTGTTGACACAAACGATCAGCTATGTGCTTCGTACAATGTTGCACGACGAACCAGAAGATGGCCTCTTGCAGTATTTTTCCATTTGGTAAATATAGCTGACAAGAAGGGTTTTTTTTTTAAATCTCTCAGTAGAGTTATTGAAAGAGCATCAATTAACAAGACTGACTTTAAATGCCACTCCACGACAAATTCGCGAACGAATACAAGTAAGGCTCGACGTTAACATTCCCACAACATCTAACAATGCTGTGAATAAAAAAAGAAAGCGGTGTGAAGTGTGTTCAAGAAATAAGGACAAAAAAATTGTATGTATGTTTGCCTAACATGTAAATGTGTTTATTAAAAGCTAATAAAGTTGTGAACCTGATATAACCAATTTTGTTAATCATTTGTAAAGGTTATTCACCTTTTAAGTTATGGAGTCCTTTCCTACCCCATGCGCCTACTTATGTTATTTAAATTATGCGTCTAGTCAAGGGTTAAACAAAATTAAAAAAAAACTATTCTACAGCTGTAGTCATGAACCTACATATAAGGAGACCATTTATGTAAAAAATGAAATACGCATCACCCGAAGAGTCTGACGGTATGTACCCCCTCAGTAAGGGGAAGGCGAGGAAGAAATTTATTTTAAATTAGGTACAAAATCATGAGTTTTTATGCTCTCTAGTCAATCAGATGTAGTGGTTGTTAATGGTAAGGTTTTGAGGCGTCCCATGTCATTCATGAAATGCAGAAATTTGTGAGTGAAGAAACCATAGCCAAACTTAAAAAATGTTTTTAAAACTATTAAGAATCAATGTGGGACATTTTTCTTCAGAGAGAAATAACTATAACGGTTTGAACATTTTTAATATTCTTTCTATCGAACAACGCTAACGGTCTGATTTTACTGTATTCAATTGCAGCTTTTGGTATTCAACATTAACGAACTCACAAAATTCTTTTAATTGTTAAACTCGAACAGTACGAGGGTCACTGCTAAAATTCGTGGAAAATATAAAAAATGTTTATGTTTATTATGTTAATCCGGCGTTAGGCGCGTGGCTAAAAATTCCGTGGGTTAACGCGTGGGGACAAGTGTCATCCATTTTTAAAATGTTGTAATTTTAAGAAATATATTTATCCAAATCATTTAGAACGTAGCTATAGATCTGGTGAATAATTATTTATTAATCAAACATTTTTCAATCGAAAACTTACGTAAATAAAAATGTGTATCAAAATCAGTCCTTTAAAATGGAAATTGAATGAGTCTACCTTGTATTTTTATGATTAAATAATAATATAAAAATGCTACTTTCCTAATGAGTTTTTTATTTCATAGGAATGAATTGGATACATTCCACTTCTTTTTAGAATCGTTTCCTGATCTTTCAAATTTTTTTTTTATAGCATTCAGATTTTACTACAATTATATTTTACGTTCCGGTCTGAAATCAAATCATTTTTTATTTGATTAATATTGGCGGCATTTATTATTAACACATAATATTTAGTACAGCCGTAAATTCTGAAAGTGGTTCAAATTGAATTAAAAACCTTAATAAAACATTATTGATGTATATAAACATAAATTTCGTTTTGAGTTTGTTTAGTTTTAAAGCTTTTAACTCGTAATTAAGTTTAATACTACTGATATTTTTATCAACATACGAAATTATTGAAGCGCAATTTTGAGCACTTAATTTCATTATATTGGATTCCTATTTCAATACTAGGGGATGATACTTTTTCGAGAGTATCTTATAGCAGTGTGTTTGATGAGAATGCAATCCACACAACCTAAGGTATCAAATTGTTTTGGAAGATTCTATAAGTTTCTGCGGTAATTTCACCAATAATCTCGTTATAGGAGCCCTTGAAGGCAAGTTTTAGTGAGACATGTTTTAAATAACTTTAATTTCTGTTTATTGTAAATAATCAATACTAATTTATATTATTAAACTTGTAAGTACATAAATCTATTGATTTATGTACTTACAAGTACAATGCTTTCTAATATGTTTTATAAATTATATTGAAAAGGAAAAGGCAAAAAGAAAAAAAATGGCACTATAAACAACAAAAACAGAATTTGTGATCTCATTCATACAAACAAATAAATTATAAACGTTTAATCCTGGAAAGGAAGACTTCGTAAATCTGCCGCATACATGTTATTATCGTCGCCAGGAGTGCTTACCGCTACGTCATTAATTTATGAATTTGGCTATCCAATTCGTTTATACCGTCTTCTCATATAAAACAGTGAATTAAATACGGATAGTGAACATTCATAGTGCATTTGACGAAATCGACATACGGTATTGAATAAGCAAATGTAGTAGAAACAGTAAACCTATAAACGCGAAATCAATTTGTTTTGTATGCATATGAATTTAATTTTCATTTGACTAATACTTCATAACCTCCATTTACAGGATATTGTTTTTCAACCATTATCGTTATGATGATCGACGTTCTCTAATTTTTACAAAATAAAATATCATAGTGCTTCAACTCTCTAAGGGTCGGTTGACAATGGTGGTTTAAGTCCCTTTAAACGTCATTTAACTTAATCCGTAGTTTAAACTGCACTTGTTTGTTGTACAATGACATAGATAAACCTCCTCTAGATGAGAAAGCTATATGGAAGTATCAGGCAATAAATTTAATGGTTGTAATAGTGAATAATAGTTTTCCCTGCAACCGTTGTATGGCACTGCATGAAAATTCACGAATCACGGCGATCACGTGTCATATTTGTATTTGTAATTTCATAACACAACCTGATCGTTTACTAGTGCTCTAGGATTGTTTAAAATTGTTTGGTTGTTTGTTGTAAGTAAATAAATTTAAGTGAGGCGTGGAGTACATCTGTTTTCTAATTGCATTGGATGCTTTAACAATCGGTCCTTATAAAAATAAGTGTTGTGACCTAATTGCAATGATCGGTCATCAAAAATGCATAGGTTTCTAAAAGATGAAACGTTATTAAAAATGTGAATTAACAACATAAATGCACCATGTTTAAAAGACTTAACTCCTGATGAACTTTATTGTTCATATTATGCGTGTAATAGGTATTTTCCTTCTGAATTTTTAGTAGTAGGAACAAGAAGAGGGTTCCGTAAAGACGCCGTCCCTACATTGTATTTACCAGGTTAGTCATGGTCAATAGTTTATTTGGAAATTAATTCTTAAAAATTGTTTAATTTTTGGAGTTGTAGAAGTGGAGGGAGACAACAGACTTGAACAACGTGCAAGGTCAGAAAATTCTACTCCATCGATGTTCCATGCAGTGAAAGATGATATGGATTTGCAGATTTACGTACCATCCATTATTGATCAATCTGACGAGTTAACTTCACTGTCGATGAAGCCAAACTCGTTACCTGGACCATCTGGAATTGCTGAAATCAGTAAGACTGGAACTTCGTCAGAGAGTCCTGGTGCTCAGAGTAATCCCCCAATAACTGTATAAGATAATCAATTACCGTTTTTATATTAAGTTGTGAAATTAACGTAATGTTTAGAGCAAAAAGAAGACGAGGTATTTTACAATCGGTAAATGTTACTAGGGAAGCAAATTTGACACCAAAATGTCAAAATTTTTACAAAATGTTGTGTGAATGGTGACAAAAAAAAAACAAGAATAAACAGCAAACTTAAAAATCTAAAAACAAGATTGGCTAATGCCGAAAAGATTGTGAACAACTCTAATTTCACCCAGTTAATGGAGAGGGTTAATGAACCAACACATACATTGATCATGCAACAGGTGAAAAATCAAAATCTTAAACCTAAGGGCCGAAAATTCGCTTTAGACGAAAAAGTGCGGTCATTAACAATATTTAAAGCAAGTGGGAAAGGATATCGCCTACTTTCTACAATATTTTGCTTACCATCCCGGAAAACTTTAACAAATCTCCTTAATCACATTCCATTGCGTCCAGGAATTAATAACCATATTGTTGATAGTTTAAAATTGACCGTGTCAAAGCTGAAGGACGCAAAGGACAAAATATGTGCAGTAATCTTTGACAAAATGGCTTTGTCATCATCATTATCATACAACAGGAAAGTAGATTTTATTGATGGTTTAGAAGATGATGGGAAGCATAGAAGACCAAATATAGTCAATCATGTAAATATTTTTATGATTAAAGGCATTCATAGACAATGGAAACATCCGTTTTGCTGTACGTTTAGTAGTGGTCCTACTAAAAGTGTAAAGCTTAAACAATTGATAAAAGAAGTTATAAGTGCTTGTCAAAATATAGGACTTGAAGAGGTAGCGACCGTCTGTGATCAAGGTGGGCCCAATGTAGCAGCTATTAATGAATTTTGACAGAAACGTCAGCAGAATGTTTAAGAAATGGTGTCGAAAGCAAATATTTCGGTTTTCTTGTTAACAGTGTAGAGATAACACCACTGTACGATGTACCACATCTATTTAAAGGTATTAGAAATAATCTTCTTACGAAAGATTTACAGTTTGAAGAAAATGGATGCAAGAAAATTGCAAAATGGAAACATATCGAGCAATTTTACATGCTGGATACAATGGACGACACCCCTTTATGTACAAAATTGAGTGATGCACATATATTTGCATATAAAATGAACAAAATGAAGGTCTCTTTAATGGCGCAAGTCTTCAGTCAGTCACCAAGTTGGCTCATTAATTAAACGCATTTCTCAGTGGGGTAAGAATTTTTATCAAGTCATAACCTGATTTATTTATTTTACTTTTAAATACCAGTAGTGAATATAAACTAGAGAAAGAAGCAGGTGATACAGGAGATTTTATATTATTTATGGATCAATTATTTGATAGTTCAAATGGTGGTACTAAAGTTGCACCTAAAAGTAAAGTGTTAAAAGGAGGAGTAACAGAAACTTCACAACATGAATATTTCTGGATGAATTCTATAAAAAAATTAGAGAAAATGAAATTTTGGAATTCACATAAACAAAAATTTGTTACAACTCCTCCTGTAAAAATGATTTTAGTATAGGGGCTTTAGATAATTTAAGATGTTTTTTAACAGGTAAATTTATTTCTGGAATTCGCTCATTAGATTGGGAACATGATGGAAGAACTGTGCCTACAATTGTTTTAAATGCGAGGACAACGCGAATTGCAAAATCGACTGTAGCCTACATAGCTGGTTTTGTCGCCCGAAAAGTTTTAAAAAGAACAAGTCAGTGTGAATTTTGTAAACATGTATTATTACATTCCAATGGCGATGTGATCTAGGAGTTATTCAGGCTAAACAATATACACAATGTAATTTAATAAATCCTGCCAGCTTTTTGTATTTTGTTACAAATCAGTCATTATCAAGGGTGTTTTACTTAATTCCCACAAATTGTCATAAAGTCAATTTGTTTCATTTTTTGTTTGACATAATTTCAAAAGAAACAAATTTTAATGTACTAAACTGTACAAAACACAAATTCATTAGTACTTTGATTCCAACAGTAATCATACGATGTATTGTATATTGTATTATTGGTGCAAATCTGTGAATAACGTGTTATTAAGAAAAGATGAAAAATTTGTCAGATTCTTGAAGAATAAAAATACAGTTTTTATCGATCCTATTAAGATTCAAGCCAGAAATCTATATTAAAAAAGCGTAAAAAAGATAAGCGAAAACAGAATTGAAAATTTATTTGCATAAATTTCATTTTACTTCTTTTAAATGGAATTTAAAATACTATTATATTAATGAATTAAATGAAAATAGGCAGCTGAATATATTATTAAAAATTATTATTAATTATAACATAATGTATATATTGACATTAATTAATTGATACAGTACAACCTCGATAGCTCGAACCTTGATATCTCGAATTCCTTGATAAAATCCCCTTGGAATCTCCATAACCCTCAATGCTGAAATTGCCTCTAAATTACAACCTTGATAAGTCGAATTTTAAGCAACTTTTAATCATAATTATAAAACCTCTGTGACTCGAAATTGTTTTAATTATGAACCTTTACAAGTCGAAGTTTACCTCCATAAGTCAAATTTCCTCTGGAGTGACCTCTATTATTCGAAGTTATAACTCTGGGCTGCTGGTTTACAAAAGCATGTTTTGTTTACCGGTAAACCTATGTAGTTAAAGGCACTTTCACCAATTCGAGTTATAGAGGTCAAACACGTAAAACTTCGAGTTATAGAGGTGACACAAGCATTTTCACGGGGGAATACTGAACCTTGATATCTTGACTTTTTGCTTGTTTTACCTTGATAACTCAAACCTTGGTTACTCGAAAAACTTGATATCTCAAATTTTAAACCCACCCCCTTCAGGTTCGAGTTATTGAGGTTCCACTGCAGTTTATAGGATTAGAATTAAGTGCAATAGGGGTACATAAAATGAAAGTCTTTTTTTTTTGTAAAATAGTTAATTATGCATAATTATGAATAAAGATATTATATATAGCTTTTGTTAACTATAGGCATAATGTTATTATAAAATAAGTATAACCTCTCTCTGAATCACATGTTGTTTCATTTTAAATGAATTTTAACAAATTGAAACTATGCACTGTAATTTTTAAATTGTGTAGAATGTTAAGTTAAATTACCATGGATACAATTATGATAATTATTGTACCTGTGTTAATTAAACGTTAAACATTAAATACACTTTAAACTCAACAGTGCAAACTGGTAATACTAGTAGCAAAGTAACTTTAAATTATCCGCTTTTAACATTTACTTTCCCCTGCATCCACTGGAGGCGCTGAAAATTATTCCGTTAGTTAATACAGTGGTTACCAATCTAGGGGGGGGTATCTATGTTCAATGGTCCCTTAGTGCTTAAACGGAGCATAACTCGTGGTTTTACTTAAACCATCGGTTGCGACCATTTCAGCGCGTTAAACGAGAAACTTAACCTCAAAAAGTGTGTTTATTTGTCGACGCACCTCGAATAGCGATTACACGTGCTTAATAAAAATGGGATATTATAATTATTTAGAGGAACCTTTCAGCGAGACAAGGATTTTTTGGAATCAGTTGATATTGTTAATCAACCGGGAACAACGAAAACAATTCGAGATTAGCCTAATCATCTTAAAAAGTGGACTGACAGTGAATTTATAGTGAGATTAGACTATCTAAAGAGGCCGTAACAATGATTCATGATCGTATTGTTGAATAAATTTCATCAAAGACTGAAAGGTATAACTGATTTATTTTAAAAACATAATAGTTATGTATGATCAATTCCTTTTTAGAAATCATGTAATAAACAATGCTGCTACCTGCGGAAATTTAATTGTAATACGATAAATTAAATAGTTTAATTAAACGTATCTTCTCTTATTTTACAACTGTAAACAATGGAAAGCACGTGAAAGTATCTAACAAAGGAATCCTATCCTAGTTACATTTTAGTGTATTCTGTTGATGTTTGACAGCTGCAGTGATTTTGTCACTAACAACCTACATTAAACATAGAATAACTAATCTACAGTTTAAATGAAATTGAACAACGCTCGAAAGTTTAAACCATGGATTAGCATAATCCGCAGATTACTTAAACGATCGTTTAAACCACTATTGAACAACCGGCCCTAAATATTAGTTCTAATCCAGCAGCACTGTGGTCTTTGACAGGATGAAATCCAGTAAAAACCTCCTCTATCTTATAATAAGTTTTTGTTATGAACGAATAAGTTCAAAGGTAAATGTTTAATTAAAATTTATTATTAATTAATTAATTAATAATAATTTTTAATTCCTCTATCTTAATTTCGATGGGAAGGTTATTTTCGTCTCTCAATTATTTTAACGAAACGAAACACGAAGCTTAATTGATCAATTTTTGAAATATCCTGAGTAGTGTCTATTATCAGAGAAAAAAAAGGGTGATTCTTTAATTTCGGTAAAAAAATCTGTTTGAAACTGAGATCCTAACAAGTTTATTAAATTGTGTTGACTTGTTGGGCTTAGGTGTTTAGTAGAACCTTGTGGCCGGTCTATTAAATCTTTAAGAACATGGTCATAATGCGAGAGTAGGGACATTACTACCAAAAAATATCGGTGTGAAAAGAGCGGCCAGTTTTTCCGATGATTACCAAAGTCACAGTAACTTATAAATAAAGTAATTTGCAGCCCACGCAAGATGACAATTTCAGATGAAGGTAAAACAATATGTGATGGAGCTGCCGTCTAAGGGGGTGAAAATTACGAGCAACCCTTAATACTCGATCTCGAAAACCGTGCATAGTATCAAGTTGACATTTTCAGATAATATTATTAACCAATTAATAATACAGATAAAAAATTATAAGTCATGAGAGTTACCTTAAAAGGGGGTGAAAATTAAGACCAACCCTTAATACTCGATCTCGAAAACCGTGCATAGTATCAAGTTGACATTTTCAGATTACATTACTAACTCGAAGTCGAAAACCGTGCATAGTATCAAGTTGACATTCTCAGATTATATTACTAACTAATGAATAATAAAGCTAAAAAAATAATATTTGATGGAGCTGTCGTCAAAGGGGGCGAAAACTGAAACCAGCCCTTAATTCTCGATCTCGGAAACCGTGCATAGTATCAAGTTAACATTTTCAGATATTACTAACTAATGAATAATAAAGATAAAAAAATAATATGTGATGGAGCTGCCGTCAAAGAGGGTGAAAATTAAGACCAACCCTTAATACTCGATCTCGAAAACCGTGCATAGAATCAAGTTGACATTTTCAGATTATATTACTAACTAATGAATAATAAAGATAAAAAATGCGATGGAGCTGCCGTCAAAATGGGTGAAAATTAAGACCAACCCTTAATACTCGATTTCTAAAACCGTGCATAGTATCAAGTTGACATTTTCAGTTTATATTACTAACTAATTAATAATAAAGATAAAAAAATAATATCTGACGGAGCTGCCGTCTCAGGGGGTGAAAATTGAGACCAACCCTTAACCCTCGATCTCGAAAACCCTGCATAGTATCAAGTTGACATTTTCAGATTATATTACTAACTAATTAATAATAAAGATAAAAAAATAATGTAATGGAGCTGCCGTCAAAGGGGCTGAAAATAAGATTAACCCCTAATCCTCGATTTCGAAAACCGTGCATAGTATCAAGTTGACATTTCGAGATTATAATACCAACTAATTATTAATAAAGATAAAAAAATAATATGTGATGGAGCTGCCGTCTAAAAGGGCGAAAATTGAGACCAACCCTTAATTCTCGATCTCGAAAAACCGTGCATGGTATCAAGTTGAAATTTTCAGATAATATTACTATCTAATTAACAATAAAGATAAAGAATAATATGTGATCGAGATGCCGTCTACGGCGGTGAAAATTAAGACCAACCCTTAATACTAGATTTCGAAAACCATGCATAGTATTAAGTTGACATTCTCAGATAATATTACTAACTAATTAATAATAAAGACAAAAAAATAATATGCGATGGAGCTGCCGTCTAAGGGGGTGAAAATTGAGACCAACCCTTAATCCTCGATCTCGAAATCCGCGAATAGTATCAAGTTAACATTTTCAGATAATATTACTAGCTAATTAATAATGAAGACAAAAAATAATGTGATGGAGCTGCCGTCAAAGAGGGTGAAAATTATGAGCACCCTTAATCCTCGATGTCGAAAACCGTCCATAGTATCAAGTTGACATTTTCAGCTTATATTACTAACTAATTAATAATAAAGATAAAAAAATAATATGTGATGTAGCTGCCGTCAAAGGGGTGTTGAGAATTAACACCAACTCTTAATACTCGATCCCGAAAACCCTGCATAGGATGAAGTTGACATTTTCAGATTATATTACTAACTGATGAATAATAAAGATAAAAAAATAATATGTGATCGAGCTGCTGTCAAAGGGGGTGAAAATTAAGACCAACTCTTAATACTCAATCTCGAAAACCGTGCATAGAATCAAGTTGACATTCTCAGATAATATTACTAGCTAATTAATAATAAAGATAAAAAAACAATATCTGATGAAGCTGCCATCTAAGGGGGTGAAAATTGAGACCAACCCTTAATTCTCGATCTCTAAAACCGTGCATAGTATCAAGTTGACATTTTCAGATAATATTACTAACTAATTAAAAATTAAGTTAAAAAAATAATATGTGATGGAGCTGCCGTCAAAGGGGGTGAAAATTAAGACCAACTCTTAATACTCGATCGAAAACTATAGTAGTTGACATTTTCAGGTTATATTATTAACTATAATAATAAAGATAATAATATTATTTTTTATCGAGCTGCTGTAGGGTGATAATTAGCCACTTAGTAATACTCAATCTCGAAAACTGCATAGCAAGTTGACATTTCAGATACTATTGCTACGGTTAATAATAAAGATAAAAAAATATCTGATGAGATTAAGGGGTGAAAATTGAGCCAACCTTAATTTTCATCCTAAAACCGTGCAGTATCCATTGACATTTAATATATTACTAACTATATTAAAATTAAGTTAAAAATAATATTGATGGAGCTGCCTCAAAGGTGATAATTGAATTGACCAACTGTTATTCAGATCGAGTTTAAGGGTATAGTTCATTTATCACTTAGGAATCAATAATATTATTTTTATCTTTATTATCAATTAGTTAGTAATATAATTTGAAAATGTCAACGTGATACTATGCACGGTTTTCGAATCAGATTAAGGGTTGGTCTTAATTTTCACCCCTTTGACGGCAGTCCATACCTATTATTTTTTATCTTTATTATTAATTAGTTAGTAATATTATCTAAAATGTCAACTTGATACTTGCACGGTTTTCGAGATCGAGGATTAAGGGTTGGTCTTAAATTTCACCCCTTGACGGCAGCTCCATCACATATTATTTTTTTATCTTTATTATTAATTAGTAAGTAATATTATCTGAAAATGTCAACTTGATCCTATGCACGGTTTTCGAGATCAAGGATTAAGGGTTGGTCTCAATTTTCACCCGCATCATTATGTACTGTATAGTAAATATCTAGAACTCACATCTGATTCGAGATCAGTTAGTTGTTTAAATTCACTTCTAATTTATTATTATTATTAATTAATAATCTGAAAATGTCAACTTGATACTTTGCACGGTTTTCGAGATCGAGGATTAAGGGTTGGTCTTAATTTTCACCCCCTTTGACGGCAGCTCCATCACATCTTATTTTTTACCTTTATTATTAATTAGTTAGTAATATTATCTGAAAATGTTAACTTGATACTTTGCACGGTTTTCGAAATCGAGGATTAAGGGTTGGTCTCAATTTTCGCCCTTTTAGACGGTAGCTCCATCACATATTATTTTTTTAATCTTTACTACTAATTAGTTGGTAATATAATCTCGAAATATCAACTTGATACTATGCATGGTTTTCGAAATCGAGGATTAGGGGTTGGTCTTAATTTTCAGCCCCTTCGACGGCAGCTCCATCACATATTATTTTTTTATCTTTATTATAAATTAGTTAGTAATATAATCTGAAAATGTCAACTTGATACTATGCACGGTTTTCGAGATCGAGGATTAAGGGTTGGTCTCAATTTTCACACTCTTAGACGGCAGCTCCATCACTATTATTTTTTTTTTTAATGTAACTAATTATTACGTTCAATATAGTTATCTATATTATGTTAACATAATCTGAAAATATCAACTTGATACTATGCACGGTTTTCGAGATCAAGTATTAAGGGATGGTCTTAATGTTCACCCCCTTTGACGGCAGCTCCATCACATATTATTTTTTTATCTTTATTATTAATTAGTTTTTTTCGGTGAACTTTTCGGAACACATCTCTGTTAGTATTTTGAAGCATTTATATCGATTATGTATATAGGAATACTTTCTTCACAAAAATTGTACAGTTTTTAGAGATGCACAATCGGAAAATATTAATAAATATACAGGGTCGTCCAAAAAAGTGTGACATACCAAACATAGATTTTTTTAATAAAACACCCTATATATTTTTCCATTTTTAAATTCGGCTTTTTCCCTGATTCTAAAAATATACGGTTGCCATACCTTATATCGAATGGTTTAATAAATATGAACATTTGTTATTGCAATTACAGGTTAATTTAGCTAATTACAATTTCAACAATTGAAAAAAACAATAGTTCTGATTATGTAACAAAATAGTATATATGCTTTATTTTTTATACAGGATGAACAAGAATATCTATCTTAAAATTTCTCAATTTTTTCTGTATATTATTGCATATTTGGAATCAGCAATCTTTCGGGATTCTAAAAATGTATGCATTTGATCATTTATACCGTCGGAATCAGAAGTTATACCATTATTTTATGGAAATTGCGGCAAGTTGAATATTAATACATGTTAAATTGTTTCAAGTTTTAAACAGAACTCCTTGTATACATGTAAAGAATCGGTGAAACGAGTAGAAAAGAGACAGACTTTAATTGAAATAAACAAGCTAAATCCAAAAGGAAACCTTGCACTATAAATTTAAAATAAAGTTATTACTAAAATAAACTTTTTCTCTAACCACCTAACTAAGACGCTATATTTTGACAGTACTTCGTACCAAAAGTGGCTGATTTCGGGATTCTTCGGGTCTCCATTGCAACTGTATAAAAAGTAGTTTAGTTTTTGTCATAGTACAAAAAGTAAGTTAACCTTCACTAAATATCAACTTCATGTGAATGCCGTTTGTGGGATTTCATTACTTCAATAAACACATTTTTAAAATTTTCATATTCACCACAAACGACGTTTTCAGTTATAAATAAGTATTGATATGTAATATAATTTTGCTTTTTATTTTAATTTTAAGCGAGTGTAAGTTTATGTAAATGTTTTGGGTGAACATCTAAGGAATACTAATTAAAAACTACACGGTAATTTTTTTTCACTAAAAAGTAGAACAATGCTCATTCTGTATAAAATGTGTATTATTAATGTCTGATACTGATAGCGACATAAAGAAGGGGTTTCCAAGACCGTAGTGAACAACAAATAAATGACTGAATATAACGATAAAAGTGGCTGGAGAAAAAAAATTATGTTTTATTCGTACAAAAAATGCATTCTCGCGACACGGAAGATTTCCTCCTTGTCCCGAAAATTGACATTTTTTGTACTAATGAAACAAAAAACTATTTGTTGCAGAAATGTGACTAATAGAGCTAATCGAAATTAGGTACTAGTTAACAAAGTAAAAAAAAATTGAAAAAGGAATAGCAAAAAATTGGGTGTACTTATAACTACTGAAGTAAGCGTCCAAAATGTAAATCAATTTGAATAGTATGCCTTGGATAGCCATTAAACATTAAAACAAAATAAAACAAAATAAAGTTTGCACAGACACGCACAGACACGCACACACGCACAACACGAACACGCACGCACATGAAGCACAAGATAAAAGCACATGCACAAGCACAAACAAAAGTACACACACACACACACACACACACACACACACAACACACACACAACACACACACACAACAGACACACATAGACACACAGACACACACAAGACAACACAGACACACACAGACACACAGACACACACAGACACACACAGACACACACAGACACACACAGACAAACACACAAGACACACAGACACACACAGACACACAGACACACACAGACACATAGACACACAGACACACAGACACAACAGACACACAAGACACAAGACACACAGACACATAGACACACAGACACAAGACACACACAGACACAAGACACAACAGACAACAAGACACATAGACATACACAAGACACACACAGACACACACAAGACAACACAGACACACACATACACAGACACATACAGAACACATCAGACACACATAGACACACAGACACACACAGACACACACAGACACACTAGACACACAAGACACACACAGACACACATAGACACACACAAGACACACATAGAACACACAGACACAACAAACACAGACACACAAGACACACAGACACAGACACACAAGACACAACAGACAACAGACACAAGACACATAGACACACATAACACACATAGACACACATAGACACATAGACACACATAGACACATCAATAGCAACATAGATACACATAGACACATAGACACATAGACACACATAGACACATATAGACACATAGACATACAAGACACATAGACACACATAGACAACATAGACACACAGACACACATAGACACACATAGACACACAAGACACATAGACACACACAGACACACACAGACACACATAACACAGACACAACATAGACACACAGACACACAAGACACATCACATAACAACAAACAACACAGACAATAGACACAACAACACACAGACAAGACAAAACACACACACACACACAACACACACACACACACACAACAACACACAACACACACACACACACACACACACACACACACACACACACACACACACACACACACACACACACACACACACACACACACACACACACACACACACACACACACACACACACACACACACACACACACACACACACACAAAAGCATTGCATGTGTAACCTCCTATGTGATTTTTGCACATAATCATTTTAAAAAAGGACGCAAGGGAAAGTTAGTTTCTTCTTCAACTATAGCAGGAGTTTAAACCATGGCAAGAATGAACGCATTGGTTGCCAACTCTTCGTGTGTCCCTAAAAAGAAACATTGAACAATGCTTGGGTATCGAAAAGACCCCACCTGGTACCAATATAAGCCAGTAGCAACTGCAGTATCTTCAAACGCAGACAAAATAGAAAATACTGCGCCTTTTGTTGGTACAAAAAGGGCAAACAAAAACTGTGTGCAAAACTTGTTCATGCCGTATTTTCGGAGAACATCAAATGAAGATTAATAACTTTCATAAATTTATAAAATAAAATATAATGCTAAAATTGCATAAATCAGAATAATAATACCGTATTAATTACTTACAATTATCAGAAATTAATGAGAAATTTGACCTTGAAAGATTGTCAATATTGGGATCAACGCCATTCATACAGAGGCATCAGTCTTTTCCAAATTTTCATTTGTAAGCCTCGTTCTATACTTTGATTTCTTAGTTTTTATCATGGTAAAGAACTGTTCTCATTTACAAGTGCTTCCAAATGCGCAAATAACTTTTTGGCAATGTTTTTGGGCAAGCAACATTCTGAAATTCGATGAACTCGATTTGCAGTTGTATCGGAGCCTTCTTACGTCACTGGAGTAGAAAAAAGGTTAAAGCAGATATCATGTTTTGGAAGTAAGAAAATCTAGTAAAAAAATTGCTGTCATTTTAGTTCTTCAGCATATTGAGTGTAATATTATCGTGTTGAAAAATGATAATAGCTTGATAATTTTGTTTTGGAACGCTTACAAAGTTAACTATAAATTCTAAATCACACGCAGTTCTGATATCTGACTTCAGGCAAAGGGTTTTCTTTTATCTCCATAAAATCGGCTATTCCCTGCCTGAGATCGTAAAATCTTTTTACATTTTAGCATTTTGCCTTTGCTTAACCACCTTACTTCGCAATAATGCGTCAGATAATAGAGTTCTGAAGAGCGGTTATCCAAAAATGCTTTGAGCTGGCGAAGGTTAAGGGCGCGGCATCGAATGATATTGATGGTCTTTATTACCCCGTCCATAACGTGCAATCGGATGAACTTAGAACACAAGTGTTGTGGGTAAATAATGCAATTAATTTACACCACTGAATACCATACTGTTGGATAACAATTTGAACCTCGCAAAAAACATCACCGTAGTGGTCCCTTTTAGGAGCTGTAATGCCCGCAATTCCTCAGTTACACTAAATTCTTTGTCAACCCCACGTATAAAAATAGCTAGTTACGTCCGTTCCACTATCAAAGAGTGCAGGCCTTGAAACTAAACGATTTTCAACCTCGAATTCAGTTTAGCCAATCGATTTCAAATAATTTAGATGTCTGTATTTTGTGGTTTGACGAAGCAACGTTTACTAGAAATGCAAGATTTAATGTACGCAATACACATTATTGGGCTGACACCAACCCTCACATGGTTAAACGGAACAAATGTCAAAACAGGTTTTCTATAAATTTATGGGCTGGAATTGTTGGAAGTCAATTGTTCCTATTGAGATACCGGCTCGTCTTAATGCTGACTGATACCTACATTTATTATAAAATGAACTTCCTGACTTATTAGATGATGTACCGTTAGATGTACGTCAAAAGTACTATTTTTAGCATGATGGAGCATCAGCTCATTCTAGCCGACGAGTACGAAATTGGTTAGATGAAAATTATCCAGGAAGATGGACCGATAGTCTGGCCAGCGCGATCACCGGAACTGAATCCACTAGATTATTACTTATTAAAAGTCATGTCAATTCAACCGAGGTGGATAATTTAGAAGAATTGCGTCAGAGAATAGTAATAGCTAGTAATACGATACGCCAAAATCATTTTTAAATCCTGCATGCCTCCCAAACTATACAACGTAGACATTAGTAGGTAACGACTAAGAAAACAAAATTGTGTAATCAGCATTTTCTTGTTACATACGTTAGTTTACGTTGTAGTTTATTAAATTTCTATGATATATAATTTTAAATTTTCCATATTATTTGTAGCTACTAACAGTATTCTTTTATTAAACAATATTACTATGCATGCATCTACGTACTTATTACGTATGGTTGCCATGTACGAGGGATGTCCGGTTCCCAAGGTACATTTGTGAATTACAGACAGACGGACTACTTTATTTATAAACGTACACTATGTATAATTTATGTGTTTTCCAAGCAGCTTGAAAATATGAATTATCCAATGCTCGCTCTGGTAACGTGATCTTTAAATTGATTATACTCCAAAACGGTGCATACTAGCAAAGTGAAACACGATTACCATGTTTTCTTGAGGAAAGTCAAAACTTTATTGATTTGAGGTCGTGATAGTAAAAAAAATGCAAATAAAATAGTTAGGTTATTTTTTACTTTGCCCCCTCACGATTTGATACACTCCAGATCGAAATACCATATTTTTAATCAGAAAATCTGTTTTATTACTTAATGTTTAGTGTATATACCAAATTTTAGACTTTTACTCTCAATGATTGGGAAAATTCTAAGTATAAACCTTTAAAATTCCATCTTTAGGGTGCTGTAGCACCCCACATATTGGACATTATTTATTTTAAACCGTAGAATGCACTGTTTAAATCTTTCACGCGAATTATGAGACACCCTGTATATATCTTACAAACTATTAATTGGTAATTAAATTTAATCTCTCTTCGTAAGTATTGCAAAAGGGTTTTACTTATAACATTTTTCCAAAAAAGTACACATGCAGTTCCAATTTACATATGTTCAATGAATACTCAATTACCCTTTAAAGTAGAGTTAAATTATAGTGCATTTTTTATGTTTGTAGGATTTTTCTTAAATATAAAGTAAACCGTACCATGCGTTTGCAGAAGAACGGTTAACATCAATATATAGTACAATAAATATACAATGTCAAAAAGCACTGTTTAATTATCGTTGATCGTTAATCAGGTAAAGCTGTGCTCTCCATATAGTGTATTACAATATTAAGCCTTCAACATTTGCCTAACTCTAACCTCCGTTCTTTCCGATCCTGACCACACCCATCCTTAATCCCGCCATGCATATATACGTAATGTATGTATGTATGCTGGAAATCTATAATTGTGGCTGAAGGAACTCGGAAAACTCGAGCAGGGAGGAGGGAATGAAATACGTGACCTTTTCATTTTTTCAACATTTGCATACAATTGTCAAGAATTAATTACTCCTCATATCAATGATACTTACCAATTGGATCAACATGTGATATATGATCTACAAAATCTCTTTTTCCCAGATACACCGTTATCTGAAAAATATTGAAAATATTAGATAACTTATCCAAGCATTATTAATAGTAACATACCTTTCCGTTAGGAGAACTTTTTTTAAAGACCCTGCAAAGGAAAATTTCAGTGATAAATCGAATTCTGTAACTCATTACAAACCTAGTCGCCTGCCGCCTACCACTCGCATCATCCATATCTGAATTGGATAGTGCCAGGATGAATTTGTTGTTATTCTGACGAAGTATGTGAAGGCACTAAGTGCCCCACCAAAAAGTTCCTGAAAAAAAATCTAAATGTTAAAATAAATTGGAAGCAATCTAAATAGAATAAACGTGTGATGTTACACTATTAGCGGCTGTTTGAGATAAATTAAATTATAATAATCAACCGAGTTTTTCGTCACTATAACTTAAAATTTTTACCCTTGTATAATTCAAATAATTTTTGTTCACAATAAAAAAAAGCACCATCGGAATTCAGTTTCCCGAAGAAAAGTTGGTGCAATCTGTTACGTGTGAATAAAATTTGGGTATTGATAATTATGATTATTTTATTACCTCTTAAACTTATTGATTTGATTTGATAATTCCGCAATTGGCACAGCTGTGGGCATTGATTTTCACGGAAAGGCAACCTTAATGGTAAATTTGTGTATATAGTCCTTGTCCAGAGTCAATCGAGGTTCTGTCTAGGGGTTTCCGTCGAATTGTCACGAATTACATGGACCAGTGGATTTGGAAGACATCGTGTCACACGGTGTTAAGTGAGATTTTATATTAGACCGAATTGCATTTTTATAGTGGGATTTTTTTTTCATTCAGACAGTATGTCGCTTCCGCTCATGATTAACTGCTAGTTTGCGTGTAGACTGACAATGAATTTATCTTTCCATGAGGCTTATATAGTTTGTTGACTGTTGCAGTATACATTCTAAAAGAATGCATATACACTAAATTTAGAATTTTATGTCTTTAAAATCACTCTGTGTAATTAAGAATAACGTTTCAACTCAGGATTATTATGACTTAAAATTTAGTTAATTTGTGTGCGTGTGTGTGTTTTGTGTGTGTTGTGGTGTGCGTGCTGTGTGCGTGCGGTGTGTTGTGTGCGGTGTGTGTGCTGTGTGTGTGTGTGGTGCGTGGTGTGTGTATATATATATATATATATATATATATATATATATATATATATATATATATATTATAAGGGTGCGGCATTAGTGGTCGAAGTACGATATATCCGTTATTAAAGAGATAACAAAAAGTTATTTACAAAAATTATAGGCAACTTCAAACTTCACATTATAAAATTATTTTCGTATTTACAGGGTGTTACATATTACAGGTGAACCAAACAATTTTTTTTTAAATGGGACAATTATTATTTCAAATTTAGATTAAGCTCATGTCCCTCATTCTTCCAATATAGGGTTTCATTACGTTATACAGGGTATTTCAAAAGTTATGGTCAATTGTACACGAAAATCATTCTCATTTCAACGTCCTGTATACCCTAGATAGAACAACCTAACAATATTTTTTTCCAGGAATTAACTTTTTGACATTGGTACAGTGTTACGAGAAAGTACTATTTTTTATTATTGCACAAATTAAACATAGAGCGAGCCAAAACTCGTGTTTTTTTTTTGTTCACACACTTTATGTTCTTTTATTTTATTTAATTACTATTACTATTATAACAACTTAGCTGTGATTAATTTTATAAGAATTTTGTCTTAATAACCGAAGTTTTTTCAATTTTTTATAATAATTTGTCACACTTTTATTTGTTCACGGCTAACACGTTATAATAGAAATTTTTAAAAAATCTCTTTCTGTTATTAAATTGAAAATATCTCAGAAATTAACGATTTTAGCCATAAGTGCTTAACAAAAAATGAAAGAACATAAAGGTATTTTCACTTTTTAAAATAAAATAAGGGTGATTCATTTGAAAAATTGACAAAATTATGTGTTCGAGTTTTGCTCGCTCTATATTCAATTGGTAATCATGGAAATAGCGTACTTACCAAACCCTCCCCCGCACAACCCACACACACCCACCCAATGTACATATATATATATATATATATATATATATATATATATATATATATATATATATATATATAAAAATGGAACTCTAACGAAGAATTTCAAACTAAAATAGATTTACAGTTCCGATAATGGCGTGTATTTTCTCGTTTTCAATATTTTGTCTGCTGTAATAATTATATTTGTTGTTTATTCTTCGAATACTTGTTTGTTATTAAAATCAGTTAAGTGTTTTAGTTGGACATAGCGAATATGCAATTACTGGTGTTCTTTTAAATGTTGGATATGAAATACCAGTAGCAGTAACAGAACTTATAAAATGCTTGCTTTGTTTTGTTGCAGACACTAAAATTTTATACACCGCAAAGTAAGGTAGTTTCTTAATCTATTTTTGATCTTGTTTTATAAGTTTAAAGCATAGTAGAAACTTGCGAAACTTAAACACTTTTGATATTTAGTAAAGCGTGCTGAACAGCTGCGCTTGGAACAATTAAGTTTAAAGTTCAGTGAAATTTTGTGACGAGAAGTTCCATATATGATAATTTCATTTTTATGTGCAATGAAGCATCATTTACGATTTGTTTTGTTGTACAAATGAAACAACAGATAAGTAGTTTTGTTTCCTGGTTTTATGAGTTGGCCATTGTACCACTTTGTCTATTGTGAACTGTTCTATTAATTATCTAATAAAAGAAGACAGCGCCCTTTTGGGTTTTACTAGGGATTTGTCATTCTATTACACCCAAATCGGAAAAATAACCTTTACAACCCTGCTCGATCCAATTGAACTACCAGGAATTCAATTCTATGTGTTACGCAAAATTATACTGCCATTTTTATCCGTAACACACCATCATTGTTAGTAATGCATGGAACGAAAGTTTGCAAAATTAATTACGGTAACATAATCTCAATTTTATACCTAGCAAGATAATCATATCATGACTTAATAATGATTTTACCTACATCTTAATAAAGGTCTACAATGGCTGAGAAGTCCACAATAAGAACCAATTCTACGCTAGAGAATCATTAGGCTTCGGTAACTGAATACAAAACTCGACTTAACGAGCATAGCACACATTTTAACATAAGTATAAAATAACGAAGAACATGAGCCGCTATCGTTTTTTTAATTTAAATTATTGTTGTTAAAAGTATTTATTTCGATCCACTTTCAATGTGCAAACAAAAAAAAACAAACGATAAAAGTACAAGGGACATTAATTGTATCACCCTGTATGTTTATATCATTAATTCCCACATGAACCCATGTTTGAACCGTATCTTAGTAGGTAAATAAAAAAAATTCAGAACATAATGGCGCGGGACAAAGCACTGGCGTTGTTTCGGTCTCTTGCAGAAAATGTAAATCAAAAGTGGTCAGTGGCCTAAAATGTGCAAAATCTGAAAAAATGTTTCATGTTAGTTGTGCTAAATTAATGAAATCTGTTAATTTTCTCAATGACGATACAATTATATGTTGTGAAGAACCTGTTACTAGTGACAACGAAATTGATCAGCAATTCTTTGAAGCTTTAAAAAATTTGACTGATAATGATAAAATTGATGTATATATTTTTAATTACGTTATCAAACAAAAAGAGGCTATTATCGCTGAATTACGAAACCAAATTTGTTTATTGCAACAATGCAGTCAACCTTTATGCGATGCAAGATTGTAGAAATCAAGGCCAACAACTACCGAAATCTAAATCAGTGGTTATCAATCAAAATGATGTGAAGCTAAATGATATGAATTGAAGTTGTAAATGGAAAAAGATCAAAGAGAGCTCTAGTTAAAGGAATTCCCAAAAACATTGATTTGCACGTATAGATTAGCACCGGGTACGACAACTGAACAACTAAAAATTTTTTACAACAAAGTTAACAGTCACACGTTAGCTCCTAGTTTAAGTTAGTAAATAAGTCTACTTGTTGCTATCAAAGTAATTACTTTGATTCAATATAAGTGTTAGTATTAGTGATGTTGAAATCAATAGTTTTTAAAAATAACGTATTTCAACCAAGAAACTGAATTGGCGCAGTCGGCAGGTAGGATAGAAGAAGGCACAATTGAAGCGTTTTGCAGTTCGTGACCGTTGGTATCTACCATTTATCTTCTATTCACAATTGAATCTATAAAATCCCACGAGAAGAGATTGAGCAGAATTAAAGCCAAAGCTGTTGCTGTCTGAATCGTTCTCTACAAACAAAACAAGGAACCAGGAAAGTCCTCTGAAGACTACTATCAAAGTAAGTGTTGAGTTCTTTCTATTTTACGCATCCTTATTTAAGAATTGTGAATTTTAAATACGAATTTTTATTCAAAACGTTTTAACTATATGTCAATTTGTAATAATTCTAAGGTAAATAACATAGAATACTTGTCAATATTATTAGAAAATAAGTCTTTAGCCAGTAATACTTCCGTAAATAACACTCCTACAATTACAGCTGCAAAAGATATTGCAAACTTTTTACCAATGCTTACAGGAGAATGTAGTCAGTTAGAAAGCTTTATTAATAGGTGTGATAAATTTCTAATTACATATAACCGAAGATAATATTTTAAACGATTTTACTTTTAATGTTATTTGTTCTAAATTAAGACATGAAGTTTTTGATTTTGTAATGTGTCGCCCAGATTTAAACACCTGGCCTTTGATACGTACAGCTTTAAGACAACACTACGGTGATCGTGTCGACAGACAAACCTTAACTCGCGAATTTTTATATATGCAAAACAATAGAAACAAAAATATAAAAATTTTTTGAATAGAATTAGACAAACTTGGACGTTGCCAATATTTCACCAAATTGAAATACATCCAAACTCCGTAGCTACTAAAACCGCCCTTCAACGTAGGAGGACATTACGAATACATACGAATTTGGACTAAAAAACGCCCCTGCAATTTTTCAAAGAATTATGGACGATGTACTCAAAGAGTTAAGGAACAAAATTTGCCTAGTATATATGGATATCATAATATTTTCTACATCATTACAAGAACACATAAATAATTTAAAACTAGCATTCAAAAAATTACAAGAAATCAGCAGAATTTTTAGGTCATTTAATAACCCCCGAAGGTATAAAACCAAACCAAAAAATGATAATTGCTATCCAAAACTTTCCCATTCCAAAATCAGTCAAAGGAATTGATCATTTTTAGGATTAGTAGGATATTATAGAAAATTTATAAAGGATTTTGCAAAATTAACAAAGCCCTTAACTATGTCTAAAAAGAGGATCACTAATAAAACATACACCCGAATTTATAAATAGTTTCGAAACATGTAAGAGAATTTTAATGAACGATTCGATTTTACAATACCCTGATTTCATCAAACCCTTTAACGTAACAACAGATGCCTCTAATTTTGCCATTCGAGCCGTACTTTCACAAGAATCAATCGGTAAAGACATTCCAATTGCATATGCCTCTAGAACCCTAAACCTCCTCAGAATCATACTACAGCACAATAGAAAAAGAATTGCTTGCAATCTGTGGGCGTAAAATACTTCCGGCCATACCTTTATGGAACAAAATTCAATATAATAACCGATCACAAACCATTACAATGGTTATTTTCCCTCAAAGAACCGAACTCTGAACTTGTCAGATGGAGATTAAAACTAGAAGAATACGACTACAATGTTATATACAAAAAAGGCAAACTCAACACAAACGCAGGTGCACTCTCAATAATAGAGATATTCCCTTTAGACGTACACAACGACGAAGAGACATCTTCACTGCTGAACAATATTGACCCCAATGATAACTTCGAACTCTCAGAAGAAGACAAACAAAATTCTAGATCAAGAAATACCTCCTCCTGAAGAACAAAATGTTCCATCAACTTCACACACAAAAGGAAAAATCAAAATTTTACAAAACATAATAATTAAACAGCCACACACACAAGACGAAGACGATAATGAAACAGTACACTAACATAGAAAACCCCGTACTTAAAATACCCTTTACTGAAAAACCAATCAACTCCTACAAAAACCAAAAAATAATTTCAGACTTTATCCTTAATAAATTGACCACGAACCAAAAAAAATCTAGAACGCGCAAACAGACATAAAAAACGAGAAATTGAAATAGATAATACGAAACCCACAAAAGACAAAACAAAATAATACAACCCTACGAAAAAATTCTATCACTTACGAAAACTAAAACCACAACGTTTCTTTACAGATTCCAACACAAGACATGGTAACCCTAATTCTCAGCACGATATCTCTCCTATTGACGGAATCCAACCCACTAACTAACAAGACAATACAAAACCCCATACTACCGGTCTAACTAGGACAAACAAAAATAATTATCTCTAAACACACATTTCTGTATCACATCAACCTTATCCAACCACTTGAAATATCCTTAAAAATATTTACCCAGTTAGCATTCTTCAAAGACGTACTAAAATACGGCCAAAATAAATTTTCTTCGATAATAATCACTAAGATAAACCACGCTATATTCCTAAGCCACATCATACTAACAAAATTACATTCTTTCACAAGACCGACGAGACAAAAACGTGTATTAATAGATGGCATCGGAAAACTATCTAAATGGCTTTTCGGAACATTAGACGTAGATGACGAAAAACGAATTAATAACTACTTAGAAATACTTAACAAAAACGATGATAAACTACTTTCCACATTGTCAAAATAAGAAACGGTATTACGCGAAATGACGCGAACACATAAAGAAAATTTTGCCACTTTAATAGATAACCAAATTACATTACAAGATCAAGTAAACATGAAAAATAGCATAAACGAATTAATAGATTTTGAAAAAGCATTTTCATTGACCAATTCTATCGATAATTTAGTAATACAATTACAAGTAATCCAAAACCTCGTTAATAATATAGACACCGCACTATCGTTCTCAAAGCTTTACATATTACAATGCTCAATACTAGACCCAAATAACTTAGAATCACTAATTTTCAAATTAAATGAAACTTATAAAAATAGACAAGTACCTTTGTTACGACCCAAGTAATCATCAAAAACAATCTCATATTTAAAATTCATGTACCTATTGTAACGGAACCTTACTAATACTTCCAAAAATATCCCGTTCCTATTGATAACTTAATAATTATTCTTGAACAACCCTTTTTACTACTCAACACTGCAAACCACTGGACTTCAAATGAAAAATACACAGAAATAGAAGATTTTTATTATTGTCAACAATCTCAATTACACAAGAATCCACCATGTTTAGCCAACATCCTCAGAACCGGAAAAACAATTGTCAAGAGACAAAAATTTATTTAACAGAAACCACAGTACAACAAATTAACTCACACAAAGTACTAATAATTCCAATTCAACCAATCACCATGCAAGCTACCTGCGAAGCAAACGCACTATACGAAATTCGCCAACCCTCAATTATTACATCAGAAGATTGCCGATTAGAAATCAATGGAAGAATATACCAACCCGAAGATACCTTTCACGATGACTCAGTTTTTGAACTAACCGAATTCAACGCTACCTTCGACGACGAGAAAAAACAATCTCTAGTAGTTAAGTTGAAAAATTTAAATAACGCTAATATAAAACACATTGAAAACTTAGTAAACAATTTACAAATTCCAAATTCAAGCGAACCTGGTAATAAACATACCTGGACGAATACAATAATTATTATTGTTTAGAACACTCTACGTTCCCTGACGTCTGGAAGACCTCCGTTATCGTTCCCCTCTGTAAAATGTCGGACCCCAAAACGTTTTCTGATCTAAGACCTATTAGTATCTTACCGGTGGTTTCTAAAATTTTTGAGAAAATTCTTTTCATTCAAATTAAAGATTACGTTGAGCGACATCAGATCTTACCCAATAAGCAATCCGGTTTCCGTAAGGGATATTAATGTGAAACGGCGCTCTTATCAGTTATGATATTATATCGGCAATTGACAACAACAAAGGTACTATTTTAGTATTATTAGATTTCTCCAAAGCATTTGACGCCGTCAATCATTAATTACTATTAGCAATTCTAAACTTTATTGGTTTTGATAAACCTTCAAATTTGTTGATGTCTAATTACCTAATTGGGCGGTGTCAAAAAGTTCGTTATGGAAACACGTACTCAGATTTAAAAGAAACTACCTGTGGGATACTACAAGATTCAGTATTAGACCCACTTTTGTTTTCAATCTACTCATCCAACATCAGAAAATAAACCATAATTTTGTAATTATCATCTTTATGCCGACGACACGTAGCTATATTACTCATTCCGTAAAACCGAATTACAAAGAGCAACTAGTGAAATTAATCGAGATTTAAATAACTTTGTCACTTATGCTGCAGAACATTCCTTATTTGTAAACCCCAGTAAGTCCAAGCTAATGTTGTTTGGCTTCCATCATGACAAGGAGTTAAGGAATGAGATTCACTCAAATGTTTATATAAAAATCGGAGATTGTAGGCTAGAATTCGTGGATGTTGCGAGGAATTTGGGACTTACGATAGACGTTAATCTAAAATTTGAACAACATATTAAAAACTGCGTTCAAAAGGCATTTTCAAATTTACGCTACATATACAGTATTAAAAATACTTTATCGTTTAGTTCGAAGATTATGTTCTGCAAATTTCTGGTTACGTCACATTTCACGTACTGTAGTTCTGTTTATGAGCCATGCCTTTCTAGAGAATACATGCGCAAAATACAAGTCGTTCAAAATTCTTGAGCCAGACTTATTTTTGAATGTAAAAAATACCAACATATATCAGACAAGCTTAAATTGTTCAGTGGCTAAACATGAATAAGTGTCGACTCATCTTGCCTTTATCATAAAGTAATACTCTATAAGACACCCGCGTACCTCTACAATAAAATTACTTTCCGGACGGATATCCACAATATTAACATCCGGCGCAAAGATATAATTTCGGTTCCCTTTCACAATCTTCAATTCTTTAAACGGTCATTTAATTACAACATTTGCGTCATATACAACTCATTACCGCCGAATATAAAATCATTATCATTATCCAAATTTAAGATTGCAGTCAATCAATTACTATTATTTTGATCAATTTTTAATGTACATTAGAATCTCAACAGCACTTTGAATATTGGTTTTCGTTTGTTACTTTTCCTAAGCTTTGCTTTAGTGTTGTACGATTAGCCTACTCCGAATGCATATGTAGTTCAGGGTTAAGTGGTAGAGCACAGAGAAAGAACTTTCGTTCTCTCTTTGTGAACCCCTCGCCTTTGGGCACCAGGGTACATTTTCGTTTTATTGTTTTATTTGTTTATTTTCATTATTCTCTCTTTTAAATTTATTATTATTATTATTACATTTAACCCATTGTGTACCGGTGTCATATACATAGGACAGCAAAAATAGCAATTTTTATTTCTTGGTTGTAATTAAAAAATGTATGTTTTTAAAATTTTATATTACTTTGTCATCTTTTAGGAGCAAGATTGCACCTTTACTTTTATAAGAAATTAGTAATTATGAACAGAAAAATAAGTTACAAGAAAGGTTGTGTTTTCTTCGCTTGTCACGCATTTAGTTTTCCTTAGTTTTTTTTGAAATTCAATAAATTATGTAACTTTTCTGTTCAGAATTCATAAATAGAAAGTTTGTTTGCTAAAACCGCATAATTTTTTCAAACGTTGATCTTATCATAAACGGGAATAAAATATGATGTCATATTTATAGGACACTGGTCCAATTCGTATACGTTTATACCTTGAATTTACACGGCGACTAGATGATTCTTGCAGAGATTGTTGGTATATAAATTAGAGGCGATGCTCTCTTATTCATTTAGTGCATTTATTGTGGTGTAAAACATGGCAAGTAAGCGGTTTTTAAGTATTAAAGATATTGAAGCGTTATTCGAAGATGAGGAATTTTATAAACATTTGGAAAATGTGGATAGTGTAGATATAGCTGTTTTGCCACCGAATCCGGACGTGTTAAGTGATTGTGATGAAGGCGATGAAGACATAACAGGTGAAAATCAAATCAATGATATTCCTGGAAATATAGAAATTCAATTACGAGGAGCTAACGTGTCTATTCGCGATGATAATCCTGATACGCAATGTACTCATAAGAAACCCGATAAAAGCTCTTCAACAAGTACGGGTAAAAAGAAATTAACTAATATTATTTCGCGTTGGCATAAATCTCAGCCATCCTATACAAACACAATAAGAGAGTCACAGTCTGTAAATGAGAAAATTAAAATTGTTAGTGCTGAAATACATGACTTATCTCCTGAACAATGGTGTGAAAAATTTTTCTCCGACGAGTTTATAATTTATTGCAAGAAGAAACGGAAAGATATGCTAAAGCTGTAAAAAAATTTACTGCTTTTAGTGTGACTGTTCAGGAATTAAAAACGTTTATTGGATTTTTAATATTTTCTGGTTACCATATTTTTGAAATTGGAATCAGTATTTCACTGTTGTAATAACGACGAAATTGATTTGACTGATAGGTAAATAAAATAACGTATAATAACAATGTCAGAATTCTAACATTATGTGTTTTATTGTAGGTGCTATAAAATTCGTCCACTAATAAATAAAACAAACCAAGCATTTCAACAGTGGGGTACATTTTCTACTCATTTATCAATTGATGAAATGATTGTGAAATACTATGGGCACAATCGTATGAAGCAATTTATACAAGCAAAACCAATTCAATTTGGATATAAATTATGGGTGCTAT
This sequence comes from Vesta saturnalis, assembly GCA_036346205.1. Taxonomy (NCBI): domain Eukaryota; kingdom Metazoa; phylum Arthropoda; class Insecta; order Coleoptera; family Lampyridae; genus Vesta; species Vesta saturnalis. The sequence goes on along the minus strand of JARFJB010002197.1, from coordinate 419,740 downwards.
GTAGTTCAGATGGATATTGCAACAAATTTTTCTGTTTATACTGGCAAAGATAAAAATGCAACTCGGGGTTTACTTCAAGGTTCGCAAGTTATTACAGATCTTTTAGTAATCGTTGAAAATCCTAATGACCATTTGGTATATTTTGATAACTTTTTTACAAACCGTGACATACTGATTCATCTAAAATCAATTGGATTTCGTGCAACAGGTATATACTGCAATAATCTATACTTTTCTTATCCTACTTCTTACAGGAACGTGAAAACAGAACAGATAAATGTCCACTTTAAAATTCAAACGAACTTTCAAAGAAAGAACATTTGATTATCGATTTGACAAAAATGGTGAAATTTTAATCTTAAAATGGAACGATAACAAATGTGTCACAATTGGTACAAATTTTGACACCATTGAACCACTAGGTAATGCTTCAAGGTGGTATAAATCTAAACAACAAAAAATTCATGTCCCCCAACCTAATGTTATCAAAATGTACAATCAATATATGGAAGGAGTTGATCTTCATGACTGGACAGTTGGTAAATATGCTATTAGGATTAGAGGCAAAAAATGGTCTGTGTCGTTAATTATAAGAATGATCGACATGTCCATAACAAATGCATGGATTTTGTACAGAAAAATTCACGAGCCAGGTTCTTTGTCTTGTTTAGATTTCCGAAGAAGTGTTGCCACATTTTATTTAAAACAATGCCATTCTAGCCATCGGACACACAACGTGCATGGCGTAGTGCCTGATGTTCGGTATGATGGAAACAGCCAATGGATAAGACGGAGGGAAAACGGCGTAGATGCCAATTTCCAAATTGCCAGAAAAAACCTTTGACATTTTATTCGAAATGCGATGTAACCCTGTGTGTAGAATAATTAAAATAATTTTTTGTTTCATGCGTCGTTAAACCCATACTATTTCAGATTGCGCGTAGTACGTTCATTGTTATAGGGAGTGCAATCCTACTCACCTTGTACCAGTGTCATATATACAGGAGACTTAATTTCTTGTAAACCAAAAGCGACAAAAAAATATCTGATTATTTTTATCTAATGAAAATAAGATTATAATTGATAATTAGTAACAATTTTCTAAATTTCATTATTATTTTTGGTACCGGTACTTAATGGGTTAATTTCATTTGCACTCTTTGAACCCAATAAAGACATTATTATTATTATTATTATTATTATTATTATTATTATTATGTTAATTCTTAGCTTAGTTACAATTTATATTAAGGTTATACTACCAAAACGAAAAAATAAATACGAAATTAAAGAAAAATCTCTAACGGACTCGCAAAATAGAGACCCCCTATTTTCCGAGCTTGGCAAGGGAGGAATTATATAGATTTACTAAATAGGATCATTATAAATTGAATAGCTTTGTTTATACAAACATTTCTAAGAAACCATTACATTTACTAAATAAGATCATTATACATTGAACAGCTTTGTTTATACAAACATTTCAGGAAATCATTTAGTTATACAGATACGCTAAACAAGAGCATTTACATACATGAATAGACTTTATTCATATTTCTAAGTATAAAAGGGAAACCTCAAGAATATATAAGTATGTAGTTAAACAGCCACACGTTATCACCTAGTTTAAGTTAGTAAATAAGTCTACTTGTGGGTATCAAAGTAATTACTTTGATTCAATATAAGTGTTAGTATTAGTGATGTTGAAATAAAGTTTTTAAAAACAACGTATTTCAACCAAGAAAATCAGATAAAAGTTTGTAAATTAGATTTATACAATATTGGTAAACCTATTTGCTTAAAGAAGTATGTAATAGAAATGCATGCGCCGTTGAAATACTTCCAATTAAATTAATGGTTATTGGTTTATACAATGCCGTGTTGATAATTTCATTGAAAACATGGAAAAAGTGTTGCAGGATCTTAGTAAAAGATATGATAAACTTGTCATTGTTGGAGATTTTAACTTAAATTTTCATGAACCTGATAAACACTTAAAATTATTTTTAAATTTATTAGACATGTTTGGTCTGAAGGTGTGTATAAATGACTCCACTAGAATACCTACCTACGTATATTGATAATATAATTACACATGTAAATGAAATTTTAACTCGTGGTGTCTTAGATACATGTCTTTCTGACCACTATGGACAATTCATATCAATAAATGAAGTTAACAAGATTTCAAAAGAAATTGTTTATAGAAGAAAGTTTACAAATTCTTCTATAAATAAATTTAGAAAATCATTGTCAGTTATTAACTGGCAAAATGTTAAATTGAAGTACACTGATATTAATGAAAGAGCAAATTTTCTTCTAAGTACATTAAGTCATTTGGTTAATGAGTACTTTCCTCTTAGAAAATCTATAGTAAAAAATGAGGTCCAAAGCCTATCCTGAAGCTTAGCTAAGCCGTTGCCTTCAGTTTAAATTTCAATGCGTATTTCAGTCAGGATTACACTAAAACTTAACTAAACTTGATTATGTTGGCAATAAGGTAACCAACATTCCTAACCTATTTATATGTCATACGTGATCATTATTTTAGTTTATTTTGATTATAACTCTTTTAAATATTGTCATCTTTAAAATTATTTTGCGATAGTTTAAAAATGGAAATGGAGTAAGTACCTACATTATTACTTATTTTACTCATTTTGTTTGAATAATTAAATAATTACACATTTTATTATATTAATTTTAGGATAAGCAAAGAGAAAAAAGGAATCCGAATTTTGCACGTGGTGAAATAACTCTCTTGCAATCTCTGGTAAAAAAACAGTAGAATAAATTAGAAAATAAAAAGTCTGACGTTGTGACATGGCAAATGAAAGCTGTGGCATGGGTAGCTTTAACCGAAGAATTTAATGCCAACCATGGGACTCTTCGAAAGCGTGCACTAGAGGTCTCACGCAAGAGATGGGATAATTTAAAGAAAACAGTGAAAAATAAGTTTTCTAACGATACACTTTACATTAAAGGTACTGGAGGAGAGCCAACACAGCAGTCGACAATGACTACACAGGATCATGAGGTATTGTCGCTAATAACAATACACGCAACTGTTGTAGATACTGACGCTGATTCTGGTAAGAAATATGTTTATAATTCACTTTTTTACAATTTAGATTATGACTTTTTTATTAGATGAAACTGATAACCATTGGGACGATTACACATAGCAACGTGCCAGTGGAAACGTTCCCTAGGGAACGTTCCCATTCCCAGGGAACGTTCGCAGAACTTTCCTTTAAGGTAGGGAAAGTGACCAAAAACTGGGAATGTTCTTTAAAATACCAAATTAAAGATTATTTTATGGTCTAATAACAGACTACACCTAAAAAACTATTAGACTAGGAGGCATTGAATACTTTTGGTACTTATTTTCCCAGTCGGCGTATATAAATTTATTGGTTGTAGTGACACAAAACAAGAATTTGTGAGTCTGGCTAAAATTTTCAGATGGGTTCAAAAGATAATGAAAAAAGATAAGTCCACTTATTTTCCCAGTCATAAATATTTAACATTTGCTAAAGTAGGTCGTATTATTTGTGAATATAATAGTCTGGCATATCACAAGTGGTGGAAAGTAAGTCTGGCTGAACATTTTCGGATTCTACAATTTGACCGACTTTTCGGATCCGTAGGCCTTATTTTCCCATGTTTGAAATTTAACGTACAAATTGATACTATCATAAACTATAATTAAAAATGAGTCTGGCTGATTTACGAAATTGACAAATGAGTCTGACGGCATCTTTGAAACCCGTGATAATAGAAAATTTTGACTTTTATTTTCCCAGACTTGAAATTATACTATACTTTCATAGAAAATACAAGTCTGGCTGTCCTTAATAATCACAAAGGCCCCGCCAGACTCACAAGCCAGGTAGTTCAACGAGGAGAGGAAGAGCGGCATAAGCGTATTTAGGTAACGACCCATAAATGCGAGTGACCTGAGTATACCAGCTTAGGCCATAGTCCCTTATATACCTATCTCTCTCAGTTACTCGTATTTAGAGATCGTCCCTACTATCACGTGACTCTTTGTCGAAGGACAGCTGGCCCTGGGCCCTAGCTCACGACATCAAGCGGCAGTGCAGCGATGTGCTGTCTGCCGATTTTTCGGTAGATCTCTCGAATTAGGACCAAATCTACCGATCTACCGAACTTAACATTAATTCTACCGAAAAAATTTTAAAGTTTATTATGAATTTAGTTTTGTATTTAAAACGCCCGTTATTTTAATACATGCACAAAAAGCTTTCAGCTTTCAGTGAAAGCTTATGCCAGGCGGTGCACATTGTATAAATATAAATTTCAACAAAGGATTTTTACATATTTTTAGTTAATCGGTAGTTTACTGCATTTCTCATTCACATTGTAAATAATCATAAATTGAAACAATAACATCTTATTATTATAAGTTTTTGTTATGAACGAATAAGTTCAAAGGTAAATATGTAATTAAAAATTATTATTAATTTTACTAAATACATAAATTCTAAATTTAGGATTTACATCAGTTCTACATACATAAAGACAAAATTTACATCGATTGGGGCTTGAACCTTGATGGCGCAGTTGGTTAGCGCAGTACTCTAGCAAAGTACAGGTCGTAGGTTCAAATCATACTCGAGGTAAACTTTTTATTTATGTATTTAATAAGATTAATAATAATTTTTAATTACATATTTACCTTTGAACTTATTCGTCCATAACAAAAACTTATATTTTAATATTAGTCAAGTTGCTTTGGTATGTGTGAATCCTTGCGATATTGCAGCCTCACATTCCATTAATATAAGTAATTTGCTTGAAGCTTGATGGCGCAGTTGGTTAGCGCGGTACTCTAGCCAAGTACAGGCCGTAGGTTCAAATCCTACTCGAGATAAACTTTTTATTTATGTATTTAATAAAATTAATAATAATTTTTAATTATAATAACTTCTTATGTTTTGGTAGATACCTGGCAGGTCGTACATACTTTTTATGCAAATATAATAAAAGAGTAATTTTGTTTACCGTAACTAGTTTGCTGTATTAGTAAACCCTTTTACTGTCAAGAAAAAAAGAACTGTTGATCCTTTTACGACGAAATGTTTGTTAAAAGTAAACGGATTGGTTATTGGAAGATTTTAAAGCAAAAAGATAAATTTTATTTTCCTTAATTATAAAATCTATCGTTTTTACATTATTTATGGGGCCCACAAATGTCGAGGGCCTACCCACGAAACAGAGGCCGCGAACACTTTGTTAGGCACAGGTAGTTGCTTTAAAAAATATCCTGTCTCAGATTTGCTTTTATCTTACTTTTACCACCTCCCAAGTATTTTCTTGTTGGTGTTAACTATTTTTGTAAACTGTTCCACCTGTTCATTCCCTCAGTAAATCAAAAAATGAATAACAAAACACTAAAAAATGTGAATGTTTAATAAATATGTAATTTTTTTATAACTTATCTATGTAGCTGTGTATTTGTAAGGGTTTAAAATATAATAACATTTTTGTCAAAATATAAATTGCAATGCAACTAAAAATAGTTTTAAAATAAGTGTAAATGTTGATCCAATATCCCAACGTAATTAAAGATACTTTTGCTATTGAATAATTCAATTTACCTATATAGTAAAAAATTGAACTCAATGCGTCACGTCAGAACCATCTACCGATATTTTACGAAATCTCGCAAACAGCACAGCTTGAAATATAGTGATGTAGATTTGCCTACTGTCGTCGATGACGACATAGGTTTTCATCCAAAGTGCTACAGTATATCGAATCAACATCGACATAGGCATCGTCAACGGAGCAATCAGTGTCTACTCATCACGGGTATGTAAAATTATAATTTTTATAATTTAATATTTTAACATTGCATAAATAGACCAGGAATTTTAGGAAAATTTCCCGCATGACCTCGAAAAAAATAATGCAAATCTGCAAATTTGGAATTTGATACTTTTCGGTATCCTGAACAACATATCAAAAGTCCTAAAAATCCAATGTGGGCGTCACTGTTTTATGTCGTCATTAAGATGGCGTCCGACGTCTATGATACAAAACCGGATAACTCGGAATCTACTGAACTAATTTTTGATTTCAAGCACACATTCGAAAGCTATAATTGTGCTCTACACTTTATGTAATAACAGAAATTTGTATATCGTGGTTTATAACTATAAAACTATAAAATTTATGTGAAAGTACGTTGAAATAAATTTTACAGAGAATATTTTTACCTTTCGAATGAATGTGCGTTTGTTGAAATCGCTTCGTTTGATTCCGAGGAAAACGACGTTATTCGTCTATCTGTTTGACGTACTACTAGTCACAACGTGTTTGAGCGCCTCCAATTCGTAACACTGTCTATTAATTATATGAGCGCAGTTTTCCCAATATAACAGTCATATAATATTAAGAAAATTGAGAAAATGGAATTCAATTGCTTCCACTGTAAATCGTCTCTTAGCATAGGCCATGTGGTTACCGTGAGCAGAGGTATAGATGGTCTCACCAAAGCGAGCGAAAGGCGTAATATTGGATTGCTTGACACTTTTAAAAAGATACAAAGTGAGAAATCTACCGTAAGAGTGCATGTGAAATGTCGGTACGTATTTTTTTTTTAATTCCAAATGTTTTATATACTTCAGTATTATATTATAACATAATAATATCAATAAATAATTCAATTTTATGCAAATGTATTGCCGACTTTTTATTTTAGGAAACAGTACACGCATCCAAACATTTATACGAAAGACTTTATTCCAAATGAACTTGCAAGTACCTCTCAAAGTGATCAGGCTCCTAATAAATTGCGTTCTTCAATTCAGTCTTTCATAATTGAGAGAGATTGCCTATTTTGTGGAGAGGAAGCTTCCGTGCAGAAAGAGAAAAAGAAAGAATTTAAGTATAGACGGATCATTCACGAAGTCACGACGATTCCTTACAAGAACACAGTCATTAAACAGGCAAATGATAGGAACGATCAGTGGAGTAAAATAGTGCGCGCTCGCGTTATGAGCGTACAAGATCTCGTGGCAGCCGAGACAAAGTTCCACCAACTATGCAGTCTCAAATTTTTCACAAAAGGTATTGTAATCATAAGTAATATAAATTAGTCATTAGCATATAATGATGTACATATTTATTGATTTCATTTCACTTTTATTATTGTTATTAGGGGTTCAACTCAATAGTACCACCGATGGACGGGGAAGACCAGTTGATTCAGAAAAGCACATATCTTTTATGAGGCTTCTAGAGTTTGTTGAGAAAAGTGATGAATGTCAGTTCTCGTTAAACGAGTTGACAGATATTATGGGCAATGGTGAAAAATACACCGGGCGTCATCTGAAAGGCAAGATTCACAAGCGTTACGGCGACGCCGTGTTTATTACAGAAACTCCTGGGAAAACTTCTGTATTTAATTTCAAGGGATCGGCAAGTGCAATTATCCACGACAAACGGTATACTCAGCGCAAAACTTCCGAAGCAGATGAAAGACTAAAAATTGCGAAAACTGCCGCAGCTATCATACGCAAGGATATTCGCGGCAAACTTTACCAGTTTGATTCGTACATATCGAGTGATGAGGAGCTTGATGACTTGTCTTTGCTTCCTGATACCCTCCAACTCCTATTAGAAACAGTAGTTACAACTAAGGCTAAAACTGATGTCGCTGCACGACGCAAGAGAGCGGGTATTGGGGAAGCTATTGTTGCTGCCTGCAGACCTCGATCTTTTGTATCACCAATTTTTCTGGGAATTGGCGTGTATGCCCACAGATACTTTGCATCCAGAGAGCTTGTCAGCCGACTGAGCAAACTGTCTTTCTCTGTAGAGTACTCAGAAGTGAAGAGGCAAGTTTAATATTCTTTTTTTAATCAATACAAGTAGTACCCTAGAAAAACTTCCAGCTACGTAATTACCAGTTGGATTTACTATTAGGTAGTTATTCGTTTTTCAACCTGGTAAAATTCCAGTTTGAATTTTTCGAGGCTATTCATAAACTTAAAAATGAACGAATATTTATTTATTGCAGGTATGAGTACTCGGTCATGGCGCTTTTCTTCAGTATGCTTTCGACAATGCCGACTTCAATGTCAGGACTTTAACTGGACACGGCACATTCCACAGTATGGGAGGCGTGCGATTTACAACCCCACCCCCGAAACAACCCGCTCAACCAGTCTCTCGCATTTTGAACCCTCCGAATGCTGCATCCATTGCGGCCAAGGGAGTGATGCCTGTAACATGGTACAATAAGCCATCCAAACCAGGTCTTAAATCTATTACGGTCCGGGCATTGAAGGCAATCTCTCTGAAGACTTCAGAGTCGGTGATGGCTGCTCTAACTGTGGACAGTCTATGTGCAGCAGGACACTGGACTGGTGTACCATTGCCGCTGTCCTGGCATGGTATGATGAGGAAAATATATAATTCGGGTGCAGTTAGTTGCACGCGAACTCAAATCGACGCCTTGCCGTTCATTAACTTGGACCCCGGAAATCTAAGCACCATTTACACAGCTCTTTTGTTTGCGGAGGACGAGTGCAGGAAACACGGTCAAACGAGTTGTTTGGTCACTTTTGATCAACCTTTGTATGACAAAGCTTCGGAAATTGTTGCGGCCGCACCTCCTGGAGAGTTGGACACGGTTGTTGTTCGCCGTAATGGCCGGAAGTGGTCTGGAAGAACTGTGGGAACAGCTGTACGCCAAGGCTTCGGTTACTCATATGATTTCAGGTCACGCTTACTCCCGTGCCTTAAGAGCACACTTTCTAACAGAAAATTTGCTTATTTCAATGATATTGGACGATTGCAAGAATCTAAACGTCACGAAAGGCGTCTTGAAGCTATTGCTCTTTGAAGTAATGGACGGAAAGAAATCTGAGCAGCAGCTCACCAAATCCAACGCATTACATGATTTTCACCTCGCACTCGTAGAACAGAAGCAGGTTGTAGCACAGTTAGGCCCCACTGCAAAACTATGGACACTCTATCTTAGAATGGTAGAACTGATTCGCTTATTTCTGTGAGCGGAGCGCACGTCTGACTCGGTCTTACATCTTCAATGTGTCAGAGAAATGCTACCGTACCTACACGCTGCGGGGCATTTTGCTTATGCGAAGTGAGCTCACTTATACCTACAGCAGATGGACGATCTGGAATCTAAGATGCCACGCGAGAGAGTATTTGATGTTCGTGACAGCTGGATATTTCACCATTCGACGTAACAGCGATTTCTGGTCATGCGTGTCACTGGATATGGCGATTGAGCAGAACTTGATGCGTCCAGGGTGGGCTTACACATGGCCGTGGCATGTCCGACTCTCAGCTTGCATATTTCGTTCTTTCTTTTCCCGGATGTGTAAACCTATGCGAAGCAGTGAAGCGACTGACTGGACTTGCCAGAGCCTCAACAGAACAGCACGTAGAACTCCGAGACTCACGTCGATCATCAGATGCAAGGCAACCGCTGCATTCCGCTCATGGTTTTCCCAACACTCTCCGTGGACTAAATCCACGTGCCTTCGGTCATTGTCTTCAGGAGTCGTCGCTGATGATAAAATCAATTGTCACACCGCCTTGCAAGTAGGTAGCAACGCTATTAAAGCGATGTGGGAAGTAACTTTGGTGCCGTCAAACTGTCACGAAAGAACAGAGTGCTCCCTTTGGCAGCTGTGAACAGGCGCGTCGTTATTCGGGACGAAGTTGTGGCAGTCAATTCTCAGCAGCTTTTTTTACGCATTGCTTGGGTTATAAACAACAGCTCTGTCGATCTTGTGCATTTCCTGAAGTACGAATTGGTTCCAAGACCACCAGCACTGTTCGACGACGTCTCAATGCGGAAAACTGCCAAGTCAAGTCTCCTGAACTTTTCAAGTCTTCGGAAGCCCCTTGTGAAATGCCAGAACATTCTGTGGTCGTTATTGACGGCGGATACCTGCTCCACGCCCTAGTGTGGCCTAGGCAGCAACATTTGGAGCCGTGGTAGAGTCGTATCGCAAGTATATAGTACGACATTACTCCTATTCCGCGGTAGTTGTATTCGACGGTTACGGCGAAGTTCAGTCCACAAAAAGCGAGGAACAAAGCCGCCGCCCATCACGAAGAACATCCCCAAATATGATCTTCGATTCAAGTACCACTGTCACGGTCTCCCAAGCTGACTTCCTGAAGAAGAAGATGATTTAAAAGATTCTGCAATAGTAGACGTAAAGTTTTGAAAAAAAAGAACAAACACTATACAGCTTTAAACAAGACACATCAATTGAAGCAGTTAATTCGCAAGCTACACAAATCAATGATATAGAAATGCTGCGAAAAATAGAAAATTACAAACAAAGCAATCGGATCATTTATTATCACAATCATTGTAAAAAAAACGTACGAATACACGTGTGTATCAGCTCAACCACGTGAAACAACAACATGGCACCAGAACAGAGATAAAAATAAAAAAAGCATACGATGAACTCTGCACATTTGTCAATGATAATGTTGTTCAAGGTAGCCGCTATTATTTCTTATCATTTCTGAAGAAATTATATATCGATCGCCTTGTCGCTGAATACCATGATGAACTTCAGGATCGCACCAAGGACATGTTTTCATCCCATCATATTGAGCAGAAATTAGTACAAGCTTTTAAAAATCAAATTAAAATCGTCACACTACCATAAAAAAATTGCCAAGTCTTTCAAAGCACGTATTGTAGAAGAGCCAGATTTTACAGAGCTTGAAAATATTGTCATCATTGAGAGAGCAGCACTTATTTTGAGACAGGAAATTTTAAACATGAAGCCTGACAGAATTCTGGATGAAATGACAGCAGAAGATCTCATAAAAGGCGAAAGTACAACACCGAAAGCTGTGCGTTTTTTTAATGAAACTTTTTTAAGTGGCGCTAGCCGTCGCCGTAGGGAAAGTTCCAACTATAAAGCATTCTGGAGTCGCTCGCTGATGATTGTATTTACGCCCTTCCAAATGGAAAAATCTAATCAAATGGCATTGAAAAGCTTGACAGGCAGCAAAAAGGTTGTCAACCTAATAAACAAGTTTGGTCACTGCTGCAGCTACACCGTGCTCGAAGAATTGGAAACTGAAACGACCTTTGCTTCGACAAACAGAACGCCGATCCAGATTTACAGACATGAGTAGCATTTGACAATTTCGATAGATTTGTCGATACACTTACAGACACTCTTCACGATACAGTGGGCATTATTTTTCATAATATGGTTGCATTGGCACTTCGAATTTTACATTTCGAACAATTTCTTGAAATGAATAAATTGCAACTGAGTTCAGAAGCTCAGGAGTATCTAGGTGAATTTAGAGAAATAAGATCGTTATGCCCTATTATCACCAACGATGAACTTGACGAATTGTTTACAAAATATGAAGACTATACTGAAAAAACAATGTCTGGAGAGCATGGAGTGATAGCTCAATACTATCTCGTCTACAACAACCTCATTAATTATTATTTGCTTGTAAACAATAGTATTCGAACAGCTAACTTAGAATTATTCAAATACGTGTTGCTGAAGATTTCGAACCTTTTCTTTGCTTTCAACCAACCTAATTATGCCCGGTGGTTAGTGAAATACCACGATAATTTGCGGAAAATTGACGAGACTCGTCCAGGATTAAAGATTGCACTACAAAAAGGATCGTTTAGTGTCAAAAGAACTTCGAAACCATTCTCTAGACAGCCTATTGATTTGACTCTGGAGCAAACGATTAATGCTGATGCTGCTAACAAATTAACGGGAATTATCAATTATACGAACTCAATCTCAGCCCGTCAACGCTGGTGTAAAAGTCACAGCATTCGTTCGACAATGTCTTACAAATAACCGGATTGAACAAAAGCCAAGATATAACAGCGGATTTGGAGCCTAATCGTATAAAGAAAAGTACTTCTCAGCTGCAACAGTTTATTGATGGAATAAAAAAAATCTCAACCCCTTTACAACAGATTTTAATACTAACGTTGACTCAATTGGGTCCACACTACGTCAGTCTTTCATCGCTGAGTGTGCTGTTGATAAAAATAATTTTGAAACACCCATAAAACGAAATAAAATGTACACGTTCACGGATTCCATGCAAAAGAAAAAATGGAAAAGTGCAAGAATTACGCATGCAGATGGATTTGTTTGGTCGTTTATTGGGTTTGTCTCTTGAACAGCAAATCAATATTGAAAAAGTCCTGACCTACCCTCTCACACCCTGTACCTTTATCATTATGCCACATTGGCGGAAATATTTGTAAGACAGATAAATCGATTCTTATGAAATCTCTGGAGCACAAAATTGAAGGTGTAAAACCAGACCGAATGGATATTGTGATAATAGATGGATTCTTTCTGATGCACCTTATGAAACAAGTGCGTCCTTCATTTGAAAATATTGGAAAGAAAATTTTGCAGTCGGTCGTCAAATATAATGCGAACATAATAGCTATTGTTTACGATCGCTACTTCACACCATCTATTAAAGATTACGAACACCTTTTGCGACAACAAAGTAATTCACGTTCGTTCAAAATTACTGGACCCGAGCAAGTTCGACCATCCGATTTTACAAAAGAATTACGAAGTAAAAACTTCAAAGAAGCATTGGTTGGTTTTTTAATTAACTTTTGGTCGAGTGATGATAATTGGTTCAAGAACTGTGTATCTCAATTATGACATGTGCTACAAATATGAAGTTTCAAATGACAGTCACTCGATCGATTTCGTAAACCTTTACATGCGACAAACATGAAGAGGCAGACACGAAAATGATTTATCATGCGTGTCAATCGGGCCCAACAAGTAACATCTTAATTAGATGTTCCGACACAGATGTCCTCATAATTATGCTGGAAATATGGAACATCTTCAAGCATCAGCGAAAGTCTGGATGGAGGTTGGTGTGGAAAATAAGCAACAACAAAAATGTATGAATCTCTGGGAAATACTGTCTGCAGTTCACTGCCAGGTTTTCACGCCTTAACTGGATTCTAATTTAACCCGGCGTTTTTCAGAAAAGACAAAAAACGCCCATTATCAATATTGTTAGGCTCTGAAGTGTATCAGAAATCATTCATTGATTTAGTGAATCTGGCGCAATGCGACACACAACAAGTAATTGAGTCGTTAGAAGAATTCATTTGTCAGATGTACAGCATCAATAAGGTAACAAATGTTACCGAAGATTCGTTATGTTTACAAGAGTGTATGCAGACAACAGCACTTCAAGCCAATAGTCAGAAATTTTGACGGTTCTGCTGTACCACCTTGCAAATCTGAATTACACCAGCAGACCTTAAGAGCATCGTATATTTTAAATATTTGGAGAAATGCTCATTCAAAGTATCCAACTATTCTATCGCCTCTTGATAATGGCTGGGAAGAGGTGGATGGACGTTATGAGTTTCGATGGTTCGAAGATGATCAGCTGCCAACATTTGTCAACGAAGTTGTTATTCAACCGGATGAAGGTAAATATTTTCTTTGCTTAAGATATTGCTTCAACTTCACTTTGACATAAAATTGCATTTCCTAAATATATTTATTTGTGTGTTCGCAGGTGATGATAACAACCCTGATGTTGATGTTTCGGAGTTGGAACAAAATATCGACAATATTGACGACAAATACGTGAAACATGATACTGATAATGAGTATTATGAAGGCAGTGATAGCGATGAGGGAAGAGAAATTGATGAAGAAGAAGACGAACTTATCTAATTATATACAATTGTAATGACATTTTTCCTTTTTCTGTTATTATTTCTCATTATATTCTATTTTTTATGAGTCACATTTTTTTTTAAAGAAAGATATAAAATAAAAACATATTTATGGGACTTTCATATAATTTATGATTCTGTTAATAAATATTTTTCAATCTGCCCAATCATGATTCTGTACTCTGTACATGCTCTCATTAAAAAAATGTAGAGATAACAACAAAAAAACATGTAGAGATGACAATAATCACTGTATAATTGATTTAGCGCACCTGGCGAGCATTGGACGAGTTTGGCAAGGCTTTTGGGGTGTTCTACATTAACCAGATTGTATTTAAAGCTTCTTTTATAATATAAACTATCATCTGACAAATGTTCAGGCCTGGGAAAATAAAGACAATTGTTTTGATAACATTTTCACCTGCCAGACGGATTACCCATGGTTTTAGGACATTTCGTCCCCGGACAGTTCGCCCCCCACAATTCGCTTCCGGACAGATCGCCCCCTGGGACACTTCGTCCCTCAATGTTACCATGAATTTTTGGCATATTTGTAGTTTCTCTTTGTATATTATATTTTACCTACCGTATTCCATAGGTGTGATCATGAATTGCGTTATTAGGTTATTATTATAGCTAATCGAATAATAAACACATGTGACCATTAATTTATAGAAGATTTATTTATTTATTTACAGTTACAAACTAAAATGCAAAATTGTTAGCAATTCCTCTTAAATAATCTATAATACTTGCAATTATTATCATAATTATTATTATTATAATTGCACATTACACATGTGCTAATCATTAAGATAATCACTCATTAATAGATAATTAATAGATGTTGATACTGGAAATTAATCGGCCCTTAAGCACGATTTCTGATTAAGATGCTATTATCATAATTGTACATTACACATCGCAATTACTTGGCAATTGGCATTGTATAGATAATAATATTGAAATATTATCAACTATATAGGTCCATTTTCTAATTACTTTAGTCAACGTTGGTATCGAAATTAATCTACAAGAAGCCTAAACAAATATGCAAAAAATGTAATCAACATTTAGGGGCGAAATGTCACAGGGGTGAAGTGTTACAAGGGGCGAAAAGTCTGGAGCGAATTGTGAGGGGCCATTGTTACTTAACTTTAGTATACCTCTTACTATTAAAGTTAATTTTATCACTGGAAAAGAAAGTGCAGTGTATCTGTATTTTCCAACGCATTTTCCGCCTCAGACCCTACATACATATGAAATTTGCTTAGAATTACTAGCTGAATAATTCTATCCATATTTAGTGACTGGGAAAATAAGTACCAAAAATATTCACTGCCTCCTGGACTATACTTTTTTTATCCGATTGATAATGCATTTGTTTAGTTTCCAAATTTTACTATACATTTCCTACACTGTCCCATAAGTTGGGAACGTTCCGGAAACGTTCTTAGACACACTCCCACTCAAATGCCTATGCGCATCAGATTTTGGGGTTACGTATGCGGTAAACGCACGGTAAACGTTTAGTTTTGTTTATTGCTTGGATGTTGATTTGTGGTTTATTCCGTTTATTACACCTTTTTTGTTAAAATAACATGGTAAATTGTAAGTTAAGTTAAAAATTGTTATTATTCTAGTTATTTAAGCTTAGTTGTGCATTTTATTGTAGTAATTTAGAAAATTAAAATCATGACACGAAACCACCTGGTAAAAAATTGTAAAAAAATTCCTGAATTCCTGAACTTGTTAAGTCAAATTTAAGAAAAAATACAGCAGATAAAATCGATGAACAATAAAGCCATCAGTAAAAACTTTAGTACATCTTCCTTTCCTACCATGACGTCTCGCAACGGAGCTGTAGTAGCTGATCCTGCTGAAAAAGCCAACCTCTTTGTCGAATGATTCTGGTAAAACTGTGCCGTCGCCCAAATCTGCCCCATACGCTATTAAACCAATCCACTTTCGTTACAAGCTTCTGGAATCAATTATCAATAAACTTGACCCAAACAAGGCAACTGGCCCTGACGGTATTCCAGCTATCGTCCTTAAAAAATGCTACCCCTAGCAAGTACCTGTATTGTCCAAACTCTTTTCGATCTCCATGTCATCTGGAAAGTTTCCCTCATCATGGAAGTTAGCAAATGTCCAATCTATTCCTAAAAAGGGCGACAAAATCGATCCCTCAAAACTATCGACCAATCGCTATCACTTCTATTCTGTCGAAAATCATGAAGAAAGCCATTAATCACCAACTACTTTAGTTCCTAGAGTCCAATATACTCTTAAACGACCACCAGTATGGGTTCAGACAGAGTCGTTCAACGGGTCATATGTCACCCAACTTTAGAATAACACATTAGAGGTCCGGTGAAACAGTAGTAGTAGCTTTAGATATTTCAAAAGCTTTTGACCAGGTTTGGCACAAGTGCCTACTTGCCAAGCTCTCTTCGTTCGGCTTATTCGATTCGCTCATCAATTGGATATCCAGCTTTCTTGACAAAATACGTATACGCGTTGTAGTCGATGGCTTCTTTTCGAAAGAAACTACTATTAACGCGGGAGTACCCCAAGGATCAGTGATAGCTCCCACACTTTTCCTGCTGTACATAAATGACCTCATTTCCTCAACGCTTTGCGGATTACAGCACTCTACATTGTAGTTTCAGTTTTCAGTCAACAGCGACTTAGAACGTGTCCTTGAATGGGGAAGGAATAATCTACTCACGTTCAACGCCGACAAAACGTAGTGTTGCCTTGTGTCCACCAAGAAAAACCGAACATTTCCTGCTGTAAATATGAATGGCTTAGAACTCAAGTTTTCAAACTCTATTTCTACGTTAGGAATGTCCGTATCATCGAACCTTTCATGGGTTGACCACATTTTGTCAGCCAGCAAAACAGCTGCCCGTAAACTGGGCTTTCTATACAGATCTTAACAACTCCTTTTACTGTATAAGGCTCAAATTCGACCTCATCTGGAATACAATTGCCACCTCTGGGTCAGTGCTCCCCAATACGCCCTTGATATGGTAAACCGTATTAAAAAAAAACTATCAGGCTTATAAATGACCCGCCTCTGACTTCTGACCTACAGCCTCTTAAGCATAGAAGAATGGTTTCGGTTCTTTCCTTGTTCTATCGCTATTACCATGGCAAGTGTGCCTCCGAAATACACTCCTTAATCGCAGGCCATCTTCGCTAGGAACACTCGGTGTGCCCATTCACACCATAATTACGCACTCAAAATTCGATCGTTTCACACTAAACGGTCTCGAATCTACATTTTTCCACACGGCAACCAAATTGTGGAATGGACTTAAGTCAATTTAAGCTAGCCATTCATAAACATTTCTCGGCAGCCAAACAATATCCCTAAACCCTCCCAGTGTTCCTGAGTGCTTTAGCACGTTAGGCAAATCTTAGCCTGTTCGGGAATACTATAAGTTAAAAAAGAAGCAGCAAGAAATATCGTTTTATATGGATAGCATGAATAAAAGCGAAAATGTAAGTACCTAAATATGTAATATCAAGTAATCGAGTGTATTATCATAATAAAACGAGGAGGACACATCGTATCACATGTTTTTATGGAAATTTGGTACGTATTTATTTGTTTTTTATTAATAAATATTTAATAATTTAAAAAATAAGCTAAAATAAGTATGACCTTAGATTTAGTAGGTACTTAGTTCAGTGTATTCTTTCCACAATGTCACAATTAAATACAGAATCTTTGAAATTTATCGGACACTCTTGAGACTTGATAATGATAACTTTTTTAATAGAGAGGACTTTAAATAAGCACACTAGCAGTATTTTATTAAAATTCTGGTTTTTAGGACAATTAAAAATATTTTTTAATCGTAAACTTATAGTTTTTTTATTATTTTTATATTTATACTTAGCCATTAGGTACTCCATACTTGTGAGAAAATGGAAGTTCAGTTGGAACTAAAAGTAGTATACCTTTTTTTCAGGATGAAATATATACGCTTTTAGCCAAGACCATTTTTGTAAGTGGTGTATCACTCAGTATTGTAGAACATCCTCTCTGGAGGGAGTTATTTCACAGATTTAGACCGTCATATGAACCTCCATCAAGAAAGAACCTATCAACAAAATACTTGGATCTTGCACATACCAAATATGAAAATTGATATTGAAAACAGTTTGGCTATTTCCAAAGTTCAATACATCAAATAAATGCTGATCCAAATTTCATCCATAATATCGTGTTTTCTGATGAAGCTAGTTTTTTGCTAAATGGCAAAGTACATAAGCAAAACTGCAGATACTGGGCAAACAGTAATCCTCATTGGATGGACGAAGCTCACACGCAGTTTCCAGAAAAAGTAAATGTTTGTAACAATAAATTTAACTGAATAGTCTTGTTTTAATTTTGCGCCTAACTAATCTCAGTTTATCTGTTGGCCCATAATAACTTTCCTAACATACTAAAATACTTTCATTTTTCACAGGTATTGTTGGACAGATCATTATAGGCTCCCTTTTTATTGAAGGGAATCTTACTGCGGCTAGATATCTGCAACTACTGCAAGAAAATATCATCCCTCATCTAACAAGATTATACCCCGATGAAAACGATCATAACGTAATTAGCAACACGTATGGTTGCAACATGATGGAGCCCCTTCGCATTATAGCCACGAAGTTCGTGCTTATTTGAACAACGTTTTTCCGGAAAGGTGGATTAGACGTCGAGAACGTATAAAATGGCCACCGTGATCACCTGGCTTAACCCAACTAGATTTTTTCTTGTGGGGTTACCTGAAAGGTCGTATTTACCTCGATAAACCAAATAACTTGAATGAACTAGTGCAACGAACGAATTCAAGAAAAAGAAACGGCAAATATTCCTCGCGAGTTCATTTTGAATTTAGTTGATGGATTTTCTAATCGAATCTATTACTGCCAAGAGTTGAATGGGGAACAGTTTGAGCATCGCTTATAAATGATTCTTGTACTAGATGAACTTCATAAACTTAAAGCACGGTTTGAACAATCTGATGTTACATTAAAAACCGTAAAACAATTCATAGCTGGATTTTCGTTATTCAGTTAATACTTTACTCCCAATTTTTAATTTACTTTAGAGATAACTATGGCAAGCAGCATGTCGCTGAATTCTACTTGAAAATACCTTTCAAACGGTACGCGATTTGACCACCTTTCCTGTTTAAAAAACTCAAATTGGCTGTGCAGATCCCGACTTTGTCAGTTAAAAAATTAACAAAACTGTGGAAATAATAGAAGGCTTTGTAAACAGCATGCATATTAAAATACTTATCTTTTTTGGGTTTTTAAATGCTCTATTTTAAATTATACAAACTAAACGTTTCAATAACACTTACAGTTATCTTCGTCAGTAGTAATATCCATTAAAACGGTTAAGATGTTGAAACAATTTTGTCAAAGTTGAAAAATTAAAACAGCCTGTTATTAATATAACAGTTTGAGAAACGTATAAAGCCAACTATAGAATTAAATTTTAAACTTTGGTAAAGAATAACTAGGTCATTAAAAATTAAATATTGTTAAACTGTCTTAAAGATGACAAATAAGACCACCCTCTAACGGTCGAAGACTAACAATGAAAAACCTACGCCAAAAAATACATTTAACAAAGTTTAATCAAGTTATGATGTAAGTGTAAAGTTGTGAAACACTTCAATTTGAAATTGATAGAAGCATTCACAAATATAAACATGACATATATTAAAATAGTCCAGTTAAATCTAACAAAGAAATAGCTTTATCAATGATTGTAAATGTTATTAACAATGAAAAGCATAGTGCAAAACGTGTTTTGTAATTTGTTAAATTTTAATATCAACTACTTATGTTAAATTATAGTACTGTGATTATTTAACATATGATTGGTAAAGCATTTATTACAAGGTCTAGGAAAAAACGGCAAAAAACCTAGACATACCAAAAGTCAAAATTAAAATCAAAATCAAGACGTATTATTATGCCTTTTTTTTAAATTATAAGATGCCAAAACCTATTTAAACGGAGATTTTCTTCTTGTCTATTAAAATTATTAGGGTGTTTATATATCTCAATAGCTTCACGTTGTAAACGAACATAATAATGAGTCTGCCATGACAATATCTCCATATCGTCAAATTGAATGTCATGATTTAGATTATTTAAGGCATGGTCAGCTACCGCAGACTTCTCTGGTTGACCTAATCTACAAAATCTCATATGTTCTTTACGTATTGTATCAAAGCTACGTTTTGTGCTTACAATGTATACTTTTCCACATGAACAAGATAACTTATACACTCCGGAAGATGATAATGGGGTTGAAACATTTTTAGGTGATCTTAAATGTTCTTTAATTTTTCTTGTAGGTTTAAAAATAGGCCTAATGCCATATTTAATTAGGATGTTTTCAATTCTATCTGTAACATTAGCTATAAAAGGAAGAAAAGCAGTAACAACATTAAGAACTGGTATTTCTTTAAGGTTATGTCTAGAAGGTGTAATAACATTATTAATATCTGTAAGTGAATATTCATCTTGTAAGGATTTACTTAAATATTTCAGCTTTCAAAAATTCAGGGTCACAAATTCATTTTGCTCGATTTACTAAAGATTTAATTACACTAATTTTTTGACGTGGATGGTGATTGGATAATTTATGAATGTATCTATCAGTGTCGGCTTTCTGTAAACCTTAAAAGATAGAGAATTATTATTTTTAGATATTAACATGTCAAGAAATGGTAAACTTCCACTAGTTTATTTTTCCATGATAAACTGAATGCTAGGATGTATATCATTTACAAAAACCAAAAACTCATGCAGTGCCTCTTCATGTCTCCAAATAACAAATGTGTCATCTACATATCTATACCAAACTGAAGGTGTTTTTGGTGTACTTTGTAACGCTAATGTTTCAAATTTTTCCATGTAAAAATTAATTTAAGAACATCCCTACAAGATAATGGATATTCACTTACAGACATTAATAATGTTATTACACCTTTTAGACATAACCGTAAAGAAAAATCAGTTCTTAATGTTGGTACTGCTTTTCTTCCTTTTATAGCTAATGTTACATATAGAATTGAAAAAAATCCTAATTACATATGGCATTAGGACTGTTTTTAAACCTACAAGAAAAATTAAAGGGCATTTAAGATCACCTAAAGATGTTTTAAACCCATTATCATCTTCCGGAGTGTATATGTTATCTTGTTCATGTGGAAAAGTATACATTGGAACCACAAAACGTAGCTTTGATAAAAGACGTAAAGAACATATGAGATTTTGTAGATTTTGGTCAACCAGAAAAGTCTGCGGTAGCTGACCATGCCTTAACACGTTGAGTCCCGCCATTATAAGATATTTTTCTACTGGTCGGACCGGATTCAAATTTATGTTAAATCCATTAGATTTTCCATGAAAGTAAATGTTTCGCTTACTAATTTTTAAAATTTTTTCTAAATGTCTAAATTTCCAAAAAAAGTATTGAGGCATCACAATGATACCACACGCGGTCTGAAAAGCAAACATGTTCTCTCTGGACTGCGAGGCATCAGTGTGATGACCTCCTCCTGATCCTGTCGAATCTTGTCTGCTATATCGTCGTTTACGAATGCACTATCGCTATTACACTGTTTAGTGTGCTACATGCATGTGAGAAGTTCTGAGTGTTAGGTATAATGGATTCTTACGTAAAAGATCAAGAAAAGTTGCAGAGATTATGGGCAGAAATTGTCCGACGAAGAAGCAATGGATGCAGATAAGCCTTAACTATACGCAAATGATCCCTCATCTGATGAATATTAACCAAGTTACAGTGACTCATCTCATTCATCACTTGAAATTCCAGTAAAAAAGCGGTCCAAAATTTCCAACAAAAAAAAGTGAGATTGGAAAAGTGTAGTGAGACAGGAAAAACTGCGCGACTCAGAGGCGTTTTGAATATGTCAGAAGTTGGAGAAACTAGTGATATTCAACAACAAATTGATTTAGACGATGCATCTAGTCAGGTAAGACAACCATATTCTTCCATTTGTGCATTTGTATGATGGTGTATTTCCTCTACAGGAGTGCCATATTAGAGAAACAATTGAGGAAGTCATTTCCACATTTGCAATAGAATCGGAAAACTCTGAGTTAGAAGATGATGTCAATGTTACAGATATACAGTGGCGATCAGTTGACGGTTCCAGTTTGAAAACGTTTGATCTTGAAGTGGGCGATGTTGGAATCAAGCCATTATACTATGATTTATATAAACACGAACCTTGCGAATTTTTTATGCTCTTTTTGACAGATGAAATAATATCTTACATAGTCGATTAAACTAACATTTATGTCGAACAAACAGTAAATCAAAAAGCACATACTGCAAAATCTAAATCAATACCCTGGACACCCACTAATATTGAGATGAAAAAATTTTTTGGAATAATTATCTGGACAGGGTTACTAAAACTGCCACAGTTACGGGATTATTGAAGCAAACATTTTTTGTTCGAAAGTAATATAAAAAAAGTTATGACAAGAAATCCCTTTGAACAGTTGCTGGCAATGCTTCATTTCAATAATAACGCAACATTCGACAATCAGGACGAGGAGTTTAAAAGACTTCATAAAATAACACCGTTAGTTCAGCAGCTTATTTACAATTCTAGGGTATTGTAAATCCAGGAAATAATATATGTATTGACGGAATCATGGTGTCGTTTCGTGGCCGCTTGAAATTCAAGTAATGTATCAAAAATAAGCGGAATAAATTCGGCATCAAACCGTATAAATTTTGTATCCAAAATGGTTATACATATAACTTGAAAATTGATTGCGGAAAGGATACTCAACAAGGTGGCAATGCATCCTTCAATGTTGTCATGTCTCTTCTAGGTAACTTATTAGATCATGGTCGAACCTTGTTTACGGACAATTATTACACAAGCGTAGCTCTCGCACATGAACTACTAAAGCGTAAAACTTACCTGGTTGGACCAATTCGGTCAAATCGTAAGATGAACTGTACTGAAGTAGTAAAGAAAAATTGAAGAAAGGAGAGGTTCTTGCCCGGGAAAGTAATACTCGAATTGTAATGTTCAAGTGGCTTGACACCAGACATTTGGTGATGCTCACTACGAAGCGTACAAATAAAAAGAAGAAATTCAGACAAAGAGGTAAAGATATAGGAAAACCAGTGGCAGTTGTTGATTATAAATGAGTCGAAGAGTTTTATAGACTTGTCAGATCAAATGAAAGCATATCCTCATTGTTTTGAGAAGCGGTGCCAAATGGTACCACAAATTAGCGATGGAATTAATGTTTGGTTGCACAATGGTAAATGCTTTTATAGTACATAAAGAAGTTACTCAAAACAATAGTTCCATAACCGAGTTCAAAAAGCAAGTGGCACTAAAACTATTAGGTGTTGAAACACTGCCAAGTTTGAGCAACACGAATATGAATGAGACTGGAGCTAATCACACATTGGTTGAACCGAAGAAGAATAGGTGTGTTGTATGTTATTCTAAGATGAAGGAAGAACGCGGAAGGAAGGAAGCTCAAAATAAATGTAGTAGATCTAAATATCAATGTAGTATTTGTAAGAAAAATTATTGTGTTACTTGTTTCTTTGACCAACACAGAGCTGTAGAAATATAAATACATACCTAACAAAAAGCAGAGTAAATCTTTTATTTGACACTTTTTGATGAAAATTGTACATAACACGAAATATTTTATTGATTAATTAATTAAACCTTGCATCAAATAATTTCATAGCCAATATCTTGCATTTTTATGAAGCTACGCCAAAACAGCATATTGTGATGTACTCTTCGGATTGGGCTTTTTCAGGTCCTATATAGTTTACATTACACCGTGGGTATCAGACGTATTCACGCTGTCCGAGATATATCTCAGTTACGTGGCATGACAATAATACCCCGCGGTCCCAAGATCAACTGCTGGTGAGGCTTCGCATTGATGCCACCTGGGGCTCAACGTGTCAAATAATCTAAATCATGACATTCAATTTGACAATATGGAGAGTTTGAAGCAAATACTTTACCGATCATATGTTAATTTATCACAGCACTATAATTTAACGTTAGTAGTTGAAATTTTAATTAAAAGAATTACAACAAACCTTCTGCATTATGCTTCTCATTTTTCATTTCATTTCAACACTTGCAATTATTGATAAAGCTATTTGATTGTTAGATTGAACTGGATTATTTTAATAGATATCATGTTTATATTTGTGAATGCTTCTATCATTTTCAAATTAAGTTTTTCACAACTTTACGCTTACAGCACAACTTGATTAAATTTTGTTAAATGTGTTTTTTTGGCTGACATTTTTCATTGTTAGCCTTCGACCGTTAGAGGGTGCTCTGATCTGTCAACTTTAAGACAGTTTAACAATATTTAATTTTTAATGACCTAGTTATTATTTACCAAAGTTAAAAATTTACTTCTATAGTTGGCTTTACACGTTTCTCAAACTGTTATATTAATATTGCAGGCTGATGTTTATGTTTTAATTTTTCAACTTTGACAAAATTGTTTCAACATCTTAACAGTTTTAATAGATATTACTATTGACGAAGATAACTGTAAGTGTTATCGAAACGTTTAGATTGTATAATTTAAAATACACCACAAAAAAACCCAAAAAAGATAAGTATTTTATTATGGGTAATAATGGTGTAAGTTTACATTTTCATACAGCATGGATATTAAATTTTATCGATTTAGCTTGGATAGTTTTGAAATAACAAGGCCGGTTCCATACATTTGGTACGCACTGTGTGTGTGTGTGTGTGTGTGTGTGCGCGCGCGTGTGTGTGTGTGTGTGTGTGTGTGTGTGTGCGCGTGTGTGCGTGCTCGAGTGCGTGCGTGTGGGGGTGTGCATGCGTGCGTGCGGGTGTCTGTATGTCTGTTTTGTTTGTTTGCTTGCGTGCTTGCGCGTACCTTCGCGTACCGGCGCGTGCTTGCGCGCGCGCGTGCATGCGTGCGCGCGCGGGTGCGTGCGTGTGCGTGCGTGGGTGCGTGCGTGTGTGCGTGCGCGCGCGCGTGTGTGTACTTATCGATTTGAAAGATTAACATTTTCTTTTATTTTAAGTGCGAATAAAAGTCACATTTAGATTGTAATAAAATCTATTTTAAAAGTGTCGATAGGTATCAATCAAACCCATCTTTTGTTACAATAAAATATAAAGCTAAACTACGTTAAAATTATCTATTACTCTGAGTTGTAGCCAATGTAAAAGGTGATGATGAGTTGTTTTTACTTTTGCATTAACTATGCACTTTTGGATAGATGTGGCTACTTATCGGGTTGAAATTGTAGAGTTGAAACACCTGGTGGGCAATTCAAGAACGATTTTAAATAAATAGTGACACTGTCATTGGTGGTTAATTAAGAAGAAAAAATGTTTGTGAACACGGCGAGGTGAATCTGACAAGAAGTCGGAACCTCTGATCAGAAAGTCGAGTACTGAACGCCGCTACGGCGGAGGCATAATGGTCAAGGTTAGGGGTTTCCTAATTTTGCGTATTTTAAGTAGTT
The DNA here is from genome assembly GCA_036346205.1 of Vesta saturnalis. Classification (NCBI taxonomy): domain Eukaryota; kingdom Metazoa; phylum Arthropoda; class Insecta; order Coleoptera; family Lampyridae; genus Vesta; species Vesta saturnalis. Next base: position 394,400 of record JARFJB010002197.1, on the reverse strand, counting down.
ACTTAGATTTGTTGTTGAGTGGAAATAATCGAAGAAATTAAGTTGAGACTAATGGATTTTCCTTTGACAAAATGCCGATATGTTCAAGTGGTTGTTGCTTGTATGGAGTGGAATGTATGTCGTAGCGGCGCCGTTGTATGAAAGTTGTGGGGTGATTTGAAATCGTATGCGAAAGTTAAATTATAAGATGTTGAATTGACTGTGAATAGAAATTAGGGATAAATGAAATTCTTCACAGGTCAATAGTGGATGGATGGATGGACAATTAATTTTGGAGTCAAGATTAAACAAATTAAATGAAATGTATACAGGGTTTAAAAATTTTGTTGAAATTTAGAGAGTAACTTGTAAGATTTATTCTGTAAAATTTATGTGAACTTTGGGGGATTAAGCCTAAGTAGATTTTAATATTTAAAAAAGTGCAGTGTTTGCGAGCGACAACCAAGTGAACATCATTGGGGCTCACGTTCGAGATATGGGTTAGTCAACTGCTTCTGAAGGACATTCTTTTACGTAAGCATTGCGAACTCTTACCTTTTTCTATCGTTTGGTTTACTTGAGCTGAACAGGATTATTATTTTAATGCTGATATAGACCTACCGTTATTACACCCTTATATACGGAAAATGCCAAATCGACCAGACGATTGTATTATTTAGTTATATTTATTTCTATTTTTAATAGTTAAGGAAGTTTTGAGTTTTAATGTCAAGCCCGAATTATAGAAGCACGTATTACGTTAGCTAACATATTAATCACGTGCATTTAAAGTTTAATCAATTCGATTCGATTTTAATTAAAGCATATTTTACAATACTTTTATGAGAATTCATTCCGGAGAGTAATTGAATTTTGATATTTTATAGATTTTAATAACGTAATATTACTTGATTACTTTTAATTGAAGTATTGAGTATTTTTATTTTGAATAATATTTTGTGATTTTGTTAATGTAAATGTTTATGATTATTTTTGGAATTGTTTACGATATTTAAGTGAAGATTTTCAGACTCATTTTTTTGTTATAGGGTTGTTTTATGAGGTTTTAATGTAAATTCTTGAACCTACGTGATTTAAAGATTGAAAGAGAGTTTTGTTTTGCAAATTAAGAGAGCGTTTAGCGACAAAACACTGGATGTAAGGAGTTTTTGGTGAATGCGTAAGGTTGTTGAGTTTTTCTTTTTCAGTGAGCAGTTTACGGACGTTATCTTAAAAATTGAAAATAAGGTCGCGCTTTAGTGACATTTTGTTTTTGATTTTATTGTATTGTAAGGAGTACCTTTTTAGCTGTTTGAGTAAGAACCACGATCTCCTAGCACTGAGCTAGACAGTGGCGGATCCGAGATTCGAATAAAAAAAAACAAATGCTGTGATTAAAATAAGGATGAAGTGTAAACGAAAAACGAAACAATAATAAGAATGCCTTTTAAAGCTACATAATTAAAGAAGTTTTATAGTTTCTGTACTACATGAGTCACCATATGCTACTCGTGGTCCATTCCGTGGTAATTTGCGGGAAGGAAGCGACAGTGTTGCCAGCATTAGAAGTAGTAAGTTGACTAGCTGATGACTTTGACGTCATTCCACGCCATCGTGTAAAATGAAACGAACGGCGAAGATCACGGCGTTCTTCAAAAGACAGAAAACAACAGGTAAGCTTGCTTTATGATCACTAGGTATAGGATTTGTATGCATTAGCATGTTTTTTCTGCTTATAGCCAACATATGCAGAGTTATATTTCTACATGTTTAAGCCACATGTGAATCACGTATGTCAATTTGAAAGTGCATATAAATGCATATTTAGGCGTTTTTTATAAATGCATGCATATTTTAGCATTTTTTGACGATAGGGCATATTTTCTCACTTTTTGAGCGTTTTACAAGCTTTAGTTATGAAATTTTTATCAATTATATTTTTAAAATAATTTCAGTATTACAATACAACCAACCAAGGGCGGTTTAGCTGAGTGTAGGAAAAACCCATAATCTAAGTGTATTGTTAAATACCAGGCTTTAAAATATTTTACTGCTTAAATTTAAATCCTACTGCTTACATCATGGTTGACAGGTATTAGGAAATTTCAAAGACTCTTGAACAACTTATTGTAGAAAAATGTACCTGTACTTTTGTTTCTTTCTTTCAAATAAGACCGTTAAGAAATTGCAAACTGCATTTCAGTTTGAAATTTTAGTGCAAAGATGGGCAAAGAAAAAAGGTCTGTGTCTTCGAAGTTATGTTAAGGAATTCAGTGTTCTTAGAACTGACGATAAAGTGTTGTATTGTACAGTGTGTGACGATAAAGTAAATGCAACAAAACGCTTTCAAGTTACACAACATCTCAACACGGCTCGACATCAAAGGTGTGTTACGCTTTCAAGTTACACAACATCTCAACACGGCTCGACATCAAAGGTGTGTTGCCCTGAAATCAAAAAAACAAACAAGGTTACTGGGGTACGTTAATAATCCGCGCGGTGAGCCCATCAAATCCATGGAATTTAATAAAAAATTATGTAGTGCATTAGTGGCTGCAGATATCCCATTAAGTAAAATGAATCACTCAGCATTTCGTAATTTTACGGAAGAAATTTCAAAAATGCCAATACCCGACGAGTCTATACTCAGGAACAATTATTTACCCCGTTTATACGAAGAGACAATAAAATTAATTAGAAAAGATGTAGAATATGGGTTTGCATTGACGAATCTACTGACAGTACGGGAAGGTACGTAGAAATTTAATTTCCTTCGTTTCTTTATTTTGTTAGTAAAATTTAATTAAACAAAGACTGCTAAGCAATTTACGGATGTTTTGTTTTCTATTTTGATAGATATTTAATCGCAACAATATTTTTGCTCGATTAACACTTTTGGTCCTGCTGGTGGCAAATGCCACCTTAAAATTAAAAAATCCACATATATGAAATAGACAATAACCTACACTATTCGCCGCTAGATGTCGCCTTCGACAATGTTCCTTAATAGATTCCATTTGTGAAACGAATATTATCGGCAGTGTGGCTTTAGTTTTCAACAGATTCGAAAGTGCTTGTAAACATGGATGCTAATAATTCTAACGAGCTGTTGAGTAAGTAGATAACTTATTGTAATAAAAAGATTTAAAACAGTTTTTTTATGTGATTTTCAAAATAAAATAGACACAAATTGATTATATGAAAACTAATTTTGATTATAGGTAAAATAAATGTCCAATGGTATGTCTTGAAATTTTTATACGCAATTGCCACCAATAGGTATTAAAGGTATGGTTTTACAAAAAATATTTCTTTCAGGTGATGGAATACCGCCAATGAAATTTTATAAAAATTTAAAGGATGTATACCAAACACCACTAAATTATTTTCTAATATATTTACCAAATGATATATTTTTGGAATTAGCTAAAAAAACTAATATGTATTCAATTCATAAAAGTGGGAAGAATGTAAATACAAATGAACAAGAAGTCAAAAAACTTGCTGCTTTGCATATTCCTATGGGTATTGTGCGATTTCTAAGATTACGAATGTATTGGTCACCCGCGACAACAATACAATTTATAGATAAGCTCCAAATTACACGCAACAGGTTTGAATTTCTCAGAAATGATATACACATTGTAGACATAAACGGTAAGAATGGCACAAGTGATAAAATCTGGAATGTGCGTCCCATTATTAGTGCTTTTGAAAATCGTTGTTGACAATCGGATTTGGAAGAGAATTAGTGTAATGATGAATCGATTATTCCTTTCAAAGGACAACTTGTAAGAAAATAATTCATAAAGGGCAAACCGAATCTTAGGGTAGTAAACATATTTATTTTATTTTGCCACCATAATGTTCTTTATACGCCTCCAAATGCGGGCGTAATGTGGTTTTTATAGCACGGAAATGTCATTGTTGCTAAGCAGCATGATTGACAGCTGACCCATGACATGATATTTCACGTAAGTTGAAAGAATTATTGCAACAACAACCTTACTATACAACCTTTATTAATTTAACAATAATATTAATAGCAATATTACAGTATCTTAGTAACTACAAATTAGTCTTTGCGTTTTCACCTTCCATTTTAGAATGCAAATTATTTACAAACAAACAGTACCTTAGCAACCATTTAACAATATCACAGTATCTTAGTAACAACAAATTAGCCTACTGTCGACTTTATTTCACTGCATTTGCATTTAAAAACTTGCCGAAAATACCGAATCTTTTTAAAATTTTGTTCCAGTTTCATGGTGCAAAATAAAATAAAACATTAATGTACCACGGGCATAATTAGATTATGGCTCTCAGGAATATAAAAGCCCTCCGCTTCGCGTCGGGCTTTTAACATTCCCTCGAGCCATAATCTTCTGATTATGCCCTTAATGATTTGCGGTGCCTTTGGTATAATATATCGTTCCATTGTCTACCAGGGCCCAACCACTCTTCCTGCTAATATACAGGAGAAATATACACCTACCAATGGACTAGTTACACATTTGTCCAACCGCATTCCTGACAATAAAGGTGTTTTGTGACAATTATTTCACATCGCTGTTATTATTACGGAAATTTTTTGATCGCGGTAATTTTTTGATCGCGGTACTTTTTATAAGAAATAATCGACTGCAATAGTATCCATTGAAGTCAGAACGCCAGTTGCAGACAATTGGTCGAGGTAGTTCTGATTTCTTGGTTTAGGAAGATAATAAAATAATAGTTCTTCGATGGTATGATAATAAAACTATAAATATGCCATTCAATTTTATTGGATTAGAACCGGGGGATGAACTAAGACGGTGGGATAAAAAGGATGAGTGGATAAAAATGACTGTTTAATTGCTCTTTACCACACATTTATTCGTTCGCGAGGGTTATTTTCCACTATTCAATGTGAGAAATGTCAGGTTCCACATTGATTGACAACAAAATAAAAATTGTTTAAAAAAAATTCTTTACAAATAAATAATTTCTAAGATTTGTAGGGTTTGTTTTTATTTACAGTGAGCATAAATATGGAACCAATTTATAGATCAAAAATTTCAAATACATTGCAAGTAAAAAATCTTGTGTAACTTAATCACTTACCGTATAGACCTAGTGGTGGCAATTGCCACAGCCTCCTAGATTTTTGGTCTATGGTGGAATGGGTTTAAAATTGTGTAGGTAAGTTCTTTTATCAGTTAAAAACCCATTTTAGTTAAAAATAATTTTGTTTTTTTGAAAAAAAAAAGTCGGGTGAATGGATTAAGACATATTTTTTTTAAACAACTGACTAATTGTTTGCAACCGACTAATTATGTAGTTCGATAACATAAAAATCTACTTTTGTTTTCAGATACGTGGCTAACCTTATAATTGGCGTTTTAAATTCGGAGAAAATTTCCAAATCCTATCTATTAGCAACGGACGTTTTCAAGAGCACCAATCATCCTTCGGTAGCAAAATTGTTTAATAATTCGATGGCTATTTTGAGCCGGCCGGTATACAGTACAACAAAGTACTCCTGTTCGTCACCGACGCGGCACCATACATGATCAAGGCTGGAGCAGGTTTACAAGTTCTGTACGATAAAATGATCCACTTAACTCGTGTTGCCCATGCAATGCATAGAGTTGGGGAAAAAGTTCGAGAAATATACCCTAACATAAACTCTATAATTTCAGATGTAAAAAAAATTGTTTGTAAAGTTCCACATCGCATACAAATATTTCGGAAAGTGCTCAAGAAGTGCCTCTTCCACCTGAGCCTGTAATAACAAGGTGGGGTACTTGGCTTTCTGCAGCAGAATATTATGCTACTCATTTTGATATAATTAAAGTATTTGTAAATAAACTTAATAAACACGATGCACTATGTATACAAATATTGAGGAGGTGAGGGCAGAATTATTGTTTCGTCTTGACAAATTTTGTACGTTTAGCTAAAGTAATTGAGAAATTCGAAAGTCGGGGAAATTCAATAGATGAATCTCTTGAGCATGTAAAATTATTAGGTGTTTCTCTGAATAAAGTAAAAGGACCAAAGGGTTTGACTATACAACAAAAATTTAAAACCGTTATTGACAAAAATCCTGGTTTTCACTTAATTCAAGGCATAAACGATCTGGCAAAGCCATTTTAAACGAGCTAAAGCATTATTCGCTTGTAGAATTAAACAATTTTAAGTATGCCCCAATTACATCTTGCGATGTGGAACTGAATTTCTCGAAATATAAAGCAATATTTAGGGATAACGGGCACTTTCGAAAATTCAAAAATGTACGCCATTGTGAACTGTAATGTTCTAGATTTAAACAATAAAATTAATTAAATTATTGCGGAGGATGTATAATTAAAATAATTTATATAAATAAAATTTAAATAAGGCTAAATAGGAATTTTTTTAATAATGAAAGTGCATATATTTATTGAAAATTTCTAATAAACTCATATTTCATGATTTTTAAGTGCATACTTAAGTGCATATTTCACGTTTGTATAGTGCATAAGTGCATGCATATTTCAACATTTTTAAGTGCATATAAACCTTATATACCTAATTACCACTCTCATGTCATACCTGTACGGTATGCCATTAGTTTTTTGTTTATACATTTTAAATCTTAAGTAATAAAAAAGAATAGGACTACTAACACTTTAGACTTTTAGAGGTTATGTTTGACCCTCTCACCGACAATATGATAGTGTAACATGCTGGTATTAGGAATAAAACAATAATAACTCATTATTGTCGTGTACTAGTGTATAATAAACATTGTGTCACATAATTTGTTTGGTATAAATGAAGATAAAGAAAAGGTTGGGTATTTAATGAATTGCGTGGCTAAAAAAGTACTACTTTTTTTATTAGTTGAGATATTAGTTTTATTCACTTTTTGATAATATATAAAGTATTGCATGAGTGATGTATTTAACTAACCATTATTAGTATTTATTATCCAGAAATAAAATAGCCATATGAACCCACCCGCAAAATCTTTGCTTATTTTCAGATATAGATGTCAGCATCGAGGAAGAGAGGTCTACGTCTACAACAACCGATGCAGGAAATATTAAAAGCAGAGGTACTAATCATTTTATATCTAATATTGTATGTCTTGGAGAAGAGGAATAATTTTTCAATTTATCATTTTAAAATACAATAATAATATAGTTTTATTCACTTTTTTGACAATATAGCATGAGTGATGTATTTAACGAATCATTATTAATACGTATGTATTATTTAGAAATAAAATAGCCTTATTGCCCTACCTAAATCTGCCATCTGGGCTTATTTTTAGATATTGATGTTGGCATCAAGGAAGAGAGTTTTCTATGTCTACAACAACGGACGCAGCACATACTAAAAGCAGAGGTACTTCTTACTTCTCATTTTATTTCTAATGTTGTTAATCAATAGTTTTGTTGTAAAAATACGAATAGTAGGCTAACGAAATGGAATGTCCTTACATTGAATGGGGTGGAATTTTAACTATTTCAATGGGGTCAGTCCCAATTTAGATACCTTGTAAGTTGTGTTTTATTACGGCTTTCACTCAAAGTTAATTTTCCACAATAATATCTTATTGTTATTATATTATATTATTTATTTTCATTTGACAATTTTACATACTTTTATGATACTGGTATTTAGTAGTTTAATCAGCCAATAAATAATATGTATTGGACAATATTTTTGTCTTAAGAAGTGGCATGACTTTGGAGACCGTCATCTAGAGGCCAACTTCGTATTTTAAGGGATGTCGGGCTGTATTTGAACAAAAGACCTGAAGATTTCTCGAAGGTGCTTCCTTTAGAAGAACATTGTAAGCCACCCCCCAACTATATCTATCCATTTTCAACCAATTCAAAGGGAGTGAAACGGTACTTGTCCAAGAGCCATTTGGAAAAACTCCCCTGGCTTGTTTTTTCAGAGTCAAAAAAAGGCTTATTTTGCAAGTATTGTTCACTTTTAGCGCAAGAAAAAACAGGCCACAACAAAGGAGTTAAACTTGTAGTTGAACCTTTAACAAGTTTAAAGACCTTACTGGAAAATATGGCTATTTGCAAAACCACGAGCGTAGTCAGTACCACAAACACTGCGTAGAAGCGGCAAAACTCTTTTTAGAGTCCTACAAGTCACCACAGAAGGAAGTTGTCAATCAGGTGAACTCTCAGCGACTTCAACAAGTCACCGAAAACCGTGAAAGATTGAAGCCAATAATAAAATCAATTATATTTCTAGGACGTCAGAACATTCCTTTAAGGGGTCACAGGGACGATGATCCTATCAGTACAGAGACGAGTGTAGCAAACCAGGGGAACTTCAGAGCCCTGCTTCAGTTCCGAGTTAAAGCAGGCGACAAGATTCTTAATAAAATAATAAAATCATCTTCTCGTGCAACCTACATAAGCAAACCCACCCAAAATATTTTGATAGAATGCTGTGGTGATGAGATCAGAGAAGATTCTTAGGCGCATTCATGAAGCTGGATACTGGTCGGTGATGTTCAATGAAACGACTGATACCTCACATAAAGAACAAATTACTCTGATCGTAAGATACTTCTGGCAAGATGACATGAGAGAAGACATTCTTTGGTGCCTATAAGCGTGCTGAAAAAATGAATGGGGAAGAAATTCCAAAAGAAAATAACCTTACAGGGAAAGTTTTAGGAGAAATGGTTTTGCAAAATATGAAAGATCTCGGCGTTGACTTAAGTAAGTGTGTAGGCATAGGAACAGACGGAGCATCTGTCATAACGTCAGAGGAAGCTGGCCGTATCAAACACATCCAAGGAGAGGCAGTTAATGCGAAACGGCTGCCATGCTACAACCACGCCTTAAACAATTCCATTTCAAAATCAAATAAAATCCAATCGATCAAGAAAGTCATTGGTGTAATGAAAGAAGTAATCTCTTTTTACAGTCAGTCATCCGAAAGGAATGCCATGGTCAAAAAATATTTAGGAGGTCAACTTGTAAGTCTTTGTGAGACTCGCTGGGTTGATAGACATGATGCTGTTATTTTATTATACAGTTCATTGCCGGAGATTGCAAAATATGAAAGATCTCGGCCTTGACTTAAGTAAGTGTGTAGGCATTGGAACAGACGGAGCATCTGTCATGACGTCAGAGGAAGCTGGCAGTGTCAAACACATCCAAGAAGAGGCAGTTAATGCGAAACGGCTGCTATGCTACAACCACGCCTTGAACAATTCCACTTCAAAATCAAATAAAATCCAATTAATCAAGAATGTCATTTGTATAATGAAAGAAGTAATCTCTTTTTACAGTCAGTCATCCAAAAGGAATGCCATTGTCAAAAAATATTTAGGAGGTCAACTTGTAAGTCTTTGTGAGACTCGCTGGGTTGATAGACATGATGCTGTTATCTTACAGTTCATTGCCGGAGATTGTTGATGCATTCACTGAAATCAGTGAGTGGAATGAATCGGAATCTTCCAAAAAGGCTGTCATTTACATCAACTCATCACCAGTGCAGAGTTCATTTTTTCCTGTTCCTGTCTGATTGACATTTTGAAAATAACACTGCCTCTCAGTAAGTTCCTACAAAAACCTAAGCTGGACTTGAATAGAGCTTCTTGTGCTGTGCAAGACACGTTAACTTGTTTACAAGAAAGGAGACACCTTTGTGACGAGTACTTCAAAGAGGTATACTTGGAGGCCAAAACCACTTCTGAGAAATTGGATGTAGCGTTGAAAATGCCTAGAACTGTCAAAAAACAATGACACCGAGAAAACCATGAAGCTATTTCGGTTATGGAGTACTATAAAAGATCAATGTATATTCCACTCCTAGATCAAGTCATTGTTGATCTTAACACTCGGTTTACCCAAGACAACCTAATATGCTTTGATCTCAACCTCCTGTTACCATCAAATGTTACGACAACGACGAAACAAAAAATGCCAAAGGAAGAATCCATAACATAGTAAAAAAACTTTAAAAACGTCCTTCCCAATGGAACTGAAGCCATAGTGAATAAGGAAATGAGTACGTGGAGAACTAAATGGTTGAGAGAAACGGAAGAAGGAAATTTGATCCCCCTGAACGTGATGGACGCTCTTAAGAGTTGTGATGGAGACATTTATCCAATTGTAAGAAAGCTTCTCCAAATACTGGTAACGCTGCCTGTCAGTGTACAAGTGCTGAAAGGTCATTCAGCACTCTCAAACTCGTCAAACCCTGGCTTAGAACTAGAATGGTCGAAGACAGGTTGAATGGTTTATGCCTTCTCTACATTCACCGTGACATCGAGGTGCAAGTGGATAAAGTCCTTGAGCGGTACGTTAAGGGAGACAAAAGAAGGCTTCAGTTGGAAGTTATTGTTTAAAATCGATAAAATACGGTAGATGTAAAATAATATTTTGTGTTTTATTATTATATTATAATTGATGTAATAAAAACGTCTTTTGCCATTAAAAGTGTGTAGTTTTTTTTATTTTTCATTTTATTTAGCCCATTTTAGAACCTTACATTATGGTGTAATTAAAATTTAGATAACAAAACAATTTCAACCCCAAAACAAAAACTATTTTGTGATTTTACCCATTTTTGTTCATACGAAAAGTTGGATACATCAGATGGTAAATCACAAATTACTAATGTAATACAAATCTGTACATTGGTGTTTAAAATGCACTATTTTGAATAGAAAATTCAACAATTTTCCGGGGGAGCGCCCCCATACCCCCCGCTTGGGTTAGGTATTCCATAACCCCTGATGTTGCCCCCCCCACCTAAATTTGGTCCTGGACCCGCCACTGGAGCTAGATCGGTGCCATATACTTAGTCACGGTTGTAGGAAAAGTTATACGCCTGGCATAACGTAGCGTATGTAGTTTATACTGAATTAAAAACATTTCGCGTTGCGGATTTAAATAATTAAATTGTTGTGTGCAGATAACACCATTAGCTGTGAGTTATATATATATATATATATATATATATATATATATATATATATATATATATATATATATATATATATATTAAACGAGCCCAGTCGCATATGCATTGGACTAAAACAAATATGCAATACGGTTTTATTTTCCTAATGTAGAAATTATTAAACCATCATAAATTCAGCAGATAATATTAAGCTTATTTGATACCATGTGGTTTAACCACATGAATTACAATAATTATAAAATGAACGAAAAGGAAGAATAATCTCTGGCGCAAATTAATTGTACCATCATCCAACCATAATGATAAATACTTATTTATCCAGTAAAATCTTGAGAGTTTTTTTTTTATAGTTATATTATATCAAGTGGGCACTGAAGAAATAATTTATAACGTTAGTTGAGTGACTTAATTCAGTTACTTGCTCGTAGAAAGTCCTTATCTCACGATATACGAAATTCCATTGTTGTGGCCCATAAGTATTCCTCAAGAAACAGTGAGAAATATAATTTCGCAATTTAAAAAAGCGGAAATGATACAAAAGTTCAACCTGACCGTGTGTCAAAGATTACCAAAAGAGATGAGAGTACTTTCCGGAAATTTATTAAAGATCGCCGAGCTTCCTCTCGAGAATTAACTGTAAAATGGACACATGCAATTGGTAGACCAATTTCAAAAGACACTTGTTTGAGGAGAATTAAAAAGTGGGATACGGATTCTACAAGGTAAGCTTTACAAGCGACACTTTCTAATCTTAAACATTCAAAAACTTATCATCTCACTTGAGGCAAAAGAAAAACCACTTCTCACAGGGAAATAAAAAAGAAACCAATTTTTATGGGCAAAAGACCACCGAGACTGGGTTCAATCTCAATGGGACTCAACTGGAGTGATGAATCTAAGTTTGAGGTCTGCGTCGGCGATACAGGAAGTAGAGTTATTCGAATGACAGGGGAAGAATATCACAAAGATTGCCTCCAAAGGAAGGTTAAGTTTCTGGAATCTGTGACGGTGTGGGGATATATGTCCTCACAAGGAGTTGGTCATCCTCTTTTCATCGATGGCACTGTCAATACTGCGAAGTATTGACAGGAGGGTTTATATTTCAACATGATGGCGTAGCCTGCCATACAGCAAAATCCGTAATGCGTGAAATGAATATTCCTGTTTTAAATTGGCCTTCACGTAGTCCTGATCTAAAATCACTTCAAACAACACCAGTTTGCATAATTCCTGAATTAAAGGTTAAATTTGGAATAATTTTCAACCAAATTACTGTCAAACATTAGTAGGCACTATGTCAAAGAGAATTGAGGCTGTTTTAAAACGTAAGGGTGACTCCACATAGTGGTAACTCTGAATAAATGTTTGGTCCAATTAATTTGCGCCAGAGAATACTTTTCCTTTTTGTTCATTTTATAATTATTGAAGTTCATATAGGTATTAGAGATTGTCCATTAATTGGCAAAACCATATAGTATCAAATTCGTATGTGTTAAAAAAACAACTCACGTAACTGATAAAAATGAGTCTGAAAATCTTCACTTAAATATCATCACCAAAATTTAAACAATTCCATAAACCTTCACATTAACAAAATCGCAAAATATTACTGAAAATAAATAACGATATGCTTTAATTCAAAATAATCAACAAACGTTACTTTATTAGAATTTGTAAAATATCAAAATTCAATTACGCTACGAATTATACTATTATTAAATGAACTCTCATAAAAGCACTGTAAAATATCCATTAATTAAAATTGAATCTTAAAATGCACGCGCATAAAATGTTAGGTAACGTAATACGTGCTTTTTATAATTCGGGCCTGACGTTAAAACTCAAAACTTCCGTAAGAACATATACTAAAAATAGAAACAAATATAAGAAAATAATATAATCGTCTTGTCAATTTGGCATTTTCCTTACACAAGAGTGTAATAACGGTAGGCCCATATCAACATTAAAACAAGCAAATGCTAATAAAAGGACACATGTTATTACGTCCGACCAACAAAAACATCACTGTACACATACTACAGTGGATTCAGACGATCTATTTTTATCACAATGTGATTACGCAAATAATTATCACGTTAAGCTAACATAACATCAAAAATAGAGTTAACGAAACAAAAAGATAGAGTTTACAATGCTGACGTAAAATAATGTCCTCCGGAAGCAGTTGACTAACCCATATCTAGAACGTCAGCCTCAATGATGTTCACCAGGTTATCGCTCTCCAACACCTCACTTTTAAACATTAAAATCTACTTACACTCAATCCCCCAAAGTTCACACAAATTTTACAGAATAAATCTTACAAGTTACTATCTACATTTCCAAACAATTTTTAAACACGTATACTGGATTTGTTTAATCTTAACTCCAAATTCAATATTTCCAATATTTCGAAAAATAAAAGAAAATCCTTCGAAGTAACACCACTAAATTAATTAACTCGCGCAACCACGTCCTTCCAGCTCATTTGCTTTTATTAGGCTCACATGACAGGTCACTAAAGAAATTTTTCATAGCAAAATTTTAAATATAACCAATAAAATTGATTAATCATACCGAAGTTTAACCGAATCCCCATGTTCGTAACATATCGTCACCTGGTACCTTTATAGGCGATCGATAATCTCATATACGTTTACATAAAAATTCAATTTATTATGCAAAAAAAAGCTTGAACCGAAAATCTATCAATTCTATAATTTTCTAATTTTAGTTTAAGACTAATTCCAATTCAATATAATTGATCTAGTATTTCTTTAAGCAATTTTTAGTGAAATGAGCTACCCTTCTCACGTATCGCCATATTGCTTTTTACATTAAAAACTACTTTTCAAAGCAATATTGCTAGTTGTATTCGTAAAATAGATATGTATAAATATTTTACCTAACATCTTATTTTTAATAAATTGTCCTTTAGGTTAGAAATATGGAACCTAAATCGAAGAAAAGTATTCATTCCGAAGCACGAAACATCATTAGTAATGACTGAATTCTTTGATAGACAGAAAGCTGCTGGTGAATGGAGTTTTCCTTTGGAGAAGGCCAGCGAACTAGCTGCTGCTGCTGTCGGTAAATCGTTACCCACTATAATGAGAATTAGAAAGGAAAAACAGTTATATGAAAATCAGTTAATAAAATCACCTTCTAAAAAGAAACGAAGCGGAGGATCAAACAAATTAGTTTTTGATGATTTTGACTTGGGCATTTTAAAAAGGACAGTTCTAGAAGTTTATATCGTCGACAAGAAAGTTCCAACAATAAAAATATTGGTTGATAAAATGAAGGACAAAGTAAATTGTGCTGGTGGGGAAGATATGCTTCGAAAGCAATTACTAAATGTAGGATTTAAATTAAAAAAATGCCACAATAAAAGAAAATTATTGATGGAGTGCTACGATATCGTTGCTTGGCGTTCTCGCTACTTACGCAAGCTGTGAGAGAATAATGCTCCGGGGGAAAACAAGAAACCGATAACTTTTTTGGATGAAACCTAAATCCATGCTTCATATGGTGTCAGCAAGTGTTGGCAATCTGAAGACCAGCCTGGAGTATACCGAACCGATAGATCAGGTCAATGATACATTATTGTATACGCAGGTGGTGCCTACGGATTTATGAATAATGTGTTGTTAATATTTAAATCCAAAAGCAAATTAGGAGATTACCATGATGATACCGAGCGTCCCAATAAAATGTATACACTCTTTAAATGACTATAACACTAACAATTATTATAATACAGAAAACTTTCAATGAAAATAATGTTAACAAATGTAGAAACTAGTCAATTATCGAAAATGTTCAAATTGTTGGCCATTGTGGTCCATGCACAGCTGATAACGCTGATTGATTGAATCCAAAACGTTCCTAATCATTTCAATTGGTATTTCGGCACATTCTCTTTCAATAGCTGCTCTCAACTCATCGATTGTAGCTGGTTTTGTGATGTAAACATTGTGTTTAACATGCCCCCACAGAAAAAAATCTATGGGGTGAGCGTGGAGGGTACTCGGTACTTCGTCTTCTGCCTACCCATCTGTTTGGCAGGTGGCCATCAAGATAGGCCCTTACGTCAAGATGATAGTGGGGAGGTGCTCCATCTTGCTGGAAGTACCATTCTTCATTCCTAAACATCTCTTGGATGCGTGGCATAGCGGATTCTTGTAGCAAGTTGAGGTAATTTGCACCATTCATGGTACCATAAAAAAAAAGGTCCAATTAAACTAAATGCTGACAAACCACACCACACTGTAACCCCTGGTAAGTTCACATGGTGTTCCACTGTCACATGAGAATTGTCAGCTGCCCAGTAGGTGCAATTGTGACGATTTATTGAACCATTTAACTTGAACATAGCCTCATCACTCCAAACAAACTTGTATGGGAATTGATTGCCCTCTGCACATTTTCCTTGGTACCACTCACAAAATTGGATTCTGCGGTCATAATCATCTTCATTGAGAGCGTGCACTAATCTAGCAATAAAACTCTCCATTTGGCACGCTTCAAAATGTGATGGACGCTCGATTTTAAAACTCCGTCTCACGAGCCGCTTGCCGGACAGATTTTCTAGGTGATTGCTGAAATCTCTGAATGACTTCTCCTTCTCTTGTGGGGCTGGTGGATGATCGTGGTCTTCCGGAATGGTTCTTATGGACATCCTTAACAGTTCCTTCTTCCTCAAACTTATCTCGCAAACGAGTAATTGTGAATCTCGTTGGTGCATCTCGTTGAAACTCCATCCTAAACCGTCTTTGCACTTCACTTACGTTCTCAGTCTTCCAGTAGCACTTTAGAATGAATTTTCTTTCCTCAAAGTTTAGTCTGACTCCAGCCATTATTTTAAGCAGTCACAACTGAAAAAAAAAAGTGTGGTTGTTATGAACTGTTAAAGAGTGTATACATTTTATTGGGATACGCGGTATGAACCATCATAATTTTATACAGTGGATGGAAAAACAATTCCAAATTTTCCACCTAATGGTATTGTTGTAATGGATAATGCGCCATACCATAGTGTGCAAATCAATAAACCCCCAACCCAAACTGCACGAAAGCAATATATTCGTGATTGGCTCGAACGCAGTGTGATTTCTACTAAGAGTGAAATGCGTAAGGCTGAATTAATAACAGAATCAAGCTAAGCGATATTATGTCGACGAATTGTTGAAGAACCATGGTCACACTGTAGTACGCTTACCACCCTATCATTGCGACTTGATATGGAGTATGGCAAAACACAAGGTGGCAATGCATAACGTCGATCAAAGTGGCCTTCAAATAGAAAATATAGTGCGAACAGCCTTTACCGAACTAAGCCAATCAGATTGGGAAAAACATTGCACACACGTCGATCATATAATCGAATAAATGTAGCAGCGAGACGGATTGATGGATCAAGAAGTTGAAAAATTGATTATCACAATTAATATTGGGCTATCTGACGATGACACAAACTCTGACGAAGAAGTTTCGGACAGTGAATAAAACTTTAAATTTATAATCTTTTGGCTTTGCATTTTGTAATAACATATTTTTTTTTTGTATTTGTGCGTCGAGATCTAGACACAAACGTATTATGCAGTTTTTAAAATTTTGTAATAACATACATAATTTTTGAATCTTATTTTGTAATAACGTGTTATACATTGTTTTATATACATACTTATTGTGTAATAACGTTTATTAAATTTAATGAATTCATTTGTAGTGGATAATTATTTGGCATTAACAACGTCTTTATTAATCCATCTACCGCGAGAGCATTAATTTATGTCCAGAACAAAATACCTTCCACTGCCTATGAAATCAAACTTTATTCCAGAAATTTAAAATTATGTTATAATAAAAGTTACATTTATTTAACAGATACAGTATAATTGATTAAACATTTTTTAATTTGGGATTTTTAATTCTAAATTATGGCCTCCACTATTATTTAAACCAGGATCTATTCGTTTTTTCATATTGTTACACATTTTTTAACTGGTCTTCATTAATGTTTTGAATTAGCTCTAATTGCATTTTTTAAAAATACTGGACCTAGTATACATCTTGACATAGCTACATACATATACATCAATTTCTGTAGGATGTAATGGACCTTGTACAAATTCACCAGGAGCCTCATCAGACCAAACCGTATATTGTATTTTATGACATTCTGTAACCCGTTAGATAAAACCACGCTTCATCACTAAAAAAATTACATTTTTTTTCGTCATTCATCAAATTGTTATTAAACCACTGGTGTAGTTCATGTGTGTCTCATAATCAGGCATTATAGTTATTTTGTATGGACGATAATGTAACTTTTGTTTAAGTTAAAACAGACTACCCTTGTCAACATTGCCTGTACTTCGAAACTGAATAAATCCATCCACCATTTTCATTCTGCTGCCTATTTCGAAAATAAGATTCTAACATAAATTGGTTTTCTGGCAGAGAGTAGGACATTGATTAATCTAAATCGTTTACATTTAGGTTAAAGGGTTACTTTTTATGTTAAACGTTTTTGTAAACAATGAATCATAAGAAAGACTAATTAAACAATAATATTAAAGCAAATAAATAAATAATAATAGAAAACCCCTCAATTACCTAATGTATTACGCTAAAAATGTCAAATACAAGCTGCTAATTTCATGGTATGGACTAAAGTTTTGATATTTCTAGTAGAAAATAATATCGTCTGGACATCTATTTATGCTCTCTACGTAGTTACTTGTGTTGCGGTTCAAGAACCAATTTTTTAACCTAAACGTACTCTGAAAAAGACGACAGCGTTAGTTCCGCCCTGTCAGCTATCATGTTTGCTTCGGCCAACTGTATGATTATTTACGAACCTTAAACCGGTGGTAAAGTATGATGTATGATGATGATACCTACTATGACTTATACGAAGTTCATTGGTACAGTACATAAAGTTTGTGAAGTTGTAGCGAAGTTTGATGAAATTGGTGAAATTTTAATGAAGATCGTCAAGTCTTGTTGAAACTTTGTTCGAATATATACAGTAAAGTATGAAAAGTTTTAATGAAGCAATTCATCTTTATATGAACTGTATATGAAATATTGCGGATTTTATTGGAATTTAACATATACATACCTAAATCAAAGTAGTGTAAATAATAACCATTAACAAAATAAGTATATACATCTATTATGTCTACGAAAAGGCGAGGTCGAATGATTGACTTACTATAAAAATAAAGTTTATTTCAATGCGTAATTTCATAAATCTACTTTACTGGTATTAAAATCAGACTGCTTGTGCAACATTAACATGCAAAAGATTGCGTATATTTTATATTTACTGATAATAGTCACGCACTGGCAACCATTTTAACGGCACCAGTAAACAAGGTAAATATGGTTGACAACTTAATTGTATATTGCTTAACAATCACTTTAAATAAAATGTAAATAACAAATGATGGGAACCGTTTATTGTGACCGCCATTAATAGAAATTTGATAAATAAATCGTACAAAATGATGAAAAGTGACATCTAGATGAACAGTGTTACAAATTATTCAAACGAGAATAGGAAAAGGCAACGTGTTTCATACCCCCCCCCCCCAAGAGAGAGGACGGACTGCTCGAGTTTTCAAAGCTCCCTCAGGCACAGTCATTAATTTCCAACATACATACATTAAGTATGTATGAATGGTGGCATTAAGGATTGGTGCGGTCAGGATAGGATCGGAAGGAACGGGGTTAGGGTTCTGAGGGGAAGATACTACCCTAGCATTCGCCTAAATAGCCGCACATGGGAGTGCGTATACGCAGTGATCATGCCAAGATATGTGTATGAGGAAAACCACCTGAAAAAAACCTCATACAGGACAGACCTTGTAACAACAATAATCGGCGCCAGTATAATAACTTTCGATAAACAACGCCAAATTGTAATAACAAAACGTGGTGATGTAACTACTCAATTGTTATGATGTAATTTGAATATTCTAATAAAGTAATAATGAAATTAGGTAAAATTCTCCCTAAACACAAATCATATAACTAATTGAGATACTTACCTTTCATCACTAATTTGTGCCGTCGACTCCAATCGGTAGATTAATAAAGGGCAGGTTCTAATAAACTGATTTGCTCAAATACCTAAAATGCTGCTTGATTCCAATCTGCTTAATTATTTTCTCTTATATTAAATAGTAAAAAAATGTAATGTAAATAAAAACAATAAAATGATACCTCGAGCGCCAAACTATCTTTGTTATAGGAACAGTTAAACCTAGTTAATGAACAATAATAGTGTTTATGACAATAAAAGAAGTATTAACGTGCAATTAAGTTTATTTATCATCTTGATGGATGATTAAAAAAATAAGAAGTCTTATTACTATTCTTAAAGTATAAAAAAATCATTAAATAATTACCTTCGTAATTTTTGTACTTAACATTTTACCTTAGAATTCACATGAGTCGGAATTGTCAACTAGGTGAGGTCAGGATTGCATAAATGTTGTGCAATCTTTACCAGTCACACCGCCAAACTGGAAGTATTCTTAAATTTATTCATGAAAATTTTCTATCCAATAATTTTTAGGGCATTCGTTGAAGTTCTTGTATCAAAAATTCCAATTTAAAAGGTAATCAATGTTCAATTAAAGTAGCATCCAAATTGATACAATAAGAATGAAGAGAAAACGTGCGTAAGTAAGTAAAGCAAATTAAGTTCCATTAAAATTAAAAAAATAATAGTTATAATAATGGTAATAATAGTAAAATACCATCTTAAAAATGCATTATAAAATACCATATAAAAGTAAGTGCCTTATAAAAGTTCCATAGTTAAAAAAAAATAGTGCCTGCAAAAGAGCAAATGCTTTAGTTTTAAATATAATGAATTAAAAGGTAACTTACCATCAAAACTGATTGCACTATTACGCAAAATATAGGGAAACCCCCAAAAACAAAGCTTCATTCTATAACATTCAGCAGGAAGTGAAAAAAATGAAGGCTTTCCAAATAACTCAAGTAGGTGTCCCCCCACGCATCTGCGCATAGAATTAAGTTATCACGCTTTGCGCGGTCAGCATCCAATTTCTTCCGGAAAGGGAAATATAAATCTTTACGAAATATTACACTTAAAAAGATATGTACTATGAAATGCAAAACTTAAAAACTTTTTCTCATATTTACTACTAAATGAATGAAAGATCTTAAATTAAAGTATAATTTAGTACAACACGAAAAAGGGTTGTTACAACCTCCCGAATGCGAAGCAGGACGTGTTACCACATGTCCACTAGACTAGCTCGGTAAATTATTTAAAAATCTAGAATCATATTAAATTCTCTTAAAAAAAATTTTTTTTTTAATTTGAAATTATATAATTTTTTATTAGGAGGTGAATACTTGTGAACGCAATTTTAATAATATGATTCATAAAATATGTACCTGGAAGTTATATTCTGATACCTGCTTTACAAATGAACCATTGTAGTGATTTCGTGAATATTAAAAGTAAAAAAATAATAGTAAATAGTAAAATATATGAAGTTTAGAGAGCTCAAGTGACACTTATAAAGTGTGTGAAGTCAGTGAAATATTGCTAAAGTTAGTGAGGGTTAATCAAGTCCGTAAAAGTCAGTGCAGTATTAATATGAAGTATGAAGTTTGCAAGGTTCTTCTCAGCGGATTACCCCTTCGATTAGGTATTTAAACACATTGACTACTGATTGTTGTTAAACTTTACACGTTAGTTTCAAAACTGCCCCCTGAGTTTTGCAAACTTGAGAAAATATATGACATCAAATGAAATTCTATCCAAAGCATAAAAGGGTTTAATTTACAAAAAACCCATTAAATAAATGATTCTATTATTTTAACTAAGTACTCTACCCCTTTTATATTCAAGTAATATTATTTATTGCCTTTAATCATATCCAGTGGCGTAACATAGAAATTTTATATTTCATGAACTACAATTACAAAATATTTTGTGTTCAAAACATTCACTTACTTCAAAGATGTTCTACTTGTATGGCCTAAACGTTATCTCATGTATTCTATACCGACGTTATATATTCAACATATTATCACAAAGCAAGCACAAAAATTACGCTATATGACTTTAAGTAATACTGTTCTCGTCTGCGTCATTAGTTTATGACCCAAGTTGTTTATACTTCAATCCATCGAAGTGTCTTTCAAAAAAGGATAGCAACATAGTTTAAGGAATTTAACACAATCGACATATGCATTGAAAAGAGGAAACCGATACACACTCGGTGGTGTTGTCTGATATCTAAGGGATTGAGCGTTCTGGTGCAAACACAATAATAGGCATCTCTAGAATTGATACTTACCTTACTTATTAATAGTTTATTTAATTTCCAAACGACTTTCAGGATAAGATGACGAATTTATTTCATACTGTATGGTAGAGTGCCTTTACCGGACTGTTTTGAGCCCGGTAAAGTGCGCTTTACATCATGAGAGCATATAAATCGACCGCTGTATCATTGAGCTACTGCAGCTGCACATGTTCTTTAAAAATTAAAGCAGATACAAAGCCATGCATAAATTAATATGTATCAAATTATTTACAGCATGAAATAAAATACATAACGATACACATCCGTGAACTCACTTTACAGTACTCATTGCGAGTGTCTGGACTCGGCTCCGTCACCTCGTCCATTCATAGAATGTTAACTGCACAATCTAAACGAGCAACAACAAAAATTGATTAACCCTTTATATGACTATTGATTAATCAAAAAATCGATTATATTCAGTAAGCGATTAATCGAGGTTTGTATTTCGAACTGAAGGGTACTTTTAAGAGTGTATAATCGTTTTTACGATCGGTGAGATGTGCAACAGAAATGAGTGGTTGCACGCCTACCACTGATGCATGGAGTTTTCTCGAGAACACTCGACCGGCAACGGATCGTCTTTACGAGGGCCAAGGCAATCAACGAGAGAATGCGGGTACAGTCTGTCTCACACCAGGACCGAGACAGGCTGCGGTGCTCCGTACCACACTAATCAGACAAAGTGCGAGCGCTTAGCTAAGGTGGTAACACGTGGCTTACCCGTTGAACTTTCCGAGGCAGACGTTAGCTTAAAGCTGACACTAAGACATTAATGTTCTCTCTTGTTTCAAGTTGAAGCAGCGAGGATGCCCGATTCTCCTTGTGCTGGTACACCTACCAACCGAAGAGTACAACAGGAAGATGCCGGAGGTAGAGTACGTCACCCGCCTTCGAGTCACCAAAAAAGACGCGGCGAAAAGCTGACATCGGGCAGTTTCACCGGTGTCCGAGTTTCGGCCACTCATGGCGTTGTTGCAGGGCGGCGGCACGCTTCGTCAAGTACGCCATCACTCTAGTCAACGCACGAACCACTTAACAGATGGGGCCAAGTGCATTAACTGTTGTTGGTACCACCCCACTAGCTACAGCGGATGCCCGATGTTCCCCCCACCCCGCCCCACACACGCGCGCACACACGTGGTAAATACGCAGTTATATGATGGCTGGTATTTTATAAGCAAGAAGACTCTAGTGAGTGAGAAAGTTCGAGCGACAGTTATCTGTGTAAAGATGACGCAGCGTTGCTGCGTATTGTAAGATAGAAAAAGAAATTTCAAGAGATTGTACTATAGCGATTTTTTGACAAACAAAAGTGATTCTAAGTTTAGAATATAATATATCTGAACCCATTTAAGTCAAAATGCAAAGGGGAGTATGTAGGTAACGGACCGCAAAAATTTTATTATTGCCACAAACATTTTTTAAATCGCAAATGTTACCGCGATAGAAAAGTTAATTAATGGGCTTTAACATATTTTATATTATCCCGAAAACCATACACAAATAACGACTTATTTAATAAAATATGTTAAAGTCCATTAATTAACTTTTCTATCGCGGTAACATTTGCGATTTAAAAAATGTTTGTGGCAATAATAAAGGGTTGAAAAACGTGTTTGAGGTCTAATTAGCAGGTGTACGCTTAAAAGCTGCTTTAATGAAGGGGTGTAACGAATCATTGGAAATTCTACACATTCTTGATGTAAAAATGTCACTAATTTAGTAAGTAATTACGTCGGTACCCACTGCAATCAAAGACGTCTTTGTTTGGTACGTTGAAACTTGAGACCTAAATGTAGCGCTTGTTACGGACGAATGCATATTTTTAAAATTAAGTTGTTCAATAATTAATATGTGACTGTTCCAACAAAATATTTTGTTGTTTTCTATTACTTTTGAAAAGAGGGGGTTGATTGCGGGAGTAAATATACTTAGTTTGAAATCGGGGGAAAAGTTAGTTACAGTTAGAGTGTCGATCGAGCTAGATTGAGTTGGTTAATTAAATACCTTCATTATAAACAGTTTGTCTTTAAAATATTTCTTGCGGGTACATTTTCTTTTGAATTAGCCAACGCTAATTTGTCGTTTCTTTCGGGTGTTAGTTTTAACGAGTTTTTCAAATATTAATCTATAAATAAGGCACCCTTTTTGTAGTTAAACAGTGTCTGTGTCTGATCAATTAAATTCAAGTGTAAGTAGGTATTTTTATATAAATTAAGGCTGGCAGCAAATAATTCTACAAGCCTACATAACGTATTAAAAATCGATCATTACCTTGCACAGGTATCTCATTCGCACGCGGGCTCCCTCACTCTTATATTTGAGTGAATTAGCATTGTTGTTTATATTTATATTTGTGTAGAGGTGGGCATGGGCGAACGGGTACAGGATACGGCTCGGTTATTAATTGTAATGTGCAATTGCCCAGTGTGTACATACTCCCGGGTCCAGATGACCATTAAGCATCTCGAATTTTATTTTTAGTTTTTATTGTTGAATAGATGAATGTGTAACCTGAGAAAGGGGCGCTGTAGTTTTCTAACGCACTCAACCTTATATCGCTACTGCACGTGAAAAAGGGGATAAGTCAGTTTTTGGTGAAAATGATTTTAACTCAAATTTCGCATCTAAATGTGATGGTATTTCACTGTGTAAAAGGAGGAATGTCAGAGAAGCTTATAATAGTGTTTTCCGATATCCTCAATAGAGTTAAGTCACAATTCAAGGTATATAGTTTTATGTATAATCAGTTATGTAAACTTAGCTCCTTGTTCACTGTGGAATAATTAGAATATATGGAAGGAACTATGTTGACTTATCTCGATTTACACAATCGGCGGTCTTTATGACTAACCTTGTTTTATGCAAACATAATCTATAAGTTTTAAAGATTCAGCTTGATAACGTGCTTACGTGTTTACATGTACATGATTGTGACATTTGTCAGGTATTATGCAATCTATGGTATGAATCAGTGGCAAAAAGAGGTGGAAATTATATTGGCTCTTGTATTTACAGATTTTTAACAGAAGACTTAGAAGTTGAAATTAGGCACCTAATTATGTATTCCGACTCATGCGGCGGACAAAATAAAAATAGCCATATGGCAGCAGTGTTTTGTAGCTTTACAAAATTCTGAGAGCCTCAAAATAATAGATCATAAATTCTTGCTTCCGGGTCACACCGATAAGGTGCGATACAGACCACAGTCTAATCGAAAAAAAGAGAAAGAAATTCAATGGAAAAATTGAACATCCCCACAATTGAGCTCAGCTTATTCGCCAAGTAGGTAGAAAAAATACATTCGTAGTTACTGAAATGGTGAGATCCAACTTTCTCGGATTCGTTATAAAAAAAAGTAATAAAGTTCTATCCTACAAGACTTCCTTAGATGAAGAGGAAAGTTTCAAAGCAATAAATTTCGTAAAGCGAGGAAAAGGCAAAACAGGCTTACGCAAGAAAGGTTCCAATTACTATTGAGAAGAAACAAGATCTCATGGAACTGCTCCCGTATATTTGGGAATCCTTGTGGGATTTTTAACAAAACCTTGTAACATCAGATGATGAAGTTGACGTACTCCCAGATGCCTCATCTGATGAAGAGAAAATTTAGTTGTATAAGAGTCCATGTTTTTAAATTTTATTTTCAGCTATAATAGGAATCTTGTCACTTGAACGATGGCTAAATTAATAAAGTACTGTAACAAAAATAACGTTTTTCATTAATTTCAATACTATGTAAAACGAGTTATGAAACCATTACTATTAGTGCGAAAGGGAATAAGTCGATCATGCTCTTTTTTAAATTAGATTGTTTCAATTGTATTGTTTTTGACCTATAACCATTTTCACGCGCAGTAGTGATATATCGGTCACGATGTTATGATCTATTTACAACTTACCCTTGTAAGGCTTTGTTTTAATGCGTTTTTTGTCAGTTTGTTAAGTAGAATTGTTTGCCTGGAAACTAATTTCTCTTTATCTGTAATTTATTGTAATTTTACGTATGTATTTTGTGCTTTAGTAGTCACTAAACAATTATGTACGTGTAAATTCCTTGCCTATTTTCTTTTGTCCTTTGCATTTACCTTATTATCACCTGTGCAATTTTACGTTGTTGTATTTTATATGTATCGTAATTTGCCTTATTGTTTTATGTGCTTATTTACTTAAAGACCAGCATGATTGGTTTTAAAGGGCCACATGTTTGGTATTACGATTTTTTTATTCTGATTATTTATGACACAATTGTGAGTGTGACTACAGGGTTTTTTTTTGTGTTTATGTGTAACTAAAAGGCTTTTTATTTATTTTTCTCTTAATGTTATAATTTTGTTCGCACTTTAACCTGATTTAATGGTGTTTTTTTATATATTTAACCCTTTGATTGTTTTTTTTTTTTGTGTTATTTGATTTATTAATGTACTTGTACAATTATTTATTTATGAACAAAGTGAGTTTTATTGGTGGTTCTTTCCCACAATAGTACATTAACGGGCTGAACCACCATTGCGCAAAGCCCGTTAATTTTAATTTGAGTGGTTTCATTTTTTTACCTGTCCCACATGATGCAACACACCCCATCCAGCCTAAAGATAAATCATTTACCGATTGTTTTGTTCTTGAATTTGCATTATTGCAAATTAGTTCAAATTACACTTTTCAAGATGGGGGGGGACGCTACAAGTGTTAAGATAAAAGTTTCTTCATCGATAATTAAAGCACAGAAAACGTAGTTGTGTCAAAGACCAAATAGAATATACCTGAATTTTGTGTAATATTTGGAAATCATCCTGTACACATTTCAACACCTTCATAAACCAAATTACTTGCACTGAATTTTTACATAAAAAAACGCGTAACCGTGTGCCATACAATAAAATATTAAATAATGAATATGAAATTTTAAAGTTAATTTGCATGTTTTTGTTTTCAAATTATAGCACCCTCCGGTAATCAATCAATAAATCCTACCCACAAGCATAATATTATGGTAATTAGAAAAATGGCAATCAATTTTAGAAAAACGGAAACAGCTTACAGGAATTATCGCTTACGTTGGAATCCATCATCTACTGCGGGAATAAAAGCGTAGATACAGTAGTTTACATAGGTAAAATTACGAGTATGCTATTTCGTAACTAATATTTTCGAAAAATCGATAGAAACATAAAACGCAAAAAAAATTTGGACAACTGTGCTTAAATTTTATCCGAGTAAAACTCGATTATAAGAAATGTCAGTGTACCGTTTTCTTAGACAAACCTACATAAAAATATGTTCTGTTGTGTACATAATTCAATTTTCAATAAGGTTTAATTATTCAAACGAAACTTTATTAACCAATTTCCGAAGGTTTGATTTAGTTCACAAACACAGTTACCGTTTGAGTTAAAACTAAGTTAAATTTGTAAGTCTATTATGTACAATCGATACTATCTTGACTTTGCCATCAATTTGCAGGAATTTCTTAATTGAAAGGAAGTAATCGCTGTTTTAGCGTGATTTTGTATTTACCCTCGCACTTTATACGATTTAATTAATGTTGCAAATATTTATTAATTCGTAGCGAAGGCAATAATTACACCATAAAGCATAAAGCCGTAAAAACAGTCAAACTTAATTGTGGCCTAAAAGAAATACCCATTTATCATTGTACAAATAAAATTATTTATAAATAAATATTGTGGATATGATTGATCGCAGTCGAGCGTCATAAAAAATAAAATTTAATTTTTGTGAAGCAAAGCAAAACGTGTGGATGTTTCTGAACGTAATTAATGATTAAAAAATATCTTTAGTCCCAAACGATGACCAACGTCCTAAACTTACAAAATTTCCTTCTTCACCATCAAAACAAAGCGTTTGTTTTTTCCGTAGTGATAATAACTTTTGTTTTTCTTATGGACGCCATTTTGAATTCTTGGTTTTTTTGATAATGCTAACAAAGAGCTTTTCAACCATGTGTCGCATGTCACAAAAATAATTCATTTACAAAGTGTTTTTAAATTTTCTTACTTCTAGTGAAGAAACTCAAAATCGGAAACGTCACATTCAATAATTTAATTACCTTTCAGTCTGGTGTGAGAAAGAATAACATAAGTGGAGAAAATGAAGCGTGAAAATGTTTGAGAATGAAATTAACTTTTATTATTAACTAATAACGAATAAAAACGAATTACTCAACTAGTTGAATCGTTTCATTAAAAGTCTATTAAGATCTAAAATGTTTTATAATAAGTTACCGTATATTGTTCTTTACACTTTTTGATTCCTTTTTCAAGAAGTTATGTCAATAAATTACACCTGTTTATGGTTTAACATTAAAAAAATCGTCAATAACTTATCACGTTATCACATACAACTAAAATAAATTATGCTCCTAATATTATAGTTGATAATTTTTATTTTTTGGTATTTTTAAGTATGTGTGAAATTTAGCAATCCCACTAAATTGTTACATAATAAAAATTAGAAATAATTTTTCTGAATAATTTCTTTTAGAAATTAATCAAGCTATTGCCAATTAAAAACTGAAAATATTAAGTTATGGATACTTTCTACAAATCTAGTAGGCTAAAAACAAAAGTGGATATTGTTCTTTATTTTCATATCTGTTTGACAGGTGTAATTTAGTAAAGCATTGTTGTGTTATTTCCTATAAAAGTATTAATTTAGAATCCAAATTTACTAATGACGAAAAAATAGATATGTTATTTTAAATCTAACAAAAACGATAAACTTGCAAGTGATATGTATATTGGAAAATATCCCGAAAGACAACAGTCGCACAGGACAATTTTTGCACGAATTATAAATAATTTACGGACAAGTGACAGTTTCGAAATAAAACGAAAGAGATACCAAAAAAATAATGAAGCAAGAAAAAATACGATTATACAAACAATAGTCAACAATCCAAAAATTTCAGTAAGACAAGTAAACGACGAAACTAATAGACCTAAATCATCCCTCCACAGAATTATTAAATCAAATAAATATCACCCGTATAAACCAAAAATTGTTCAAGGACTAAACCCCACCAATTATCCTAGAAGGCTACAGTTTTGTCGGTGGTGTCTTCAAAAATGCCAAGAAGATGAAAATTTTCCGACGAAAGTCTTGTGGGCAGATCAAACCGATTTTACTAACTGTGGTGTATTTAACCGGCACAACCATCATTATTGGGCGAGAGAAAATCCACATTTAACAGCACCAAGACGAGTTCAAATTAGATTTGGTTTTAACGTTTGGTGTGGCATGAAAGGTAATTTTTTTTACTGTTGTTTGCTTTTACATTAATTTTTTTAATGAAAATTCAGACTGCCATCTGATAGATCCATTCATTTTTTATGAAAATTTAAATGGAACTGGATATGCAGAATCGCTCGTAAATCAAATATTTCCACTATTTGAACCTGGACAAATACAACAGATCTGGTTTCAGTAAGATGGGTGTCCTGCTCATATAAGACTAGACGAGTCCGTGAATTATTATTTGAACATTTTAATGACCGTGTAATTTCCAGTAATGGCCCTGTTTCTTGGGCAGCACGGTCACCTGACATTAGCCCTTTAGATTTTTTTCTATGGGGTAATGTTAAAAACCAAGTATAGAAATACCGTTAGAACTTGCAACGCTGTAAAAAAAAAACGATGTGAAAAATGCATCAAACATAATGGTAGGCATATCGAACAATTTAAATAAGTTAATTTAGGCAGCATTTTTTAAATAATTTTAATAGACCTTAGTTGTATCCTTAAGTATTTGTTAATTTATTGCCATTACCACAGTACCTAATTAATAATAAAAATTAATTTTTATTTCTAAAATGTTTACACCTTATTTTCTTCACTTAGCCTACCACCCATTTATTTTAATTATAGTACCTAATACGTTATTGATAACTTTTTCATCAGTAAATCATCAACAAGTTTACATAACAACTTGCAAAACGGATTAAACAGTGTAAAGAAGAATATACGATAAACTTATTATAAAACCTTGACGATCTTAGTAGACTTTTAATGAAACAATTCAACTAGATGAGTAATTCGTTTATTAGTTAATGATAAAAGTCAATTTCATTCTCAAACATATTATTTGCGCTTCATGTTCTTCACGTATGTTATTCTTTCTCACACAAGAGTTTCAATGATAATGAAAATTATTGAATGCGACGTTGCCAATTTTGAGATTCTTCACTAGAAGAAAATTTAAAAACACCCTGTAAATGAATTGTTTTTGTGACATGTGACACATGGTTGAAAAGCTCTTTTTGGCGTCCATAAAAAAAACAAAAGTTAGTATCACTGCGGAAAAAACAAAAGACGATCGGCGGTTCTAAGTACGATAAAAACATTCCTTGGTAAAAAGTGTCTTAATAATGTCAAATCTAAAAAGCTGTCAGATCATTGGTTAATGAGTTATTAACGAAATACGAAACGGGCGATTTTAATTTTTTTCGAATATCTAAAAATGTAAATGCACCAGAAAAATTTTGTAAACGAATTGTATTTGAGACCAAAATTCTCTAAAACTTGCCCCATTTAACCAACATTCTAACTCTAATAATAGCTGAGATCCCAATCGAATTTGGGAAACAGGGTATATTGTTATATTAAACTGATTTTTGTCTGTTTCATTATTAAAACGATTATTTTAAACCATATCAGTGTAAAAGATTATTTAAAAAAAAGTATAAGACTGTCATCCTTTAACCAAAGACAAAAAGCATCAACTTGGGTTTTTGGGTATCAAAATATTGCAAAAAAATATTCCCAAATTCAAATTCTAACAGAAAAACAAAGAATATGAACCCAGATATGATTTTTATAATAATTAAACTTTCCAGTTTGGGGACAAAACCCCTCGCCCTAGAACATTTATACTCTTATATGCCATAATAATCATATACTTGCAAGTTGGGAATTTTTTAGAAAGAAATACGTACCTAAACTGTATGTGCGTGCATGCGTGTGTGCGAGAAAGATGGAGAAGGGTGAAAGAGAGAGTGGTAGGAAGGGACAGAGGGGTGAGGGATGAAGACAGAGAAAAAGCGACTGCAAGAGTCCCCCTCTCTTACTGTCGCTTTGGTAAGTTTTAATTGTAACCTTCCGTATAGGTTTTTTTGCTGTTTTTTCTAAAGCTCGAAATAAATTTACTAATTAGGTACGTCATCACAGCGTTACAATATGACATATACAGGTAAAATTAAAATTAGATTAAACGTTACCGGTGTTAAGCTAGCAGCCAACTTTCATCAGCCATTTTCATTTCAGCAGCCAAAACACTAGTGGCGTCGATAAATAAAAAAAAAGTTCCAAGTCCAGTCAGAAAAATCCCGTCTGCTTTGAACTTATAAAATATATTACAAACTAATATAGGAAAAATTTGTATGTCTCGTCAGAAAAATCCTGCCAACTTGAAACTTATAAATTATATTATTTACCACGTAACAATAATTCCCAATGTATCCCATTCATTTGCAAAGGGGACAAAGGAAAAAAATCACCCCCAAATGTAAAAAAAATGCATTAGTCCAGTCAAAAAATTCTGCCAACTTGACACTTGACACAAGCAACAATGATCCTGAATTTATCCTATCCATTTGCAAAGAGGACAAAAGGCAAAATATCACCCTCAGTATAAAATGTCCTGTCTATACATACAGGGTCGCACACCACATACGCCACAGAGTTTCTATAGGAGCCTATTGGCATTTTTAATTCTTTTTTCTTAGAGCATATAAAGGGTGTTTAGGAGCACGATTTAAAAATAATTTCAACTATATAGGGTGTTCACAAAAAAGGATCCATATTAAAGTTATATATTTATTAATGGAACACCCTGTATATTATGTTTTTTGGAATCTACGAATAAAACAAAGGCAAGTTGCAATAGAATTCCCTACACCTAAAACCTACCGTTTCAGAGATATTTAATGATTTTTGAAATTACAGGCTTGAATTCAAAATTTATTTTTACCACGTTTATTATTATTGAAACAGCGTAGCCTATGCCAGTACTTTACAAAAGGGTTGTTGTGTAAGACATCATAAAATTTTTGTAAAATTTTATAACCTTTCAAATTATACTAGGGTTCCCTATATCTAACTCTAACAGTTTCCGAGTTATTTTGAAATTTTTAATTAAGTTCTAATAATTCCGATACTCTTAGGTTTACTTGAAGATGCAATGTGGCATTCACAATATTTAATTATTATTTGACATTTGTTAAATAATATAACGTCATAATATTGTATTTCTAAGGTAGTCACTTTGTAATAATAAGCGAATTTGTCCTACGAAAATTGTGTAAAAATGAAAACATACCCTGTACACAAAACAATTGATATGATTTTAACGATTGGAGAATGGAGCAGTAAAGAGTTTATACTCAAAAATATCCCGCTCGCAATCATACAAACTAAAGAGTATTACAAGGATTGTTGGAAGTGTTCCGTAGAACGGGAAGTATAGCATACCAGAAAATTAACAGACAAAAGCCTGTCACTGGAAATGGAGACAGTGAGTTTAAGGTGATTGTCGCCCTTATTGAGAATGCCCACGTAAGGGTAAAATAAGTCGAGAAGTAGCTTTCAGCAAAAGAAGCGTTGGTAGAATAATTAAAAGGCACAAATTTCATCCATACCGTATTCAGTTACATCAGAATCTGCTTGATAACGATTTCGTTCGAAGACTTGATTTTTGCCTGAGTTCTCGACAAAGTGGGTGAACATGATAATGTTTGCGACTCTGTACTGTTTTCAGACGAATCTACGTTCCATAATAACGGATTGGTCAACAGGCGCAATTTCCATTCACAGCGATGAAAATCCCCATTTAGTTCGCACCCTTGATCTTCAGCATCGATGGTCTGTTAACGTGTGGGGCGGGATTTTGGGATCGCACATAATAGTCTCTCTGTTTTAATGAAAATTTAAACGGTAAAAAGTTTAGAAGATTTTTGCAATATAATTTACCTAGTCTTTTAGAAGATATTCCAATAGATATCAGAAGACGGATGTGGCTTCATTTAGATGTTGCTCCGGCACATTTTGAGGTCCGAGAATGTTTCAATAGAGCTTTCACTAATAAATGGATAGGACGGGGAGGACCACAAAATTTGCCGGCAAGATCCCCAGATATAACTATTTTTTTTATGGGGCTACATAAAAGGTATTGTTTATAACATACCTCCGACTACACCTGATGATATGAATGCAAGAATACGCAATGCCTTTGAAGCAATAACACCTCAAATGTTATTAAATGTAAAGAGGTCTTTCCAAGACAGAATACGCCTTAGTATTGATCAAAATGCAAGCGACTTCGGACATTTATTAAAGTAGAAGCATGTGTTTGTAGTTGTAATTATTTTTAAATTCTATACGTGATTAAATTATTTCCATGTTTTATTAATATCCATAATTTTATTTTTCCTACAAAATAAAAAAAGATGTCATCTTGTATTTCAAGGCTACCTTAATATTGAAAAATTAGATATAATATTTAAATAAAAAGAAAGCAAAATAACTCAAAAACTGTTAGAGTTTGGTATACGAAACCCTAATATAATTTGAAAGGTTATACAATTTTACAATAAATTTTTTATTAAATACAGGGTGTGCTATTTAAAATAAGGCAGTTATTTGCAATATTAGGTACTTGCAGTTGACATTTGATTTTTGAGTGCCCTGTATATTTTCTTAACAAAAATTTCATGCTGTCTTACACAACAACCCTTTTGCAAAGTACTGACAGAGGCTACGCTGTTTCAATAATAATGAACGCAGCAAAAATAAATTTTGAATTCAATCCTGCAATTTCAAAAATCATTAGTATCTTTGAAACGGTAGGTTTTAGGTATAGAGAATTCTATTGCAACTTGCCTTCATTTTATTCGTAGATTGCAAAAAACATATAATATACAGGGCGTTCCATTAAAAACATATAACTTTAATATGGACCTTTTTTGTGAACATCCTATATAGTTGAAATTATTTTTAAATTGTGCTCCTAACCACCCTGTAAAAGAATTAGAAAATTCCAATAGGCTCCTATAGAAACTCCGTGGCGTATACGGTGCAAGATATATATATATATATATATATATATATATATATATAATATATATATATATATATATATATATATATATATATATATATATATATATATATATATATATATATATATATATATATAATACATACATACATACAGGGTGTCTCGACGATAGCATATTAGACGAATAATGAGAACGGAAAACCGATTCAGCTGATAACTTGTAACTTTATATAGATGAACATGGCCTACTTGCTGAATATATTTTCATGGCGGCGTCACTACCGGTTATACCGGAAGTCGATACCAACTTTATTATTTTAAATACAATGCCCCAATATATATACTATATATATATATATATATATATATATATATATATATATATATATATATATCCTAGAATATCTCTAGGGAACGTGCTGATTGATGTTTAGAATTCGTTACAGCTTTATACACCCGCCAGTGAAAACAATTTTTACAGCGCCTTATGGAGCGTTTGAAATTTTTGTATGAATTCGTAACATTTTCTTAAAGTACACGTTGAGTAACAAACTATAATGAATGACTTTTGACGCAGTTAATTTTTTTAAGCGGAAAAATGGTCGCAAATTTTTTTCTGGTACAAATTAGAAACATATAGTCACAAATTATGTAATCATTAAGATCGTTTTTATAAATATAATCGTTTCGATAATTACAGTTATCGTCGTCATTAAATACCGAACAGTTTAAATAAATTTAGTTTTAAATTTGTATTTATAGTTTTGGTTGCAGGCTATTAATAAATGCTATTTTATGGGAGGTTTATCTCATTTATTTGTAATGAAAATATTAAGTAAAAACTAGTTCTAGTATTCTACTTATGAGGAAATGGGAGAAGGTGATGTAAATAAACATAATACACAATACCTTCGGAAGGTTAAAATTAAAACTTACCATTCTGCATATTTTAATTAAAAGATGCCAAAGCGACAGTAAGATAGGGGGGGCTCTTATTGTTTCCATCCTTCACCCCTCCATCCCTCCCTTCCACCCTCTTTCTCTTTCATCTTTCTCGCGTACACCTATGCACGCACACGCAGTTTAAGTAGATTTGAGTATAAATGTTCTAAGGAGAGGTGTTTTGTCCTCAAATGGAAAAGTTTAATTATTAATAAAAATCATGTTTGGGTACATATTTTTTGTTTTTTTTCTGAGAATTTTTAATGTAGGGATATTGTTTTGCAATATTTTGATACCCAAAAACCAAAGTTAATGTTTTTTTGTCTTTGTCCAAAAGATAACCGTCTTATACTAGTTTTTTTAAAATAATCTATTTACATTGATATGGTTTAAAGAATAATTGTTTTAATAATGAAAAAAACTAAAATCAGCTGAATATAACAATGTACATAATGTAATACAGAGTACCATAATAATATAACACAATTGCTGAATAGGAAGTTGTATTGCGCTGTTCAGGAGTCGTATTCCTTTTCACCGCGTAGGTTGTATAGTTAGTGTAGGGTGTGGTTTTTGGAATGCCTATTTACAAAAGGCCCTCATGAGGTTGTTAGAGATGGTTTATGGTGTTGTGTAGAGCGTTCTGGTGTCGCTCAATAAGTGTAGTTTGCCGAGAGCCCTCGGTTATCTGAAATAAAAATAAAAACTACAGTGAACGGAACGGGAGTTACTTCGACTGTGGCTCCAACTCCCGCCCTTTCACAGTCGCTTGCCCTTGCGTTGGCATAACTTGAGCCGGTTCGTTTTAAAAAGGATGCCTTTTTACTGCTGCTTTTATTTACTCTGTATTTCACCTACAATAGACGCTCATAATAATTCTGAACAAGATCAATTGCTAAACACGCGAAATTAAGTGTTTTAGTCGCTCTCCGGTGCATACGAAAGTTGGAGAGATCAATATTTTTTTTTTACAACAAATGGAAAGTATGTTTTTTCTTGCTTTTATTCACTCTGTATTTCACTTAGAATATACGATAATACAAATCGTGAACGATATCGGTAGCTAAACACCCGAAATTAAGTATCTTAGTCACCCCCCTTTATCCATGTGCATACGAGAATAGGAAAGTTAAAATTTTTTTTAGAACCAACGGAAAATATGTGCCCTTTTTTATTGATTTTATTTACTCTTTCACGTAGGATAGACGATGTTAAAAATCCTCAACACTATCAACGGCTAAATACCCGAAATTAAGCATCTTAGACAACCCCGTGTATACGAGAATTGGACATAAACATTTTTTTTAGAATAAACGGAAAATGTGTGGCCTTTTTTATTACGTAACCAGTTATTTCACGTTGAATTGACAATAATAAAAATCCTGAACAATATCGGAGGATAAACATCCAAAATTAAACCCACGTTTACCCATGTACATGCGAGAGTAAGAAAGTTTTTTTTAGATCCAACGGAAAATATGCGGCTTTTTATTATTTACATCCCATATAAAATAGGCGATAACAAAAATCTTCGGCGATTAAACACCCCAAATGAAACATTTTAGTCGCCCTTGTTTATACGCAACCATAAGAGAGTAATTGGAAAATTTTAATTTCTTTGAAACGAAAAACGTGCTTTTTTTAATTGAGTTTATTTACTCTGTTTTATGTAGAATTGACGTAAGTAGTAAAATTTCTTAATATTAAGGGCTAAATACATTTTGCATATTTAGTGCTGGAAAGCGATCTCTCGTCGGTGTACCAGGTGACCAGATTACTGATACAACCCTCTCTCTGGTCACGGCATCCGGGCGGTCCGTGGTGTTCGCAAGGAGCTCGAAAGTGTTGGAAGTGGGCGTAGGCATGGTGTGGAAGCCCATTAATGGCTCCTCACGCTTCTTCTGCCAAACCTCCTCATCGAGCGATATGAACTTGTCTGCTTCGACATGACTAATTGTTATAACATGCCCTTATTAAATGAACTACAAGGTCAGTTATATTGTTAAAATATAACCAAAAGTAAAATAATAATAGAAACTATTACTGAATTTTAAAAAAAGATGAGTGTACTTAATAAACAAACAAATTTTAGATCATTTGACAGGTTGTGACTGAGATTCCGCTTAAAAAAATTAACTGCGTCCTCCAAGGTCATCCATTATAGTTTGTTAATCAACGTGTACTTTAAGGAAACGTTACGTTTTCTAGTTTCTAGTTTGCAATGGCGGGTGTATAAAGCTAAACACCAATCAGCACGTTCCTACAGATATTCTAGTATATATATATATATATATATATATATATATATATATATATATATATATATATATGTATTATATATATATATATATATATATATATATATATAGACACACACACACGCACACACACGCACACGCACACACGCACACATACACACATATATACATCTCGTTATTATTACAGCATCCTTTCAAGGAAATGACACTGTAGCGTCCACCATTAATAGTATGTTACGTTATTTTTACCTAACCGCATGTCAAGCGTCCAATGCGGTTTTTATATTACGTTCACTTTTCATCAATCAATCCAATATTTTGGGTTGTGTTGCTGTGGAATGGTTATTAAAAAGGAAACCAAATTTTAAAAGGATATTTATTTGCTACAAATAAAATAACAAATCAACCTAAAACTTGTCCGTTTTTAGAAAAAAATAAACATAAGACTACTTTTTTTTGGTAAGTATTGTGTATGAACTAGTCTTTATTTTGCAGCAGTTTGGAATATTTTTCTTTGAGCTCTAAGCATTCATGCTTTTTTGGTGGCATTTTCTTTTTCACATGAACACGAAAGAAATCACATACTACCTTTTTCTGTCCTGCTTTGCAAGAAACTTTTCTTCCCCTGTTTCTGTTTGATATTAGATGGTGTGTTAGATATTATTTGTTCCAATCCAGGTTCAGTTTATACCTCCAAAGGACAATTCTTCATTTTCTTTACTACCATTTTTCTCATTTAAAAGATCTTCATCTATGTTAATTTCAATTTCGTATAGCGGATTTCCCTTATATTTACTTAAATTTCCTTTTTCCATGAGTAGTAACAGTTTAGAAAGCCCAGCAGTTTGGTATATATCGATACGAATGTCTGTGCACTCCGAGCGTGTGTCCCATAAATGTTGCTAACTGTTCTAAGTCGTTTTTGGAGATGTTAAAAAGTTGTGCTAGTGTAGCTCCCGTAATTTAGTTGATGTAATTGCGTCTGGATGTTTTACGCCAGAAGATACAGCGTATTTTTTTTATGGTTTTGTTGCCGGAAATTGCTTCTTTTGTTCCAGAATAAGTAAACATTATTACTTAACAAAAAGGTTCCCCCAAAATTGAGTAATATATTTACATGTTCCTGTACGTCGTTGCTAAAGAGCACAGGAACACCTCTACCCCCTTTTCCACGTATTACAACTTGTTTAAATTCATGTAACAGATTTTACTCAGGAGTGACGACGTCCGAAAATTATGTTCAGTGTTGTTATAGATATGTAAACGTTGTCATTCACCAGGTCGTCGTCTGTTCAGCAATAATACTCGGCAAAATATTGTTTCAATCAAGTAATATTATGTAGTTTTATGAATCTTTATTGAAGTTTAACTGGTTAATTGCAGCTTCTGCTTTAGTAATTAAATGGTTTTTTAATATTTTTATATCACTGGCGAGTGGAACAACCGTCATCTTGTTCCATTTTTCGGCATTTATATCGTCGATTGCTTGATCGGATACATCAAAATGTCAATGGGCCTTAATTAAGTCTGCTAAAACTGTAATGTTAGCCTTCATACCAGCAGAATGAACACTACCATAATTCGTTTTTTTTTTAAACAAGGCATTGCTACGTCACAACATTGCTTTAAACTAGTACCAATATTGAGTGCGTATCTAGGAGACTCAAAATAATCTTTCTCCTCGGTATACTTCGCGACTGTTTTAGTTGCCTTGACAAAGGTATCATAATAAATCGGCTGAAGAGCGTCAAATAAATGTTATTGTTGGTGTTTCCTTTTTTACTTGAATGAGCAATTTTGCCAATTCGCGCATCTTTCTGGAGGCAACAACAGAAGTAAAATGCGATTTGTGGATTTTGAGGTATCGAGCTCCAAATGCGCAAATTAAAGGGTCTTTTTTGCAGTTAAAGAGATATCGTCAGCTCTCGTACGTGGAAATACTTTTTATACCTATTGTGGGTCTATTCTTAAATGCTTAACGTACAAGCTTGTGGAGGCGACGTATGATATCGATGGGTAGGAACGCATTTTTTTCTGTTTCCATAAGGTACTTGTTGAGTACATACCTTAGCAACCACTGCAAGGTAATAAAGAATCTCCTAACGTCGGCTGCCTAATTGCTTTAGCATTCACGTTCATATTTAAATAGTTTCTTTCTCAATGCAGAAAGCAATTAACGTCTTTTTTCGAATTTGGTGCAGTTTCTCAGTTTCTAACTGGTGGTTGCGGGTAATATAAGAAAAATTTAACTAAGTTTTCGCAGAAGAAACAAAAATCGGTCCCCTTATTACCTTTCCTCACAGGCCCATTATGCTTTAATCTTTTAATTAATGATATTGCATCATAGTAATTTGTTTCATTAACCAAAATTTCGTTCAAAAAATAAGCAAACATGAGTATCGACTATAAACATGCAATGCGATCTATGACGAAAAGTCGCCGTTAATGAAATAATGTTTTAACATTCAGAGTGACATTAAAAAAACCTACTGGTCAAATTCTCGAAATGGTAAAGCATAAAGAACAGCAAACTTCATGATTACTTTCCTTTTTGACTTTAGGTTACTTTAACTTGTTACATGCAACATGTAGTCTATCACTACGGCTGCTAAGGGTGGCGTTTGGGTACAAACTTAAAATTATACCGATACTCAAAGACTATAAAATGTAAGTTTGTCAAGAAAATACGAGGGTGGGATGATTATTTGGCAGCCTAAGTATGAAAGAAAATAATTTTTCAACAAAAGTGTCTTTATTTTGCAGCAATCTCCTAAACGTTCAATACATTTTTTCGAACGATGTTCTAATGCTTTAATGCCATCACGAAAGAAATTTTCTTCAAGTCCAGCGAAATAGGCATCTTCTGCGGCTTTGACATCCTCATCCGTTGAAAATGTTTGCCCCCGCCCCCCCCCCAGGAATTTGTTTAGTTTAGGGAATAGATGAAAGTCCGATCGAGCTAAGTAGGGCGTATAAGGCGGATGGGGAAGTAAATCATATCATATAGTAATTCGCGAATCTTAGTCATGGAAACGGTACTGGTGAAAATGTTCTTTTTGCGCGTTAAACCAGGCCTTTTTTGGCGAGCTTTTTAGTTTAACATGTCCAGAAGATTAGCATAATGTTCGCCATTTACCGTTTGCTCCTTTGGAAGGTCATCGGCCATTATAATTCCCTTACAATCCCAGAAAACCGACGCCATAACTTTTCCCGCAGACTTCCTTGTCATCGCTTTCTTTGGGGCCGAATAACTAGGTCCGTCCACTGCTTAGATTGCAGGTTTGTTTCCGGAGTATAGCAATGAACTCAAGTTTCATCAGTGGTGAAACATTCGCACAAAATCAATTGAATTCTTTTTTTACTAATCCCAAAAGTAGACCGGTATTGTAGTGAATTGCAATAAAACACATAAAATAACTTACCGATGGGTTGCTTTGCAGATCAGGCGAAGGATTTTGAGAGCTATAATCTTCACTATCATCAGGTATAAAGTCTGAGTCCTTAACAGAATGGTTTTGCGGAGATAATTCGTCATGAGATTTACGATTGTATGAAATTGTATTGGAATTCGGTTCAACAGCAGTCTAATTAATAATAGACGGGTCAACAGGATTATTTTCTGAACAATTTTCATGCATACTCTAAAACCAAAATAAATGAAACGAGAAGCCGCATTTATAATACTGTACAAAAGTGCTTGAAAACCCAACTTACATCAGTTGGAGACACACCCGATTCATATTCTGGCATGTTGAATGGGCGGAGACAAAGGGTGATTACAAAACCAATTACCATTTCTAACTCTTGTACTACTAACCTGATACTTTTACTACTCTGGTACTAAAATTTATATTAAATAGACTATTTGTCTACTTAATTTGATAGCAACCTTTCAATGTAATAGATAAAACCAATTTTCATATCTGTAAAATTTACTAACTCAGCGAAAAAAATGAATACTAAAATGCATGCATTGCAATACCCATTGTTGCTTCCATTAAAAACTAAAATCAATTCTTCATATTAACGAGACCTTATATAAATATAAATAGAAATTTACAGTAGATTAAAAAAAGTCAACAGAAAGTAAGGTACTTCCTGTGCAACTCGTAGTTACGCCTTAAATGATAATATTCTGCTTGAAATTCAATTTGCGAGTAAATTTTGCTTAACTTCATTTTAAATAACTCTGAAATGCAATTTTAGTTAGTATTTCATCTTATAAAAATTGTACATATTTTAAAGGTTGGAAACGGCGTTGTCAATAATGTAATTATTCGAAATTGAAAGGTCGATACATAAAAATGTTCGTTTAGATGTACTTACATATTCTGAAAGAAAAATTCTTATTGATTGATTTTGGATTGCATCCATTTTCACATGATACTGAATGGTGCAACAGTATTTATAAAAATTAAAATACAGGAAAAAATCCTTTACCGATGAAGTACCGACAAAAGATATTGTGAGAAGGAATGAAACAGTAGAATTTATTAAAAGGAAAACCCCACTATAAACAAGTTAAAAATAGTAATGTTCAACCTTGAAATGCCAAGTTTAACGGACGTTTTTGCATCGGTAAAATGAACGGAAAGTATACGTGGCAATATACGTGCAAATCATTTCCGCGCCTCTAACGGTCAACGCAGTGAACTATTAATATACACATAATACCAATAATCTCCATTTTACTACTTTTTGAACGTCCCTTCAAGATTGCAAAAAAATAACAATATGGTCGCTGATGTTCAAAAACACACTGTAGAAATAGAGCGTCCGT
Source organism: Vesta saturnalis (assembly GCA_036346205.1). NCBI lineage: Eukaryota > Metazoa > Arthropoda > Insecta > Coleoptera > Lampyridae > Vesta > Vesta saturnalis. The sequence continues at coordinate 353,063 of JARFJB010002197.1, read as the reverse complement.
ATTCGGACGCTTTATTGGCGGAAAATTGACAATATAAGGACGCCCATTTGATAACTATATATATATATATATATATATATATATATATATATATATACATATATATATATATATATATATATATATATATATATATATATATATATATATATATACAGGGTGACTTTTTTTCATTATTTGTATGGGGATCTCGGAAACCATAACAGTTATACATTTACTTAAACGGGGAAAGTTTTTGCTTCTTTAGCTACGCTTTTGTTGATTTAAGAAAATGCATGGCTTACTATATATTTGTAAAAAAATAAAATTCTCCAAAATCGTTTCAGCGCTTTATTTGTTTATTTCTAAAGATAGATCAAAATTGTTTAAATACAATTTGTAGATAATTTTGTGCCGAATAACGAAAAATTCTAAACATAATATAACAAATGCCATTTACCAAAATCCGTGTAATTCTTGTAATAAGGTTTATATCGTTACATCACTACAACTACTAAAAAATATATTAACGCAGCACAAATCTGATTTGTTAAATAAACCAAATAGTAACGTTTTGGCTAAACACTGTAACGAAACAGGTCATATCTTTAAATACGACAAAACCAATATATTAGGCATTGAACCAATTTTAAAAAAGCGTTTAATTTTGGACACATTACACATAAAAAAACCGCTGCAAAATTGTATCAATACTTCGACATCAAAAAATCGGTTTTTTTGTAAATAATCGAAAACGATTAACTTTGCAAAAAAAATTCAAGAATGCTTTGCGACCAGAAATTTGATTTTCTAACACCAATTTCAAACAAATCGTGTGGACGGGTTCCAACATCGAGTTTTTTTGGAAATATGAAAATGACAGAATGCTCGAAAAAATTTCAAAAACACTTTTTGTGAGAAATTTTATTTCCTATCTAATGGTATTTTCACTTTTTGAATATGTTAAGTAGTTCCCGAGATATTTACGAAAAACAGGGTTTTTTAAAGTGGCGGTTTTTTTGCTAATATCTTGTAAACCGTTTGTTGTACAGAAAAATTATAGGGACAAAAAATACACAATTATATTACTAATCACATATTAAAAGGAAAATTTTTAAAAAAATAAAAAATTGCAAAAGGGGTACTTACCCCCCAATTTTACCCCTTTCCCCATTCCCCACTGACCCCAAAAACAATCAGTGGATAGATGGCATACGTATGTTTGCCAAATTTCAAGTTGATATGTTAAGTCCTTCGAACAAGATTCTTTTACTCAAATTTTGTTTTTGGACGTTTTCGAACGTTTTAAAACGATTGAGCAATCCGTTGGATGCGGAGGTAATTAATAATAAATTCGTATGCAACAGTAAAAAAGGTTTGAACAATTTACTTTACAACTATGATTACAATTTAGAAAATTTATAAATTAAGAGTTAGTTTGTGTTATATTTGTCAATGTGTTAGGTATTAATTGCTTTATAGTTTTATAATTTCGTTTTAATTTTAATATTATATTGGATGTTATACAAAATTAATTATGAGTAATATATATATAATATATATATATATATATATATATATATATATTTATTATATATATATATATATATTATTTATATTATATATATTATATATATAGTTTAGAATTTAATTTATGGGTATAAAAATAAATATGATAAATACACAATTTAAAAATTATTATTATATATTATATTAAAGAAAATATTTAGATTTTTCAAAAAATTACTATTACCCAAAAATTTAGAAATTTATATAATTTCAATCTTAACAATTGTCTTAATTAATTTCAAGATGAACTTATGACCTATAAATCATAAAATTATTAAATATTATATTTAATATAAAGATTACATTTCTTAAAAAACTAACATTCAGAATTTAAACATTAAAATTAAGCTTTCAGAAGACAAGATAAACATTTTATTCGTCACTATTTAAGTAATTATGCAGTTAATAGTGTAAAACGTGGTTTGAAAACAATAATAATTCAACTCTATCAAACTAAAGACACACATGGGCATATTTATTATTATAGCTATAACATAAAGTATAGTTCATTTTTACAGCCCACCTTATGCTGAGATAAGGTATAACGCACAGATGTTATGTTTTGTTCGGATAATTTTTTTAGTGGGTTTGTATCATTTACTCATTGGCAGTGATCTCAAGATGTCGTTTCCAAATCGGGAATATGCGGAAATGCATAACATCTGTGCGCGAAACCTTATCTCATCATAAGGTGGGCTATAAGAATTAACTTGTTATAGCTATAATAACAAAAATGTTCATTGTGCCTTCTTAGTTTGACAAAGTTGAATTATTATTTTTCTCAAACCACGTTTTACACTATTCAAACTGGCATAATAAAATGTTGCATCCTGTCTTCTGATAGCTTAGATTTTGAAGCAGTTTTTATAGCATTTGCTACTGTCTAGCAATTTTTTTAAAGAAATGGGTGTGTATAAGCTCTTTCTTTTTTTTTAAGAAAATGATAACTTCACAGTTCTAATCAATTTAATTAGTGGTTGTGTAGATTCAGGCTGATCATAAGCTATCCATCCTTACTTCAATTTTAATGTAGAATACAATAGTAGTGTTAAAGTTCGAGGAATGTATCAAAATATCAGATTTTTTTAATTTTTGGGTAAATGTAGTTTTTTTTTTTTTGAAAAATCAAAAATAATTTTTCTTTAAGTGGATGTGACAAATGGAATTTTTTTAATTATGCAAGAGTCACATTTATGTTCTATCACCCAAAAAAATTTCTTTACCGCTAGGTCTAGACCACCCAGTATATATTGAGATGTATATGAAATTAAATTAAACTTTTAATTAAACTTTAGGGTATATGGTTCCAAGGATTATTATTATTATTTATATTTATATTGCCTCTCGACTAGCTATTCAGGGGATAGGGTTCAAGGAATTATTTTTGTAATGCCAATAAATAATGAAATGAAATTAAATAACATTTTTATATTGAATCATCGACTAACTTACAATTAAATTTTAATTCAACTAAAATTGTTTTGTTAAAACACATTGTATAATACGTAATTGTTCAACACATTGTGCGCATGCGGATACATAAATTGTGATGTTGTCATGTTGAATATGTGCATCCTGTGATTCACGGCTGAACAACGAAATGAATTACTGTTACTGTAAGTATAATTTAATTTTATTTTGAACTGAAGTAATATAATTATACTATCAATGAATCGCGTTATTATTTGCTGACTGGTATATGATTTCGTCAAACTCTTTACATATGTAAGCATCGATGATAAACATAAACATAACCTTAAATTACTAATAATACATTCATATAACTTACAGCATCATCAATCTTCCTCCTGCTGCTGCAAGCTCAAATTGTTGAAGTCTCATTCTTCGAGTCAGTTGTGTTGTGGATCCCACAAAGTATGTTGTCATCCGCTTGGTTGTTATTTACCATAAGCTTTTTCAGGTAATTGCTTGTTAACTTTTCTTGCATAAGCGCTTTATTTCAATATTGTATGATTTAAATACCATAATCAACTGCATTCAAATTTTTATATTTTAAAATTTTCTTTTGTTTTAAATTAATTTAGTTTATATTAACACAAAAATCATAACTCAATAGAAATATATATTTTCCGATTCAATTGTTTTTAACACTAACCTCACTTTTGCTTTAATATAATTTAACTTTGCAAATAGGCTTTTGTTTTTTAAAAATAAGGTTATGATACACTTACCAATCCTAAATTTATTACATTTTAGGAACAAAATTTAACGTATTTTCACTTTCAAGAATAGTAAGACAGTGTTCATAAAATTTACAAAAGTAATATCTTTTTTTTCTAAACTATCCATTTTGATTGGACATATTTTACAATACAAACAAACCTGATTTTATTCTGATTCGTTGAACCTTTTTTTGAAATTTACAATATATTAATTTTGCAAATATCTTTGTTATACTAGGCTAGATCTTAAAAATAAAAAAATGATACCCCATTTGCCATATTTCGCTTTCACACCATTTTGCTATAAAAATTATTCTGTCACTTTAACATACAGAAATTTACTTATATCTAACTTATTCTACTATTTACAGGAAAACTATGGTCATATTTGAATTCTCTGACCCAAAAAACATAAAGTTACACCAACTTTAACTTCAACACAGTCAACAATAAAAAATACTATCTCATAGTCGGAGATCAAAATGTCCATAACCTATCTTCCGAAGATGATCGGAAACAACCGTGCATAAAATGCAATAATTGTAAAACTTGACACATTTAGCTCACAATGTGCTGTACAATTACATATGTACTCAATTATATGAATGAATTTATGTACCATGCGATTTTACATATCTGTTTACTTAATTTAATTACACCTATCCTATTATAATCTTTATTATGAACTTTATTTCTTAATACTTATCATATTTAACACTTAAACATATCATCTCAACAGACACACACACGCACGCACGCACGCACGCACACACACACACACACACACACACATATATATATATATATATATATATATATATATATATATATATATATACAGGGTGTCCACAAACTCTTCACAAAAAACTGCAGATTTTAGAGCTGACTATGTCGATTTAACGTAAATTACCTTAACCCATTACCGCCCAGTGATACCAAATGGTATCAACAAATCAGCTGCTACTCTTGAGGCGAGCATTCTCAGACAATTAGGTGGGGATCAAATTTTATTTTCAATCTAGCTTAACCGAACACCACCAGTCGTACGACAACAATCGCGGGAGAAGTTGCGCTGCCGTGGTAGCTGTAAACACGTGTTTTTATTTGGAAATTTCTTAAACCTTAAAAAATCATGGACGATTCACGTAATTAAATTTTATTTCATTGAATTCGCTTTTTTTCTACTATAGGTAGTGTAATATATTAGACTTGAGGTATACTTTGCTAAGGCATTATGTATATTACTTAATTTTTGAAAGCAACTTTCTATAGGGTGTTCAAATGTCAATGATACCAAATGGTATCACTGGGCGCTTACACTACTATAATATGCGGTTTTATTTCAGAGGAAGGTTAACCGTACCCGAAGCTCTGGGTATGGTATATGCCGATGAAAATATTGATAATCAAGTAGACGAGATATTTATTGAACCCCCTGAGATTAACATTGAGACCGATGAAGATTCTGCAGATGAGGACGAAGGAGGTATGATTTATAATCTAATGGGCAGACAGCTACGGACACTTGTGGAAGTCAAACTAATCGACAACACTCGATTGTGTACCAATAGTGTCGAGCTTTCAGTGATACCTGAGGAACTTCCAGCTTCCACCGCTCAGGTTATCCACGAAGATCTTGTGCAAACAGAGCAGCACGTACAACCAAACTACATTTGGATCAATGATCATCTCCGTAAAAAATTGGATTGCAATTGGATTGAAGATGATTTAGAACCTGGACAACAAATTTTTCCAGAGGCAAATTATTCCCAGTATGAGCACTTGTCATATATTAGTTGATATATTTGAGACGTTTTTTGACAATGAGATTATTGAGTACCTGGTAGAAGTGACATGCAATTTTTTTAAACCAGCCCGATCCAAAAATTACAGCAAACGAAATTAAATGTTTCCTGGCTATCCTAATTCTAAGCGGGTATAATACTCTTCCATCAAAGCGTATGTACTGGGATTTAAAGGATGATGCAAAAAACATATTGGTTAGTAACTCTATGCGGCGAAATCGTTTTCTACAGATGGACGCTTCAGATAAGGCGTGGAAGATTCGCCCTCTAATGGATAAAATTAAAAAACGATGTTTGGATAATTTTGTGCCTGTTCCGAACCTTGACTTTGATGAATCAATGATACGATACTACGGCCGCCGCGGATGTAAGCAGTTCATCCGTGGCAAACCGATTAGATCCGGTTATAAAATGTGGAGTTTGAACACAACAGAGGGTTATGTGGTCAATTTCGACTTATATCAGGGCCAAAATCCTCACAGAAATGAAGAATACGATACACTCTTTGGGAAATCAGCGTCTCCATTAGTTCTGATGCTTGAAGAATTACGTCATCCAGATTTACGATACAATATTCATGTCGACAATCTGTTTACAGGGTTTAACCTTTGTAGTTATCTAAGATATTTAGGTTATGGTGCTGTAGGTACTATCAGAGAAAACCGGATACCGAGACCATTCACGTTGCTCGGTAAAGGCTTTTTCAAAAAAGAAAAGAGGCGAATATTAGCACGTCAAAGAAAAAATTCTGGAATACTTCTAGTGAGATGGCTAGATAACTCTGTAGTAACCATGGCTTCGACAGATGCAGGAGTATCTCCGGTGGGATCCGTCAAACGATTCTCGCAGGCCGAGAAAAAAAATATTTTAGTAGATCGCCCATATTGCGTCGCCAAATATAATCAAAATATGGAAGGGACCGATCTCATGGATGAGTGTATTTCCAGTTATCGAGTTGGTGTGAGAAGTAAGAAGTGGTATTGGAATATATTTACATGGTTATTAGATGCTACAATAAACAACGCTTCGTTACTGTACAGAAAACACCATAGTAAAACTACAAATTTACAGTTTAGAAGAGAATTAGTACAGGTATATTTGGCGCGTTACGGTGAAGCTCCTAAAATACCAGGGCCTGCAAAAATAGCCACCTGCCGGACCGTTCCTCCAGCTTTACGTTTTGATAGTATGCACCACCACGTTGCTCCATGTAACAGACGCCGATGTGCTGGTGTAGACTGTAAATCTTTTGGAAGAACCATGTGTACAAAGTATGATGTTGGGTTATGTGTTCCATGTTTTGCCAAATATCAAACAAAATAATAAACAGGTTCACGCCCTAGACTCTATTCTATAGATTTTCATACATGTGTTTACATTTTTTTTTAAATATTGCATAATATAACTTTTAGTTGCAAAAGAATAAAAATGGGTTTTTTGTTAATTGATTGCACCTTAGCCGCCCAGTGATACCATATGGTAGCAGCTAATATTTCTGTTTTCGGCTAATTTTTTTATTTTTTTCATTGCCAGTACACTATTCTTAAAAATTATAAGCCATTAAAAATCAAATCAAAAACAAAAAATAGTTCTGGGCGCTAATGGGTTAATACAAAAATACTTCCTAAGAGAGCTGAAGCTCTTTGAAGATGGCGCTCTAACATCGGTTTAATTCAAATATCTTCAAAAAGGTTTCCCTTTAAATGTTAGCGTTTTGTACATTTATTTAGTGGAATATGCCCAATCGTATGGCGTGAATACGATTTTTTTACTTGTACTCATAAGCGGCTCGTTTGGGCGGGGCATTGGACAGTGTTATTCATAAGTTTTTTGTTTTTCAAAATTTCGCAATTTTAACATAAAATTTAAAAAAATTTGATTTTTTCATAATAGAATGGTACTCTTGTCTGAAGTCGCTACGACGCACCGTTTTCGAAATAAATCGATTTGAACTTTTCTAAAATTATAAATAAAATGAAGTAACGAATTCATTTACAATTATGAAAGATGGATATGAAAAATAAACAAACAATTGCGTGAACGTCAAAATAACTAGTATTACAAATACTAGTTGAGGTTAAAATGTAAAATAAGTTTTAAGTGAAAGATTTTTTATTGTTAGTTACATTACCGTAAATACAAAAAGTTGAATATTGTTAGAATGGTTTCGTTTAGTAACGAAGAATATTCCGATATGCATTTAGTGTACGGCGAAATGCAATGCAACGCTCGGGCAGCAGCACGTAGACATGCAGATAAATTTCCAGGTAGACATCCTGCTCCTAAATCATTTACGCTTTTTCATCAAAGAATTAGGGAAACACGATCGGTATTCCTAAAAATGATGAAACGAGAGGACATGCTGATATAATGGAAGAATATCAGAATGATATTTTAATGGAAATTGAGTACAATCCCGAAATAAGCGTAAGAAGGTTGGCTGCAATCAAACTCTTCTGTGTGGAACATTCTACATAAGGAAGGCTTGTATCATTTTCATTTCAAAAAAGCAGGTGATTTTCCCGCTCGTGTTGATTTTACAAAAGATGGAATTTTTAATATGCACAATGCACACTATTACTCTTATGTTGATGAAAACCCTCATGCGATAAGGAAAAGTAAACGTCAGGAAAGGTTTAGCAGTAATGTATGGATAGGTGTTTTGGTGATAATTTGCTTGGACTTGTAGAATTGCCTAATCGTTTAAACGATGAAGAATATCTCAACTTTCTACAAAATACTTTACAGGATTTATTAGATGATATTAATCTGAATATTCGGCGGAACTTGTGGTTTTTGCATGATGGTTGTCCGGCTCACTATAGAAGAACTGTTCGTACTTTTTTAGATAACAATTACCGAGAGCAATGGATCGGAAGAGGTGGTCCGGTTACTTGACCAGCAAGGTCTCCAGATTTAAATCCTTGCGATTTTTGTGTTTGGGGATATCTAAAATCAATAGTTTATTCCCAACCAATAGAAACACGCGAACAGCTTTGGAGAAGAATTCAGGATTCCTGCGACGAATTTAGGAACAATAGGGGAATATTTGCAAAAATTCGGCAATCTTTACATAAACGAATAAATTTGGGTATAGAAACGGATGGTCGTCATGTGGAGCATCTTTTGTAGATTCAGTTTTATGTTTCATGCTTTCAGGTATCATTTTGAATTTTTTTTATTATTTATCAAAAATTTAAACCCTTGCTAATTTATCTGTTTTTACTTAAAAAATTTAATACATTTCTAACTGTTGTTTTTGGACGCTATTTGGATTTTTACATTATCGAATAGTGGATTTTAACACCTCTTCTACAATGTATTACATGATATGAAAATGTAGAAAATGTGTGGAGTGTAGAGGGGGACATATCGAGCATGTTTTATGATAGTTACTATTATCGGTTTTGTTTTTATTTTAGTTATTAGAAATTACAATAATTAGGAATCTAATTGTATAAATTTTCATTTATTAATCCATGCCTTCTCAAGGCATACTATTTCAATTTTATATTTTTAAATTTTGATAGTTGGAAGTAAATTCTCGTATCATGTGATACATCGCTGAAAAGGTGATAAAAAATACTATTCGATAATGTAAAAATTCAAGATGGTGTCCATATGAAAAACAATAGTTAGTGTATGTATTTCAAAAACAAATGACTAGATAAATTTTGGTACTTTTTTTAAAATTGTCTTTTAAAAGTGTCATAATAATGTACAAATCAAAATGTTGTCAGACTTCAAATAAAAGAGCTACAGGGGGTAGTAGAAAATGCACAATTTTTGTTTTCTTCAATTATTTCAAAAACAAAAAAAGTTACTTCAAATCTGACTTTACCATGATGATAGCCATAAAATTCTCTAAAACTTTCCCCATTTAACCGACATTCTATCTTCAATATTAACGAATATAGCAATACATGCATGCTGAATCTCGGACACACAGTATATATAAAATACTTATCATAGTAATAGCAGGCTTATGTTTATGTTTTAATTTTTCAAATTTGACAAAATTGTTTACTACATCTTTAACAATTTTTAACAAACATTACTACTGACGAAGATAACTGTAAGTGTTATCGAAACGTTTAGATTGTATAATTTAAAGTACACCATTAAAAATCCCAAAAGATAAGTATTTTATTATGAGTGTTAATGGTGAAAGTTTACATTTTCATAACAGTATATATATATATATCATATATATATATATATATATATATATATATATATATATATATATATATATATATATATATATATATATATATATATATATATATATATATATATATATATATATATATAAATCTCGTGTGACGATGTTCGTTTACGCTAATCTCGGAAAATATTTAGGTGAAATTTTGTAAATGTGTATTGTTTGGTCAAACTTGAAAGATACGATAGTTTTTATTTTGATAAGTGGTTTATTGCAAATTTAAAGATTTTTTAGAAATAGGGAGAGGTGAGTGAGCGGGAAATGATGAAGAGGAGGAGGCAGAGTACATTTGAGCTATATATATATATATATATATATATATATATATATATATATATATATAGACACACATATACATATATACATTCTTATATTTGGGGGTAAGTTTTTAAGTTTTTGCTGTGGCCAGTAATATAATGTTGGCAGGATTTTACTGGCGGGACTTGTGAATTTTTTTTATATTTGAGCGTGATTTTATTACATTTACATTTCATCCCCTTTGCAAATTTTTCTGGTGGGACACGAATTTGTCATTTTCAAGGCGATTTAATAATATTTAATCTATTAAAAATCTTAACTTTATCGTTAATATTATAAAGATAATGTTCAATAGTATGCTTTGAAACACATGTACCTAATTCTTATAGGAGAATATTCATTTCGTTTTCATATTTTATCATTGTATTTTCCTAAACAAGCGCACTAATGAATAATACTTTGTTCTTCTTCGGCCATCAAGCAACATCTCAACACATTGCTCGCAGATAAACGTTATAAAGATAACTGTCTTGTCTACAAATATCTTTATAAGTTTCATATGAACTATATACAAGTGCGGTTAATCGTCGCCTTTTTTGCAGTTTACTACTATTCGCTTTATTCGTCTTGTTCGTTTTGTTCGTTCTGTTCGTTCAATTCGTTTTATCCGTTTTGTCCGTTTTGTCCGTTTTGTCCGTTTTGTCCGTTTTATCCGTTTTATCCGTTTTATCCGTTTTATCCGTTTTATTCGTTTTATTCGTTTTATTCGTTTTATTCGTTTTATTCGTTTTATTCGTTTTATTCGTTTTATTCGTTTTATTCGTTTTATTCGTTTTATTCGTTTTATTCGTTTTATTCGTTTTTATTCTAATTCGAATAGTGGTATTATTAAGCAAACGAATTATTCTCGATTACACATTCGAATATTCGAAAACACTTGCCACCACTATATTCTCGTGAAATTTATATTTCCCGTAAATTTTTATTCGTATACATAGGTTGTTATACATCGTTGAAAAGAGAAAAAAAATCCCATTTAATTGGGTAAAAATCCAATATTCGCCTATTTAAAATAAGAAAGTTGCTATTAATATCCTGGAAACCGCCATCTTGAATTTTATTTTGACATCATTTTAAGTCACATAGTGCAGAAATGAAACCCATATGAATTCCAATAATGCGCGAAGAGCTTAAGCGCAATACATCTGCGCAAGGAATTACGGCGCAACATGCGCAATAAACTTCTGCGCAACCACGAAAGTTTAATATATATATATATATATATATATATATATATATATATATATATATATATATATATGTGTGTGTGTGTGTGTGTGTGTGTGTACCGAGTTCGAATCTGAGAGTAAAGTGCTTGGGAAAAATTACATATAACATATGAATTGACTCAAGTGAAACAGTCCTCAGGACTAAGCCTGATGACGATAGCAGAGTCCGCTTCGAAACATCGCGCTCCAAAAGCAAAAACTGTGGAAATAGGCCTATCAACTCCACTAACAGTAAAAATTTTTGTTTAAAAACGGCCTTATAAAAAGAGCAAATTACAAAAAATAGCATAAAAAAACGTGTTTCATAAGACCTTGAAGCACTCATTCTTTAAAAAACTCGTGGCAAATTCGTGCTTCAAGACTGGTTTTATGAAACTTGTTTTTTAACATACTATTAAGAACCCGAACAAAAGTAAAAATGTCGTCAAGTCGCAAGAAAACCAAACATCGTTTACAACTTCTACGAAGAGCCGATAGACATGAAGTTTCATTTCCGGAAAAATCAATTTTGTATTTAATTGCAATGTGATTCTGATCCCAGGAAACTGAAGCCTATTGGAGAAAAAGGCATTCCATTATATAGTCTCTGGGGAATCCGGGCGTGAATCTACATCGATCTTGACAACCGTTTCTGCTGATGGACAGTGGCTTCCTCCACTAATAATATTTAAAGGTGTTGCGGTGCAAGTACGTTGGACTAGTGAGCAAGCTTATCCTGGCATCTTTAATCGATAGATGGAGGAGCCGGTTTCAAATGGTTTGATAACCAAGTCATGCGTAAGTTATAGGCTGTTTTGGACAACAATATCCAGCTGATCAAACTTTCTGCCCATTTATCGGATAAGTTACAGTCACTTGATAAAACTGTCTTTAAACCAGTGATGGATGAGTGGGACAAAAGTTAATTAAATTTAGCAAACAACAACGACTGGAGAAGAAAGAATCGGGTCGCGTAACAAAACTTTAGTTAGTAGAGAAATGAACAGTTGCCTGGAAGGCCTCTATGAAACCAGAGAATATCAAAGGATTTTCATTCACCGGAATAATTCCCTTTGATCCAAAACAGTTTCAGAATCTTTATTTGATCCTATAGAGTTGAGTCAAAAAAACTGTGTCTACAAGGTCCCATTCGAGGTCACTGTCGCATCAGAATATTTCTTCAACTTCATGCTTGAATTTATCAAATGTCAGCAAGGATTCGTGTACCGCTGCATTCAGATACATTTGAAGGAACGGCTTCCTCATCACATACACATCCTCAAATTCTTGCAGACCATGGAAATACACCTGCCCTTGAAACTAAGAATGTACGTACTTTTCCAGTGTATTCCCAGAAGAAAGGAAGTTATACCTCGCCTAAAACCGCTAAAGTACTATGAGGTTTTAAGCACAGAAAGTATTAGAAGAATTAAGAGCCAACAAGAAGAAAAGAAAAACAGAAAGTGAAGACGATCACGCTCTTTGTCCTCAGGAAGATGAAATAATAATATGACAGGTTGAATCGGATAATAATGCACGAGATTACGTCCAAAGCATTGTTATTGAAGCAATTCCTGATGTTCTTTATAACTCCGGGATGCCGCAATAAAAAAAATCCCATTACAATGATGTACGTCGTGTGGATGAAGTCGATGATAATGAAGAGGAACTTGTTATTCTGGGTTATAAAAAAGTCGATTACACTTTCACTACGTTCTTCATCATGCCAAAGGATGTAGCAAGCATTACAATCGAAATGGTTGCCATTTTGCCGGATTCGGTGACCAAAAAAGACAACGAGGGCGTTATTGTAGTTTTTCTCGGTCGAGTTAGCGTCCAACAGAAGTAGTATAATGATCTATTATTTATGCCAATAAAACAGATTTTAACATTACTATTCATGCTTCTTCTGAATAAACTGACATAGTTGGGGTAATTGTAAAGGTGAGTAGATAATTCAGAGTTTGTGCAGGTATAACACTTAAGACAGGTTTGTTCATATATACAGGGTGTGTATAAATTGGCGCATTTTCTACTCGTGGTGCTATTCTTTGGACAATTCTGAGACGAAAATCTATTTACAAAAATGTCGTATCAGCTCCCCAAAGTTTAATATTTCAGCTTCTATTTTTGCAATTGATGTCGAAAGTAGAAGAAATTTTAGGAGGAATCGATTTGACAACATACAATTAAGGCCTAGTAAATCTCATGTGATATTTTTAAATTTCAATGTGAAGGATGAATTTCCAATGCACAGAAATCGTCTGAAAGATTAAAAAGCTAAATCAACACTCACATGGTGTAATCGAAAAAATGTGAAAAAATCTTTTACATTACCTGACATTATGTTTCGTAACGGTTAAACACTCAATATTAGTGAACCACGAATGACTATGGACGTTTTTCCAATAACAGTGCTGTACAAATATGTTTGCCCTAAAAGGTGATCAGTATGATAAATCCATAAAATGTTGTTCTTGTCCATCTGTTAAATGGTTTTGGTCACTACCGCAATGGATGTATATTTAAAATACTTAGCGTTTTGGGTTTTTCATGGTGTATATTTGCATTTATGTTATACACATCTAAACGTTTCAATAAACAATTCTAAAAGACTGTAGTACTATTAAATACGAACGAAAACAACAAAATTGGAACATTAATAATGCTACATATTCAGAAAAACAAATTACACAAAAACAAAAGAGCATCGCAAAACAAATGATTTTTTTAAATGGAACGGGCACTTTTTTTTAATATTCTGAAAGCGGTTTAAATTCTCTTTACAATGGTACCAAATAAGTTATTATTATTTTGGCAATTATAGTCACAATATTTTTTTAAAGTTTGTTTTCTGTATTCCTATAAATACGAACAAAAATAACAAAATTGGAACAGTAGTCTTGGGAAACAAATAAAAAGCTGTAACAGATACAAACTACATCATTACATTATAACTTAGAATCACGTGAAAAAAGGCAAAAACATGAATTAGATGAGATGTTCGAAGTGTCCCCCATTATTTTGAACACATAGTCGGGCTCTTCTTAGTAAATTTCTGCGTGCCTTTTGTAACATGTAAGGAGTTATTTGACGGCAGACTTCAGTAATTCGATTTCTGAGATTCTCAAGGTTTTCGGGAGCTGTGACATAAACTTTTTGTTTAACGTATCCCCAAACGAAAAAATCCAAAATCGAAATATCGGTCGACCTGGCCGGCCAAGGTACTGGACCACCATTCGCTATCCATTTCTAAACATTTGACGTAAAACATCTTTAACAACTCTTGGATTATGTGGATGTGCCCATCTTGATGAAACCACATATCACGCCGAATAGCTACTGGTACGTCATCCAGCAAGTGATGAAATTCATTTATAAGAAAGTTCCTGTACCTATCACCTGTAAGAGCTCCTTCATAAAGATAAGGACCCATTACAAAATCATTAACAACGCTGAGCCATACGTTAACAGAAAATTTATTTTGATATCTGCATGGTCGTAATTGTCTAGGATTTATGTCATCCCAGTAGTGGTCGTTTTTCCTGTTGGATACACCATTTCTTGTAAAGCATGACTCATCGCTCCAAACTATGAATGTGATTAATCAGCCACTCACAAAATGTTATTCGCCGTTGCTGGTCTTCGTCATTTAGTCCTTGTACTAATTTAATTTTGTAAGGCTTCATTTTGTTCCTTATAAGTATTGAAAATATCTTGTAGTAGGTAAATCCTAAATCAACCACTGCTTCGCGTATGGAATTCCGAGGATGCGCTCGAAAGTACGCCAAAACAACAATTTCATCATTTTCCATAACACCTCGCCGATGTCTTTGCTGCACTGGTTTTGCACTAAAACCGCCAGTTCTGCGTAAATTTGCTTCCAGTCGATACAAATTTAAATACATTGCACTTGCCTCCAGCGTATTATCATTGCACCGAATAAAAACTGTTAACATATCCATTTTTTCATCATTTGTGTAATAATTATTTGCTTGCGTTGTGACAGGTAATATTACGAGCACTGAACAATAATTTAACTGTCACAAACAATGCTCTAATATTGACAATCGTTTTTCATTTGTTTCCCAAGACTACTGTTCCAATTTTGTTGTTTTTGTTCGTATTTATAGGAATACAGAAAACAAATTTTAAAAAAATATTGCGACTATAATTGCCAAAATAATAATAACTTATTTGGTACCATTGTAAAGAGAATTTAAAGCTCTTTCGGAATTTAAAAAAAAAAAGTGCCCGTTCCATTTAAAAAAATCATTTGTCTTGCGATGCTCTTTTGTTTTTATGTAATTTGTTTTTCTGAATATGTAGCATTATTAATAATTGAATGTAGAGTATTTTTGATTCTTAAACTTTTTTTCTATATTTTATGATAAAATATCTATATGCTTGGACATGTAAAATCAATCAGACTGTATATTTTAAACATGATTTTAAAGAATTCAGACTACATAAGAAACAAGATAAAAAATCTCTTCAGTGATCGTTGATATTTGACATAGTAATATTCATGTTGGTATAATTTTGAAGTTTGTTTCAGCATAAGTAATGTTTTTTTTATGTTATAATAACAAAGGTACAAAAAAACAATTCAAAAGAAATGCAGACAGGTCAGTTATGAAAATACCTACTGCATAGGCAACTTACCTTACGGTTAATCACTAGAAGTAGAGGTTCACCTACTCAGATTTATTACAAGTTCGGTAGTATTTCTTTTAATATAATTTACATTCAAGTTAAATGCAAAGCAAAGTGCGAATAAAAATGGTACATATCCAGAAGCAATGAATGTGATTAATTTTGAAAATATCAATGTGTGAATAATCTCACAAGTACCTTTACTTTTGTTATATCAATATGAATAACATTTACAAATATAAAGCAATATAACACAAAACTTTTATATGAGTTGGTATTGTATACCAAGTAGGAGTTCCCTATTGGTAAAGAGCACAATTAATAAATTCACACCTTAACATAATCAACAAAAAGATTTTATAATTAAATTTAAAAAGAAAATAAGTTTTTACAGGATTGCCAATTAATTACATAAATCTAATCTTACATAACCCAAAGGAAATATCTGAAATTTAAATTAGTTCAAGTATTATTTTATTTATAGAATGAAAGATACTTCAAAAACCAAATATGATGATAAAATGATAATTTCAGAAATAAAACAGAAGTGTTATGGTATTATCTCAATATGTGTATATATATCCAAGTATGTATTTAGATTGTTATCAAAAGCCTAGTTGAGTAGAAAATCTGTTTAAGTTTATAACTTTTATCATTCAAAGCAATAATATATTTGTATGTGAGTAAATAAACATTACCTTCTTGCTAATATTGACTGACAAAATTTAAAGGAAAAGTCTACTTACCCTTGTATCTTGAATGTAAGATTAAATGGCAGTGATTTTATAATTATAAATAAGTGTTACTTAAACTACATCTGTATTAAGTACATTACAATTTTAATATCAACGAATATATTTAAGTGTGTGCTCAGTAACCACTAACATCCAGGATATTAAGTGGCTTTTGTTAACTGTACAAATATAAAGCCCTTAATTGTATTGGTTCAATTACATTAATGTTTACACACTATTCAATGCTTTAAGAATAAATTTATGCAATACACTTGCATCCGACTAAAGAATTTCTAAAGAATCAACCTCATAAAATGGAAAGTTGTATTCAACTTAAAACCAACTTTAATTATTGCAATTATAAAGTATATTTCACACATTTTCTCCATTGATTTATTAAATAGAAGTAAGTATTATCGGCTAGATAAACAAGAACGGTTCTAAGAACACCAACAAGTAACATATTAATTTAGTAATCATTAGTCAACATAAATTTAAATTAAGTATACAGTTATTTGTCAAAAGACATACCTTAGAAAAATTTTTGAAAAAATCTGCTAACCACTTTCGATTAGAATTATTTGGGCCGTGACTACAGCATTAAAGATAATAAGCGTGTTGGGCAGACGATATGGAAACTTAGTGACAATAATAGGGAGTTTTGGTATTATTGAGTTTCTCACCTGATGCTAATAGTTCATATATAAGTTCATTTGTATAAGTGTTGCAAACCTAAACAGGACCGTACTCACTTCTCTATACACATTTGATTTATTACTTAAAATGAAAACGAATTATTGATTTTACTACGAAAATAAACATTAATAAATTATGACTATATAAATAAAGTACACCTATTCTGCGAATTCTCGATTGACCTAAATAGAAATGTTGCTGTACATAAAGGCAGTTTTGCGCAATAAAATACGAAAGTAATTAATTCATCTAATTAATTACTGAAAAACATTATATTTCTAATAATTTAAAACAATGATAACTGCTTTGCACAAATTTAATTGACTTTGCAAGACAAATATTTTTTATAGTTTGTATTAACAATGATCAAATTTCCAAGTCAATAATGACTACTAAACATGTTAAATTAACTTCCCTACTAATCAGAAACACAGATAGCTTCATCACGAGCAGTGTTGCAACATATATGTATGGACACATCCCGATACTGTATCTAAATATTTTTGTGTTTCTCGTATCGTATTTAGCTACTTTTATAAATACGTATATACATATCTGTATCTAGATACTATACCAGAAGTCTAAAACCTTGTTACAAGGATTTATTCCCATACCAGCCTCCGTTTGTTTCTATATGTAAGAGGAAGGAGGGTCTTACCTAATATATACACAATTTAATAAATCGGTCTATAATCGCATAACTTTATTATCACTCACCAAACTCAGTCCGGTTTGATAGGGCTTCTATCAGGATTGTGCCATTACTGCCCTTGGCTTGGCTACTGCAATTATAAAGAAAACACAAGGAGCATGTCTGACTATGCCAATGTCAACTCATCCTTTTACAGTTATTGTACAATTCTAAGGCCAGTCAGCTGTTGAACACAATAGCTGTGTTTTCCCTGTCGGGAGAACATTCTCTAATGAATCTGAGGATCTTCCTAAGCCAGGTCCTACCCCCGATCACGTATCCCCCAATGATCAAACCACCATCATAGGAAGAGGGTCTGCAGGAGTCTTCTAACGTCAGACAGAAGCAATACGATTTAAGTCCGAATACGTAACTCCAATGAATTAATGGGGGACTTCAACGTTAGGGAAGGCCCAGATTACGTAATCCTCGTGCACAAGATGATGGGTGCCCAACGCTCTCCTATAAGGACCGACCACGTATCCTGCTGTGCATTAAACCACCCTCCTTAAAGATAAGGGTCTGCAAAGGTATTCCGACGACAGACAAGGGCCACATGCTACATGGCCCTCTGCCTGACTTCAAGTTTGTATGTCGATTTTGATAACGACCGTCTCTATTAGTTCATAGACCAGCATTTTCCCCTAAGTTTAATATAGTGACATATTTATGAAACCCTAATTTTAATTACTACATAACGAAAAAAAAGGAAAATGTGTGTCGAGTAACCCATAAATTTTATTAACTAACATTTACATAATGAAAAGAAAATAATTTTTGTACACTATTTACATATTTATGAAAAGTTTTTGTTTTAACTTCTGCTTTTTGGTAATATGTAAACTCACCTATCTATCAAAATTTATAGAGAAATAAATTCTGCGTTCGATGATACTAAAATTGAATTTTGTAGATCGTCCGTCAACGTACAGCTCCACCTTAAAATTGGACCAACTCACAATGATTGTGTAGGTTGTGAGGAAAAGTAGGGAATTGTTTTGTTGCAGCCTGTTTTTTCGTATTGAAATTAGGTAAAGAGTAAAATGTCGCACTATAGTACTAGACTTGTAAATGCAGTAATATGTTATTAATTATTAATTTTATTAAATACATAAATAAAAAGTTTACCTCGAGTAGGATTTGAACCTACGACCTGTACTTTGCTAGAGTACCGCGCTAACCAACTGCGCCATCAAGGTTCAAGCCCCAATCGACGCA
Organism: Vesta saturnalis; assembly: GCA_036346205.1. Classification (NCBI taxonomy): domain Eukaryota; kingdom Metazoa; phylum Arthropoda; class Insecta; order Coleoptera; family Lampyridae; genus Vesta; species Vesta saturnalis. The sequence continues at coordinate 333,781 of JARFJB010002197.1, read as the reverse complement.
AATTTTATCTTTATGTATGTAGAACTGATGAAAATTCTAAATTTAATTAGATTACAATCAAATTACTTATATTAATGGAATGTGAGCCTGCAATATCGCAAGGATTCACACATACCAAAGCAACTTGGCTAATATTAAATTATTATAAGTTTTTTTTGATGGCGCAGTTAGTTAGCGCGGTACTCTAGCAAAGTACAGGTCGTAGGTTCAAATCCTACTCGAGGTAAACTTTTTATTTATGTATTTAATAAAATTAATAATAATTTTTAATTACATATTTACCTTTGAACTTATTCGTTCATAACAAAAACTTATAATAATTTAATATTAGTCAAGTTGCTTTGGTATGTATGAATCCTTGCGATATTGCAGGCTCACAGTCCATTAATATAAGTAATTTGATTGTAATCTCATTAAATTTAGAATTTTCATCAGTTCTACATACATAAAGATAAAATTTGCATCGATTAGGGCTTGAACCTTGATGACGCAGTTGGTTAGCGCGGTACTCTAGCAAAGTACAGGTCGTAGGTTCAAATCCTACTCGAGGTAAACTTTTTATTTATGTATTTAATAAAATTAATAATAATTCTTAATTACATATTTACCTTTGAACTTATTCGTTCATAACAAAAACTTATAATAAGCAGTAATATGTTATTTGACTAAAATTTGAAATTTACAATTAATTTTATTACATGTTGGAAACAAGCCTATGTAAAAATAACGAATCTGTGTCATATGTGTGAAAAGACAATAGAGGCCTGTACAAGCAAAAAGAATCAGAACTTTTTTGGAGTGCAGTAAGAAGAGACGTGATGGAAAGGATTCTCTTTTTAAGGCATGATACCGTAAAACTTCATGTATCGTGTCATAAGTCGTGTCAACAGGGAGTAAAATGTAGCTGTTGAGAAATCTAGTGGAAGTGGAGTTGCACGTGGAAACCGATCAGTTCAGTCAGCGTTCAATTTTAAAACATGTTTTTTGTAACACGGATGCCAGTGATCATTCCATTTCCAAACAGATAAGGTTAAATGTCCATCGAGGGGTTGCTGTCAGTACCTTAACCACTACAGAATTTGGAAACAGTATCATGGAAACTGCACCTGCCCAGGGGGACCAGTGGGCGGCAGAAGTCACATCTCAATTGGGTGATGATTTTATTGGCTGATGAGGGAAGGTACTATCAGTATTGCATGAGAAAATGTTTCTTATCTGTACGTTCAACAAATATCAAAGGTAGACCCTAGGATGAAAACATCACTACTGTTTTACAATATGTTTGCAACTACTTGAGTGCATAGAAGATGAGTAGGTACCAGTTTTCTTTGACAGATGTCCTGAGGCCCAAAAGTAGGTGATAAATCTCTGAAGAAAATGTTGTAAGACCATTATAGGGGTGATGTCATCATATCAGTTGGTCAACACCGAGAGACAGTACTCTGCTTCCGCAATACTGGTTACAAAATCTTATCCCAGTAATGGTATAAATCCAAACAGTCACGTGAGGAGAAAGAATGCCTCCGAGTTGTTAGAGTAGCGGCTGACATAATCCGGGAATATATCCGTTAAAAAGTGTATCACTTTGACACTTACTCAGATCCCCAAAGCTTTCTGGAAAACTGTGAGGAGGGTATTCTACAAACCCTACAGGTGTTGCTACATGCAATCATAAAGCGAGACAAACGAAGCCAACGGCAGAAAGACACAATCAAAGTAATTTCTATTGCTTATGCAGTAATATCTTCCACCGGAGCTAGATCTTTTTATTCATTCCTGCAAGTTGGGGTTAGAACTCTCCTGTCCAAGAAATATGGCTCAAAGGAGTTAATACAAACAGCAAGTAGACTTGGCTTCTGCTGTTACTACGATGAAACCAGGATGTTTGAAGTGTCTTGTATGAGCCACCCTCTGAGCTCTAACCACCAACATTCTTTTGCTCAATAGGCGTTGGACAATTCAGATGTCAATGTTGACACAATTGATATCCGTAATAATTTCCATGACATGGGTGGTATCCAATATGTAACGCCAGCAATTTATGCCTCCTCAAGTGATACAGTAATTGCTAGAACAAGGACTGTTCCAAAAGCCAGCACAGTTGGAGCATTCTGTGCAATTCCTGTAACAACATTTGAACGTACTGGAGCACCATTAAGGAGCATCATATTTGAGGACTTGACGGAAAATTGATCAAGGGTGAACATTGACCTGGCTGATTTCAAATGGATTTTTGGTAAATGGAAAGAAGATGATCCTACAGAATGGAATAGTTTCATGAAGCAAGTAACGTGCTCTGAACCGTACTCGACGTCGCAGACACTAGCAACTATGGCACTGTATACACTTGACTTCTCACTGTAATGAACAAGTGCAGAAGCATCAAACAAAATTTCCGTTTTGTTAGATTTCAGCAGCCTTTCTAGCTTCCATTGTGAGCTGGCACCCTATCCCCTCCCTCTGTTCGATGCAGTTGGAATGAGGCCAGTGTTATATGACTTGTTCACACGACTGAATTAGGTAAACTTGGAAGGAGCAGGTACTGTGATCGATGGTGGATTTCTTCTCCACCGGGTTGTATGTAAGAATAGTGAAACATTCCAATTAATCCTAACTAAATATGTTGACTACCTAAAAAGATACTACAACCGAAGTACGGCAAGTGTGGTGTTTGATGGCTGCCCAGATCAAATACACTAAGCGACTCCGCCGAAGCAAAAGAAACTCCGCTCTTGAGATTATCTTTCTCGAGTTAATGGTGGTGACCATGACTCAGGAGCAATCCCTTTCCAACGACAGAACCAAAGCGCGTCTCATTAGCTTGCTTACTGAAAGGTTGAAGGTGAAGGTTTCTCAAGCTAATGAAGACCCAGATTACCTCAGCGTGTTGCGCGATTTCACATTCAGTTTAACTTTTATTATTTCTTTAGCGAATGCTTGAAAATAATTGTTTTAAAAATTTCATAACATAATAGTACATTTAGTTATTTATTTCGTACAAAGAGTATTTCCTATTTTGCGATTGCGAAGGACTACAGGGTTTAGGGGGTTAGTACTTGCGACAGCTAGTCTCAACTGCCAAATTTAAATAAGACATAAAAATAAGTACTGCTTGTGAAACCAATCAATTTAAATTTTTTTAATAAATTAAAAAATCAAGTATTTACACACAATGTACATGCTGACTTTTGAAACTATGAATGATGGCTATTGACTTCTTTAGTCACGTTCTAATTTATACGTGACTTCTTAGTTCTGTAAACAATTTGTTAAATATTTTGAAATCGATGTAAATATGGGCAGTTTTTCATATTATACGTTCACTTTTAAGTAGGTGAATACTTGTGCAATTGGAAATTACATTTTTTATGATTACAAAATTATTAAAAGAAATAAAGGTATTTATTTTCTTCAAAATTACACAAAATCAAAATAACCATTATGAGTATAAATTTATAATTAGGAAATTTAAGACTGTTATAAGTGTACACTTAACACAAAAAATAAGTAAATTGTTTAAGTTACATAAATGAAGTAAATTGCATAGAAAATAGTAATAGAGAATTTATATTAACTGTTTAAAATAATTCAACATTGTGTATGCTTTTGAAGCTTTGAATAAATATTAAAATTGCTTAATTTGAGATTAAACATATATAGACGTTATAAGTTTCTTGCTAATGACCCGTTGCTAGTATTGTTTGTTTCTTCGATAGGTTTTTCGTTGGCCATTCTTCTTTGCTTCATAGTGGTGGTTGTTTTTTAGTTGTTTCTTTGAGATCACAGCAACGGATCTCTAGTTAAGTTGTTTGTGATAATTGGTCAGTAAGTTGGTTGTACGCGGTAGGTCCTAGTGTAATTGGCGGAACAGCGGTTAATTCACCTGGAATGTTAGTTTAATTGGTGTAACTCGGGTGTGGGTCCCAGTTAAATTGGTGAAGCTCTAATTGACCCTTGTTTAGTTGATGCTCCTTACTCATCCTTTGGAATGTTTGTAAGTTAGCGAAAGGCGGTTGGTCGTCTGCAGTGTTAGTTTAGTTGGAGGTTGTTTTAGCTTTTTTGATGTATTTCACGAATCGGGAATTTATGCAAAATGTAGATGCTGACTTTTGAGATTATTAATGGTAGCGATTACCTTATGTGGTTATGATGTGATTTATACGTAAAGCTGACTTCTTAGCTTAACATTCATGTTGTACAGTTAAATATCTTGAAATTAGTGAAAATATGTGCAATTTTGCATACTGTACTATGACTTGTTAAATAGATAAACACTCTCACTCTCACCCTCACTCTCATTCTCAATCACACTCTCACTCTCACTCTCACTCTCACTCTCACTCTCACTCTCACTTCACTCTCACTCTCACTCTCACTCTCACTCCCTCACCTCACCTCACCTCACCTCACCTCACCTCACCTCACTCTCACCTCACCTCACTCACTCTCACTCCCACAGCATTCGCACTTGCACTTGCACTCGAACTCGCACTCGCGCCCGCGCTCTCACTCACATTCACACTCGAACTCGCAATTGCACTCTCACTGCCCACGCCGTTTCACTCGCACTCACACTCACATTCCCACCCACAAAACGCTCACAGTTACACTCACTCAGACTCACACTCACTCAGACTCACACTCACACTCACTCACACTCACACTCACACTCACACTCACCCACACTCACACTCCACCACCTCACACTCACCCACCTCACACTCACCTCACACCACCTCACACTCACACCACAATCACCACTCACTCACACTCACACTCACACTCACTCACATTCCCACTCACCACACACCACACTCACACCTCACCTCAGACTCACACTCACACTCAACTCACACACTCTCACACCTCACACTCCTCCACTCACACTCACACACACTCACACTCACATCACACACACACTCACCACACTCACACACACACACTCACACCACACTCTACACACACTCACACTCCACACACTCAAACTCACCTCACACTAACAATCAATTCACACACACCCACACCACCCACGCTCACACTCACACTGATATACACACAAGCTTACGCAGGCACACGTACACAACTAGACTGTTTCCAAAATGTTGATACCATGTAAATCGCGACAACGGATGTTGTAGTGTAAAGTCCAAGTGTGTGTGTGTGTGTGGTGTGGTGTGTGTGTGTGTGGTGCGTGCGTGCGTACGTGCGTGCGTGCGTGTGGGTGTGAGTGTGCGTGTGCGTGTGCGTGTGCGTGTGCGTGTGCGTGTGCGTGTGCGTGTGCGTATGCGTTTGCGTGCGTGTCGTGTGCGTGTGCGTGTGCGTGCGTGTCCGTGTGCGTGTACGTGTGCGTGCGCGTGTCGTGTGCGTTTGCGTGCGTGTGCGTGTGCGTGTGGCGTGCGTGTGGTATGCGTGTGCGTGTGCGTGTGTGCGTGCGCGTGCAGGTGCGAGCGCGCGTACTCGTGAGCGTGCGCGTGCGCGTGCACGTGCACGTGCGCGTTTACGTGTGCGTGTGCGTGTGCTTGTGCGTGTGCGTGTGTGTGTGTGTGTCTATCTGTGCCTGTGTGTCTGTGTGTCTGTGAATCCGTGAGTCCGTGTGTGCTTGTGTCCGTGTCCGAGTCTCCGTCTGTCCGGGGTCCGTGCGCCCGTACGACCGTGTGTCCGTGTGCCATTGTGTCGGAGTGTCCTTGCGTCTGCGTGTCTGTGTGTCTGTGTGTCTGTGTGTCTGTGTGTCTGTGTGTCTGTGTGTCGGTGTGTCTGTGTGTCTGAGCCTGTGTGTGTGTGTGTGTGTGTGTGTGTGTGTGTGTGTGTGTGTCTGTGTGTCTGTGTGTCTGTGTGTCTGTGTGTCTGTCTGTTTGTGTGTCTGTGTGTCTGTGTCTGTGTGTCTGTGTGTCGGTGTGTTTGTGTGTCTGTGTGTCTGTGTATCTCTGTGTCCGTGTATCTGTGTGTTCGTGTGTCCGTGTGTCCGTGTATCCGTGTGTCCGTGTGTCCGTGTATCAGTGTGTCCTTGTGTCTTTGTGTCCGTGTGTCCGTGTGTCCGTGTGTCCGTGTGTCCGTGTGACCGTGTGTCCGTGTGTCCGTGTGCCCGTGTGTCCGTGTGTCCGTGTCTCTGTAAGTCTGTGTGTTTGTGTGTCTGTGTGTCTGTGTGTCTGTGTGGTTGTGTCTCTGTGTGTCTGTGTGTCTGTGTGTCTGTGTGTCTGTGTGTCTGTGTGTCTGTGTGTCTGTGTGTCTGTGTGTCTGTGTGTCTGTGTGTCTGTGTGTCTGTGTGTCTGTGTGTCTGTGTGTCTGTGTGTCTGTGTGTCTGTGTGTCTGTGTGTCTGTGTGTCTGTGTGTCTGTGTGTCTGTGTGTCTGTGTGTCTGTGTGTCTGTGTGTCTGTGTGTCTGTGTGTCTGCGTGTCTGCGTGTCTGCGTGTCTGTGTGTCTGTGTGTCTGTGTGTCTGTGTGTCTGTGTGTCTGTGTGTCTGTGTGTCTGTGTGTCTGTGTGTCTGTGTGTGTGTGTCTGTGTGTCTGTGTGTCTGTGTGTCTGTGTGTCTGTGTGTCTGTGTGTCTGTGTGTCTGTGTGTCTGTGTGTCTGTGTGTCTGTGTGTCTGTGTGTCTGTGTGTCTGTGTGTCTGTGTGTCTGTGTCTGTGTGTCTGTGTGTCTGTGTGCCTGTGTGTCTGTGTGTCTGTGTGTCTGTGTGTCCGTGTGTCGTTGTGCCCGTGTGTCTGTGTGCCAGCGTGTCCGTGTGTTCATGTGTGGGTGTGCCCGTGTCTCCGTGTGTCCGTGTGTCCGTGTGTCCGTGTATCAGTCTGTTCTTGTGTCCTTGTGTCCGTGTGTCCGTGTGTCCGTGTGTCCGTCTGTCCGTGTGCCCGTGTTTCCGTCTGTCCGTGTGGCCGTGTTTCCGTGTCTCTGTGAGTCTGTGTGTTTGTGTCTCTGTGTGTCTGTGTGCCTGTGTGTCTGTGTGTCTGTGTGGTTGTGTGTCTGTGTGTCTGCGTGTCTGTGTGCCTGTGTGCCTGTGTGTCTGTGTGTCTGTGTGTCTGTGTGTCTGTTTGTCTGTGTGCCTGTGCGTTTGTGTGTCTGTGTGTCTGTGTGTTAGTGTGTCTGTGTGTCTGTGTGCCTGTGTATCTGTGTGTCCTTGTGTCGTTGAACCCGTGTGTCTGTGTGCCAGCGTGTCCGTGTGTTCGAGTGTCCGTGTGTCCGTGTCTCCATGTGTCCGTGTGTCCGTGTGTCTGTGTGTCCGTGTGTCCGTGTGTCCGTGTATCAGTGTGTCCTTGTGTCCTTGTGTCCGTGTGTCCGTGTGTCCGTGTGTCCGTGTGTCCGTGTGTCCGTGTGTCCGTGTAACCGTGTGTCCGTGTGCCCGTGTGTCCGTGTGTCCGTGTCTCTGTGTGTTTGTGTGTCTGTGTGGTTGTGTCTCTGTGTGTCTGTGTGTCTGTGTGTCTGTGTGTCTGTGTGTCTGTGTGTCTGTGTGTCTGTGTGTCTGTGTGTCTGTGTGTCTGTGTGTCTGTGTGTCTGTGTGTCTGTGTGTCTGTGTGTCTGTGTGTCTGTGTGTCTGTGTGTCTGTGTGTCTGTGTGTCTGTGTGTCTGTGTGTCTGTGTGTCTGTGTGTCTGTGTGTCTGTGTGTCTGTGTGTCTGTGTGTCTGTGTGTCTGTGTGTCTGTGTGTCTGTGTGTCTGTGTGTCTGTGTGTCTGTGTCTGTGTGTCTGTGTGTCTGTGTGTCTGTGTGTCTGTGTGTCTGTGAGTCTGTGTGTCTGTGTGTCTGTGTGTCTGTGTGTCTGTGTCTGTGTGTCTGTGTGTCTATTTGTCTGTGTGTCTGTGTGTCTGTGTGTCTGTGTGTCTGTGTGTCTGTGCGTCTGTGCGTCTGTGCCTCTGTGTCTGTGTGTTGTGTGTCTGTGTCTGTGTGTCTGTGTGTCTGTGTGTGTGTGTGTGTGTGTGTGTGTGTGTAGTGTGTGAGTGTGTGTGTGTTGTGTGTGTTATGTGTGTGTGTGTGTGTGTGTGTGTGTGTGAGACTGTGTGCGTGAGTGCGTTTGTGCGTGTGGGTGTTTGTGCATGTGTCGTGTGTCGTCTGTGCGTGTGTGTGTGTGTGTTGTGTGTGTGTGTGTGTGTGTATATGTGTGTGTGTGTGTAGTGTGTGTGTGTGTGGTGTGTGCGTGTGTGTGTGCTGTGTGTGTGGCGTGTGTGCGTGTGTGTGTGTGTTCGTGTATGCGTGTTTGCGTGTGTGTATGTTTGCGTGTTTGCGTGGGTGCGTGCGTGCGTTCGTGCTTGTGTGTTATTCGCGATAATGGGGGTAGGGGTAAAGGATATTAAATGTGGAAAGCAAATCGTTCTGTGAGTGTATTGTGTGTAATGCGATTTCCAAAAAAAATCCAATACATTATTTTAATAAAAAACAGAAAATAATATGTTAGGTAAACCAACACCACCATAAATAAACCTAACATACACCCATGTATTTGTATTTATGTAAGAAAAACTGTTTTTCAGTATCAAATAAATTACACTTATGCTTATTAAGAAACTTTCAGTACCACTCTACTGTTGATCAACGGCGAATAAGTGGTGAGCACCTTAATCAGAAAGTTCCTAACATTGGAGTGATACTTAAAAGATTGATGTATGCGGTTTCTTTCTTTGGTGCACATGAACCTAATTTTAGAGGTCATGATGAATCTCATTAAATAAAGGTGATTCCATTACTCTTAATATACTTATTAGCTAAATGCCTTTGTGCATTAGGATTTTGTTTTAAAACTCCAAAGTGTTCAAGGGAACTTCAAATATACAAAACGGTTTAATTACAATTATAGGTAATGTTGTAGGGAAGAGAACAGCAACTGAAATTAGAGAAACGCCGTTAGTCGCGAATATGTTAGATAAATCGACTGGCATAGCCACAGTCAACTATCTAAAATTATACGTTATGTAACGAAACAAAGAGACATGAAAATCTCTTACTGCTGAACCATTTTTTTAGATTTGGAGACAGATGATGATCGCTGGGAGCCACATCTGGCGAATAGGACGAATGAGACACTAATTCGAATTCCAATTCATGAATTTTGGTCATTGCAAACGCAGGCGTGTAGGTAAGAGCGTTATCCTGATGACAAAATTCTTTCTTGTTTACCAAATGAGACTGTTTCTCTTTGATTTTGTCTTTGAAGTGTTGCAACAAGTTGGCATAATACTCGCCATTTATTGTTTTCCCCTTTTCTAAGTAGTCTGTGTTTCGAAGAGGTTTAGTATTAGTGAGTTTATAAGGGACTTGTCCCATTTATTACCAGTTTGACAAGGGTAAATCTCTCATAAACTAACTAATACTAAATTATGTTTCCAAGAAATTTAGTATTAGTTAGTTTATAAGAGATTTACCCTTGTCAAACTGGTAACAAATAGGTTTGACATGGGTAAATTTCGTATAAACTAATTAATACTACTTTCTTGAAAACAGTCTGCCAAGATAATTCTATAATTATCCCGAAAAACAGTTACCATAACCTTTCCTGCGGACAAAATCGTTTTTGCCTGCTTTGGTAGCAGAGAACCTTTGTGTATCTATTGTTTAGGCTGTTCTTTGGTTTAGCGGGTATGATAGTGAACCTATGTTTCATCGATGGTTATGAAACCACTTAAAACGACATTCGGAATATGACGAAAACGTGCAACAGGACGCAAGAAGCACTCAAACGGTTCACATTTTGCACCTATGTGAGCAACCACAGCACCCAACCATCCATGTATTTTTCATTTCAAATTCTTCAGTTAAAATTATGTGTTCAATCGACGGTCATCCAATACGATAAGGTGGACATTTTCAGTCATATGCGGGCAGTAGCAATTTTTGCACGTCCACTTCGCGGTTCATCATTTATGCTCATACAACCAAGCTTAAATTGGGCAACACAATTTTTAACAAATTGAAAACTAAAGAGCGGATTCCAATAGTGTTGAATCTAGCTCTGCTTTAATTTTGGTTGGTGTTAAGTCTTTCAAATGTAAGTACTGTGTCACTCATCTCAACTCAGTTTTACCATCGTTTAAAAAATCACACGAGACGTTCAGTATTGTGTACTGCCAAAAACAGCCTAATTGAGAGATCGTTCTGTACTATCATATTTAACTAAATAAAAGATGGTTCTACAGAATGGTAAAGAAGATTTCATCGCAGTGTTAGGTCACGTAATTACCGAACAACCCTCGTATATTTATGTTGATTAACAAGCAATATTTTAATTTCCTATCACCTATTTTCTCCGATATATTTCCTTTCAGCGTCAATGTGTTCACTGCACACATAGTAAAACATCCATTTCTGCACCAAGTTGATTAATGCGCTTAAATCCATCGTTTCACCTAAGATAGAAAAAATTGACGAAATCTGGTATAATTTTATGCTAAAGGTATTGCCATGACACTGGTAGAAAAACAAGTCGTCTTACTGAAATCTCAGATGCGAGAGACGATTATCAGTCCTTCTTGTCTTTAGCACAGTATAGTGGGGATTATACTGTGTCTTTAGTAAGCTAAAATTTTTAGAATTAGTGGACTTTAAGCGGTACAACGATGTTGAGTATCTTAAATAGAATTAATCAGGATTTGTTTATTTTCTTTTCCTGAGATCTGAGTAGTCCGCAATATGCAATACTATGCATACTATTTTTGTGACAAATGATTTTGTAGAACGTAGTTTTTCTGCACATAATAAAAAGAACTTTCTCATTTAGCGCATGTTTATAAAGTATTTAATGAGTTTGCGAAGAAAAGTAGAAGGATACCTCTTATTTTCAAAAATAGTTATTTGTATTACTTCGCCAGAAACGACAGTTTTGCCAGTATGAGCTGAAATTCAGGCCGGGGCAGTGCTACACAAAATTGTTTGTGCTGACGTTATTAATTTATTACAACAATTTGTTTGCAAATTTATTTGGTGATTTCATTGTATTTTCATCATGTCAAACGACTCTGTCGTGTACGACAGCCGTAACAAATGTTTATGTGTAAATAATCGGTATTGAAAAAAAACCAAAAAAAGTTAATGTTTTGTTTGCCTAGATCTGAAACAATGGGTTTCCAGACAATATTGAGCATTGGAATACTAGTATTGCCGGAGAAATAAATATATTTGTATTACATATTACAGTACACGTTCAAAGAAATCAAATTGAGTAAAAAACCATTTATTATTAAAAACATGATCACAATATTTTGTGAACCTTTTAGAGCTTTCAGTTATTGTCTTCTTTAGTAAAATTAAAATAAAATTACTTTTTAGTTGGGGTCCACCACTAAACAATAATAATAAATGAAAGAGTAAATATTTCCTGTGTGCAGTACATTTTCAATTGCTTTTAGTGATTTATAGATCGTGACCGAACCGTTTAATTTCAAATGAACCAATACTGTTTTGCTTAAGCCTGAATCATTACAAATTTTTGACATTCGCGTATATGTTATCAATCCTATGACTAATTGTTCTAATGATTCCATTTATGTCGTTCAATGTAAACGGATGGTTCGATTCGTTCATGAACAGAAGTAATGCTCTGATTGAATTGGTATGTACGTTGAATAAACATTGCTCTTACTTCTAATTATGAATTCATCAAGCTTCTTTATTGTCTTATGGCTGGACACGCGCGGTCAAACATGTTTCAAGGCATGTACACGCGTTCATATGCGGACGGATACCATCGTTGAAGACAGACGATATACATACATTTTAAATAAAGTGAAGAAATCGTTTAAGCATTCTAAACGGTTGATGATCGTGTATCTTGACTTAAAAAAATGCGTAAAGTTTATTCAACGTATATTATTTAATGTATTGAATAATTAAAGTTTCCATACATTTCGATTTCGATTGAAATCATCTTCAGTGGAACATTATAAAACTAAGAAGAACTAAAATCTAAAAGCTTATCAAATTGACATAAAACATTTAGGTAACTAAGATTAATTATAAATTTTCTAAAATGTGATCATAATTGGAGGGTAAATTTTCTAAATCTTTTTTATTATTACAATTTTTTGATTCATCTTAATATATTTTAATTTTGATGTATATCTAATGTATTAGTATTGTCATATTGAAAAGTATGTCCAAATTAAAGCATTACTTCTTGGCTTAATTAAATTATGATCACATTTTAGAAAATCTATCTTAGTTACCTAAATTTGATAAGTTTTTAGATTTTAATTTTTCTTAATTTTATAATGTTCCACAAAAGGTGATTTCAAACGAAATCGAAATATATGGAAACTTGAATTTATTAACATTGCATTAATTGATGTATGTACCAATTAATTATTCAAGACAATATATATATATATATATATATATATATATATATATATATATATTTAGAATTAAGGAACCTTTTCGAACAACTACCAGGCCCCTATGTGATACTAGGTGGCTTTAATTCTCAAATTCTCATAATGTTTTGTGGGGCACGACAAAAATAGACAGTTGCGGTAGAAACATTGAACAACTGGTTGACGAAAAAGACCTAATGGTTATCAATACAGGTGAAGGCACCCATATAAACTCCAGAATCTACAACTTCTCATCAATTGACTTAATAATATGTTCGCCCCAAATAGTTCCTCTACTACAGTGGGCCTGTCTAGACGAACACAATACAGAATTTACGAATGAAATAAACGACTGTTGTACACCTAAACGTTGGAACATGCAGAAAGTAAATTGGAAACTGTATAAAACAGTTACTGAAAAGATGACCATTGAAGAGATAGAAACTGAAGAAATGCTAAATAACTTCTGCAAAGGAATCTTGGATGCCGCTCATCGAAGCATACCACAAACAAAAGGACAAGTGATTAATAAATCAGTCCCTTGGTGGAGCGACGAGGTAGCCAAAGTAATTGCCGAAAAGAAACTGAGCTTTAACAGGTTTAAAAGATCACCGACCCCAGAAAATATGCTGAATTTTAAAAAAACTAAGAGCACAGGCCAGGAAAATTATTATGCAGAATACAATAGACAGTTGGCGTAACTAAATTACAAGCATTAACTCCCAAACGAATACTTTTGAAATGTGTATAAAAATTAGATCAATTCTGGGCAAACGTTTTTCGAAACCGTCTCCTGTATCATTAAACCTGCATATATTACAGAATGCTTAGCGTCGCATTTTGCAGGTGTAATATTCTCAGAAAATTACACTCCGGAGTTCAGATTAATGAAAGCAACCAGTATTCTTAGATGTTGATGCAGGGTGCACGTTTCACTACAATAAAGACTTCTCGCTAGAGGAATTAAATGAAGTATTGAGTCAAACTAAAAATACTAATTCGGGACCAGACGACATACACTACCAATTTATTAAAAATTTCCCATAAAAGCAAAAATTCACACTAGTACAGATTATGAACAAACTCTGGAAGGAAGGAACGTTTCCAGAAAAATGGAAAGAAGCAATCATAATACCTATACCTAAAAACAATAAGACTATTAAAGAACGTAGCAACTATCGACCTATTTCACGAATTTGCTGTTTCAGTAAGTTACTAGAAAAAATGGTTAGTATACGTCTTATGTGGTTTCTGGAATTTAACAACTTACTCGACAATCATCATTCAGGGTTCAGGAAAAACAAATCTACAACGGACCAGATAACTTTTGTAGAAAACTGTACACAAAAGAGCTTTACCGAAAGAAAACACCTTGTCGCTGTATTCTTTGACGTCTATAAAGCGTACGATACTACCTGGCGCTTTCGAATACTAAGAACCCTTTTTGATTGGGGACTTGAGGATAAGTTACCCAGATTTATCTGTAATTGTCTAAGAAACAGATATTTTAAGATACGGGTACAAAACACCATGTCAACAAAACACACACAGGAAAATCTTAAGTCAAAAGCCGCAAAACGCAATTGATAAGTTAACAGAGCAGGCCTCTAAAATAGGATTCGCCTTTAACTCAAACAAAACAAAATGTGTACATTTCTGCAGATTACGTAAACCACACGAGGAACCAGAGTTAACGATAGCAGGAGAAGGAACCGAATGTACTCCGATATACAAATTCTTTGGAGTAGTTCTCGACAGAAAACTAAATTGGCGGGAACATCTGGACGAAGTACTCTTATCCTACAAAAGATTTATCAATATCTTAAAAAATCAGTATCGAATTTTAACTGGGGAATGAACACAGAAACGCTGCTGAAAATCTATAAAACGGTTATCTTACCTAAAATTGATTATGGCGCAGTGGTTTATGGATCGGGAAGGAAATCGTTACTGAAAAAACTTAACTCTATTCAAAGTACATGTCTGCTTTTAGCAACTGGAGCATACAGAACTAGTCCAATGACATCATTAAATTGTTATACAGGCACACTCCCTCTACAAAAAAGAAGAATTCAATTATTAATTTGACACGTTATCAATAACATTAAAGCACAAATAAGACACCAGAATCATGCCATGTTTACATGTAATGAAATCCTATCCCTATATGCAGGTCGAGATACCATCACTCGACCCTCTGGGGTCAAATTTATGGAAGTAATACAAAAAAATCGGTACAAACCTGCCCCCGATTATTGATCCATCACAAAATACCTCCAAAGTGTCACAGGCAATGGTTTCTTAGAAACTTCATAATATAATAAAGAAAATACAAATAACACAACATACCTGAAACTATTCCACGAAGCCATCTAAACCCGTATTGGTGGTCACTAAGGAGTTTGTTAGTTTGAGAGCAGTTGCTGATTGATGGCGTTTTCCATGATTTTAAACAAAATGGTTGTGATGGCAATTGGTCGGTAATTCGAGGAATCGGTCTTATCACCTTTTTGAGAATAGGTTAAACATTTGCTTACTTCCATGATAAAGGAAATTTCCCAGAAGACATAGAGATGGAATAGAGCTTAGATAGGACTGATCCTAGTTCGGGGAAACATTTCTTTAAGACAATAGCTGGGATACCGTCTGGTCCAGTCGCCTTATTGAGATCGAGTCTACTGATAATCGGTTCTAGGAGCTTGTACCGAAAATGAATTGGTATGATAGCGTATGAAGAAAAGTTGACTAGGGGCACGTCTTTTCCAGAATCATTGAGACACGAGTTTGATGCAAATAAACCCGCAAAAGCATTGGCTTTGTCTACAGAATCAGCAACTACAGATCCGTCAAAAAATGTCAGGGGGGAAAATGAAGATGTACCAAAGTTTTTACTAATGGCTTTAGCTAAAGACCAAAATTTACGTCTGCCCAAAGGAGATGTAGCCAGTTCATTGAATTTTTGTCGTTCAAACAATTTTTAGCTTTAGTGATGACAATTTTGCAGATACTTCTAGCACCAACGTACTCTGCGTGGCTCTCGACCGTTTTATTAGATTTACATTTAATATAAGATTTATTTTTCAAAGATATAGCATCAGCACAAGCCTTATTGAACCAGGGTTGAAAACGTGAATGACCTATGCGATTCTGATATTTAAGAATGTATAATAACTCCATGCCCATGAAGATAACTTCTGATACTGAAAGAGCCATGTCCAAAGAAGAGGACGGCTTAAAACAATATTCACACCATGGAAAGGTTGCAAAGAAGTCTCGTAAATCACTCCATCTGGCTGACTTAAAACACCAGAAGGTTCTATTAGTACTGCAAACAACAGCGGAATTAGGGACAGTAGAAATTATTTATATTAGACAATGGTCAGGTAGACCTAGAGGGGAAAGAACGGAAATTTTATAAACAAGTGGGATCTAGAAGATGTGAGGTATGGCTATGGTGTGAGATCACAAGCAATAGCAAATGTTTCTGCACTATGACCAACTGGATGAAAATTGAAGCCAATTAGAGTTATGAACATTGAAATCTCCTACAATTGAGATATCGCAAGATAAAAACTAAGACAGAAGATGGTCAACTTTCAAACTAAGGTAATCGAAGAAGTCTTAAAAGTTACTGTCATAAGAAGACCTATAAATGCAACAGTAAAATTTCACAAATTTAGGATCAAAATGTTCAAACCAAATCACGTCGAAATTTTTATTTTCCAAGGAAGAAATCCTCTTGCAAGAAATGCTGTCCTTGATATAAGCACATACACCTCCTTTATATCGAAAGTTAAAGTGAAGGTTGTATTGAAGATATTGCAAGTCGGGTGAATCGGATCTTTCAGAGGAGACTTGTGTTTCAGATAGAAACAAAATGTCAGGTTATAATTGTTCAAGGTATTGCAGAACAACACTAAGATTAGACCTGATACCGAAGATGTTGCAACAGTAGATAAGAAAGTTAGATGACCGGACATCCGAATGGGGCAGGATTTTACGTCAGGTATTAGTATCCTACAAACCACTTCCATTTTTTTTGTAACTTTTAATAAGTACAATTACTTTATTCAGAAATCGTACAAAAATTTTTTTTTCTTGTAGGATGCAATGTAAACTAATTAATGCCCCTTTTCAGCTCTAATATTCTACAACTTCATAGGTGGAAGGCATGTATACCCCATGTCGCCCGGTGCAATATCACCACCTTTACCATGGGCTCCTTAATATTGGTGCTCCAATTTTCTGAGCTCGGTAAGGGCTGCCGGTCACTTTCTCCTTTATTCCTTATGTACTCGCCAACACGCACCAACTTCATAGGTGGAAGGCATGTATACTCCATGCCGCCCAGTGCAATACCACCACCTTTACCATGAGCTCCTTAATATTGGTGCTCCAATTTTCTGTAGGTCATGCCCGTTCCCAACCTTGGTTTTATAGGGCGTACACTAATGCATTATCGCAAAAGCATAAACTCTATACCAACACAAAGGAAAACAAATAAATGTATCGAAAATCACGCTAACTATATTTCCGCAAGGTTTAGTTGCAGAAGCATTATCACCAAGGCCAAAAACATGTTTGAAGGATGTAAATGCAAAGAATTAGTCTCATGTCTTTTGGGTGGTCGAAAATTTTGGTCATTAGCTAAAGCTATGAGTAAAAGCTTAGTACATCTTCCTTTCCTCCCATGACGTCTCGCGACGGAGCTGTAGTAGCTGATCCCGCTGAATAAGCCAACCTCTTTGTCGATTACTTTGCATCAAATTCATGTTTCAATGATTCTGGTAAAACTGTGCCGTCGCCCAAATTTACCCCATATGCCATTAAACCAATCCACTTTCGTTACAGGCTTCTAGAATCAATCATTAATAAACTTGGCTCAAACAAGGCGACTGGCCCTGACGGTATTCCAGCTATCGTCCTTAAAAAACGCTACCCCGACGTTAAGGTGAAAATGGCAGCCTCAATCAACAGTGACTTAGAACGTGTCCTTCAATGGGGAAGAAATAATCTACTCACGTTCAACGCCGACAAAACGCAGTTGCCTGGTGTCCGTCAAAAAAGACCGATCATTTCCTGCTGTAAATATGAATGGCTTAGAACTCAAGTTTTCAAACTATACTTCTATGTTAGGGATGTCCGTATCATCGAACCTTTCATGGTTTGACCACCTTTTGTCAGCCAGCAAAACAACTGCCCGTAAACTGGGCTTTCTACACAGATCTGAACAGTACTTCACATCGCAACAACTCCTTTTACTGCATAAGGCTCAAATTCAACCTCATCTGGAATACAATTCCCACCTCTGGGTCAGCGATCCCCAATACGCCCTTGATATGGTAAACCGCATCCAAAAAAGTGCTATCAGGCTTATAAATGACCCGTCTCTGGCATATATATATATATATATATATATATATATATATATATATATATATATATATGTTGAGATGTTTAGAAATTACTAGAAACAAAGTAAATAATTCACGTAGTAAGAATTTCATTAATTAATATAAATGGTACATTATATGTAAGATGATGTAGGGATGTTTAATTAGCATTAAGTTGGACCAATGATATATAATTATTAATAAAATGTAAAAATAATAATAAATCGCAACATATTGCAAGTGAGTATAGTGTACGTTTGGTATCGTAATGAAATAAATCAATTTCCTTATTAGTTAGTAAGTTTATTTAAGTATAATTTTCCCTTAAGACATGAGTTATAGGTTGTAGATAACAAACGTGATGTTAAAAGTAGTTTGGGACAGATATCAATGTCTCAAGTAGGGTGTACGCAGGTAGGTTTGGTGTAAACATTCGTGTTAGTGAAAAAACGTAATATAAGTGCTAAAACTGAATGGAAAACAGTATAAATACATTGGTTGTTAACAATAAAACATAAATAGTACAGCAGTTCTGAAGTTATTGTGCATAATTAACATTTACAGACTTAAAATTAGTGACAATCAACAATTCTATACAAGTCTTATTAAAACTTATGAACTTCCAGAAGAGTGAAAATAAATTATAATAAGTCATAAACAATAAGAATTTACACTTTCACAAACATTTAAAGTGCTAAAATATGTAAAATCTAACTTTAAAAATTAAATTAAATTAAATATAAAAATGTTATAATTGGCCAAAATAAATTATAAGAGGTAAAAATAATAATTTCGAGTCACAGAACATTATGTTAGTGACAATTTCACCAAAATTAGTTTTTAAGGGTGTATAAAAATTTCAGATAATTTTCCTCTCAAATTGGTTTTAGACATATAAAGGATGTGTATTTACATGTAGTAGCATCCCATATTCATGTGGAAATCAATTCCAGGCCTGTAAAGCATATAAAATTAGTAAAAATTAAGAAATCAATGTAAAAAATCAACATGTTTAATAAGTTGAGTAAGTAGGTTGTGTTTGGACTTATTTTATAGGAAAAATTATGGAGATTTCAAAAATGTTTATAGCTTTAAGATAGATTAAGAGGTATTGAAGTTATAAGCTTTTTAAGTTAAATTTAAAATTGTGAAAATCATTAGCCAATCAGATTTAAGATAAAATACGATGTAGTTATTGATAACAATTGATGATTTTGGTTTCTAAGCAGTTTGATATAAATAGAAGTGCTTTGAAAGCAATCTCTCTCTTCCTTTTCTTAAATTTTGTGGGCCAACACCTTGATTATACAAGATGTTGCCATCTAAAAAAAATAAGGCCGCTACGACAAAATTCAAGTGCGATCTTAGTATCGGTAGTTTTTATAAACAAGTGATATTCATTTGTCGGTAAAACAAGTAAGGTTAGTTTACCTAATAAAATTTGATGGTTATCGACAGCTACGATTAAAATTATTTCCGAAGTTCGATCGTGTACAAGTTGTTTTTCTTTTGTTATTATTTTGTTAATTGTTTTCCGTTTTTCCATTAATATAAAAGTATTATCGGAAGTGTGTTTAATTTAAAATTAACCTCAATCACATGGTGCATTTCAAAATTTATTTTGAAATAAAAATTTTAATAAATTGTGGTGATCCTAAAAATAAAGAGTCAACGTATGAATTAGTCATCATAGAAGGAGATTTGGATATTTATGGAGCTGTTTTTCAACGGTCAACTCCTGCTTCAACAAGAAAAAGAGGCCATATTTATGTGAGTGTACCAATTTATATAAGTAACCATTGACATTGATATCATATTTGTGTGTTAATTATGTCCATATTTTGTAATAAGATTAATGTGCGACAACGAGTAACAATGTCCAAAGGGAACATTAATCGAGCTATATAAAAGTAAATGGTTAATAATATATTTAAAGTTAGGTGTAATTATACTTACTTGTTGATGTTGTGTTTTTTTTTCAGTGTACGTTATTGAAAGATTAAATGAATGCGTAAAATATTTCACAGTTCAGTATTTTTAAAAGAATTCAATTAAGAAGAAAAATAAGTTGCTACAACTCAATGAAAATTATTCAGAATGTTTTTAAAATTACTTTCATTCACTTTAATTATAATTATCTTATTTTCCAAATTAGATGCACGCATTAACCACATCAACCATAATAAAATTAAAATTGTTTTTCTAAATTTGATCCCTATCCCCTGTGAAGAGTTTTAATAAATAATAATTTAAAATAAATCAAAATATATTAAGAGACATATTTACCATAGAAATATATATATATATATATATATATATATATATATATATATATATATATGACAGGCCATGTAAAACAAAAATGTAGCCTCAGTAAGAGCAACTCTTTACTTGACATTTGTCGCTTCATTTACTAATTTATCTTAAATATCATTTGAAAAAGATAGTTCTAAGTTTCGCAAGTGTAGGGAAAAAATAGAATTAACCCGAGAACATTTTCGCATAATGATTTATTATGACTGTGAAGAAAGTTTGAAATCAACATTTGGCGATCAGACCCCTTCCTTGGCAACAATTGGCAGATAATACAAGGAATTCGAACGTGGAAGAATTACAGTTGATAACCGGAAAGGCACAGGCCCTCCCATTAACGCTGTGACAGAGGAAAAGAACTCTGCCGTGAGGAAGATTATGGAAGCAGATAACAGAACTAGTTAAGCCGTAATAGAGGCCGAACTGGGGATTACATCCTAATCTGTGAAAACAATAATACACGACTACCTTCATCTGAAAAGAGTCATGTCGTTTTGTACCCCATCATCTTATAGATTTTCAAAAAGCAGAACGAGTACGAATTTGTCACGAAACTCTAATTTTGCTTAAGTAATGTTTAAAAGTACTGGTCTAGTGAGCGCTATTAAGCTAGAGAACCAGAAGACTGTCACAGCTAAATGGTACGTCGAACAATGCTTGCCGGAAGTGTTTAATAAAGTGGCAACGAAGGGAATTATGCTACATCACAACAATGCTTCTTCCCATACTACAGTGCTAACTCGGCTGCAAGCAAGATTAATGAACTCACCGGATTTGAAAATGTGCGGCTTTTGGCTGTTTTTTGGCTGAAAAAGAACTTGCGAGGAAGAAGGTTTTTTTCAGAGCAAGAGATCGATGCTGCTATTCGGTGTTATTTTAATAATATTCCTAAAGCTGCTGGGCTAGAGCATTTAAGCAGTGGAAGGAAAGAATGGCTAAGTGCATTATACCAAAAGGCAACTACTTTGACCATATCTAAAATAAAATTTGGAAAAGTTACACTGTTCTTTTATTCTCAATATTAACGGCTTATCTCTTCCTATTGTATATATATATATATATATATATATATATATATATATATATATATATATATAAAAACCTTCCTAGTGGCACCATTTTGTAGCATATACGTTCGTTATGGAACCAGTATATACGTTGTGGCACCTTTTATTTATGCCAATTCGTTTTGCCTCATATTTGGGTACTACCATACTACATGTACTTAAATATAAATTTGGTGAGGGTGCTACAACGAACGTATACCTATAAAATCACGATTTTAGTTGACCCTGTAGATCTGAAGACGGTGCTTCCATTGGAAAGTATAAGATAATGGTCTTAGTAGCACCATTTACGTTGTCGCACCATATACTTAAGACAACGTGCGTTACAAGGTCAACCAGTTGTTGTTTATTTCAGGTCTCCCCTTTTACGACTCTTTGTATTCATTTATTACTGGAGATAATATCTTTCGTTTGAAAAAATGTTTAAAATTTGTAAATTACATCCTTTGTGACAAAAGTTTAGACGAGAGGAAATAAATGCGTTATTTTATTAAATGTGACAACTTCCTTTACGATTCAAAGTATTAAAAAAATTATATTTTAATACGTAACGCTGTTTTTACTATTACTATTTAATTAGCTTATTTGTGGACGTCTAAAATTTGATGTTGATCAACAAAACACGTTTATAATCCAGTAAAATATCAAGATTTCAATAAATGTCAGAGACTATTAATTTCGTTTCTTTATTCTACCTGTGTTACCAGTTTTAACAAAACCTTTACATTGTATTATAACTTATTGACTATTGAAATTGTAGTAAACATAAGAACCTAATTTTTAAATTTTTTTCAATTTTCGGTAATTGTAATTTGCATGCATACATTTTGAGGACTTTAATACAATTAAATTTAAATACGCTAACTAATTTAATGACGGCAAAATTAATTGTTATATTTTGCATAATTAGGTACTTTCAACAAGCTTAAAGTATTTTAATGAGCCAGATGTACTTAATGAGATATAATAATAATGTTTATTTTTTGCAATAAAAAAACTAGGAAAGTAATACTACTATTAACGTGCGCTTAAATTATAAATTAGAATTGCAAAAAAACGGTTAACAGGCAGTAAAACTGATCTAAGTTTCAATCCTAAAATCTAACATAACAAAAAGAGATAAAGATAAAGGCTAGCTTTGTGCAAAACGAATAATATGCAGATATGGGATTTGAATTTGAATTGCATTAATATAGTGAATTATGCTTGCGGTGTTAACAACAGTTAACAAAAATCTAAATTTGGATAGTGATTGACTTTTGAGAGACGGTAACAGTTTATCATATAAGGAATAGGTGTTATATGTAAATGATGGCTGAAACATATGTGTTCGAAAAGATGGAGGCGAAATTAGTCCTTTAATCTAAGGTTTATGTGGTGTCTGATTTTTTGGTTCAAATATGGTGGAACTTCATTATAAATGATTGAATGGTAAAGTACAGCTCCATGAAGCACCATTCTGTTATACATGTTTAGCCAATTAACGTCGTTTAATGTGTATATAATTGGTTGATATTTCCTTATCCCATAAACAAAGCGTAAACATGATTTTTGTGCACGACTTTTTCTGTACTTGCAAGGCATGGACCGTATACTACATCACAAAAATTAAAATGACTTAATACGAGTGATTCGGTTAATTGTAATTTTAATGTTTGCGATAGTAGGTATATGGTGATGACTGTGATGAGGAAATAACTTTTTAAACTAGAGTACGATTTCGTAACACATTTGGTAACATGTTCGTGAAATCGTAGATTATTGTCTATTTCTAAGCCCAAGTTTCGTACCACTTGTGAACGTTTAAGATTTACATCATTAACTAATATTTTTAAGTCATTCTCTATTTTTTCTTTGAACCTGTCAAGAGTAATAAAGATAGATTTAGAAGGATTTAAGCCAAGATTATGTTTTCTGGACTTAAATTCTAAGTTATTTATATCATTGTGTATAATGTCATTCGCTAACGTTAGATCGAAGTGAGTAAAAGAGTTCTATGACTCATGTTTTTTTATCTTTGATTGTTTTCTTATTATTAGTTTGCCGATAGTTCTGCACAGTCGTGCAAATTTTATTATTATCAGCTTTTCAACCCAATACCAAAGTGCGTTATCACTACAACTTGTTCTTCACAATTCTAAAATTAGTTAAATATTTGAAAATAATTAAGCACATTTTTTTTGTGTAAATCCATCTTTACCTCTCTAAGAATAGTATAGAATTGGAAGTATTAGCATTTAACTTACAGCACAGAATTTTTGTTAGTAAAGACGTTTATTGTGATGCGGCGTAGAAAGGATCGCCGCCGTAGTTACTACAAATGGAGCACAACTAAAACCGCAAAAAATCTTTTTGAGAATGGCATGAGAAAGAAGCGTATACCAGTTCCAAAATCGCTTTGCAGTGTACGTTTTAAAGAATTTTGTATAAAACATTTGAAAATGAAAACGATAGATCATACCTTAATTGCTTAACTCCATAAGAAAATTAAGCAACACATAAGATTTATTGTTTCAAAATTTAGTTTTTAAAATTTATTGTTTTGGAACCTCAAACCATTTACCAGTGGTATGCATTTCTAGATTTAATTATCAGTTTTTATGAAGACATTTGGACAGTATGATAGAAAAATGTATCTGCTTTTTTCTCCGTGGATTAGAAACCCATACAAATACATTACTGAAATTTTGATTTGTTAACAATCTATCACAGCGAAAGAATTATGGACCTCCTCCCAACAACATTTCTGGATTTAATCGTAATACAAGACGCACATCAATCCCCTCCAGAGAGAGGTTTTGTGGCTTAATTAACAAATATACTATGAATATTAACGTAACTTGAGTTAACAATGAGAATCATACACGTTCGCGAATCTACTGTTCAGTGTACGTTCGAGTTTAGTGAATTTTTAAAGCTTAAAAGCATTCTAGTTTATGTGAAATGTCTTCAAAATAAGATGCTTGGTTTTTTTTAGATTTTTCGAAGTATATATTTGCGAATTGTTAACATATTCTAAAAACTGGAATAAGATATGGAATATATTCCATTGGTGACTTTATTTTGTAACCTTGAGAAATAATAAAAGTCTCTATATTTTTCGTAATATTGAAATTATGAAGTTAAAATCATCATATTCAAATACGAGTGAAATGAAACGGTTTTTAGAAAAGTTTTGTAAAAACAGAACTAATGCTCAACTTAAAAGTTCAACATTTAAAAAAAATAAGCCGATGGCTTAAATTTTTTAATGATAGGAATTTTATATTATTGAATGTATCTTAGTGTGTTTATGTTTGAACATAATAAACAGTTTAGCATTTTAGATATTTTTTATGTTTTAATAGTAATAGTAGGAACGGCAACAACAAATCAATTATTTAGTATTTTCAATCCTGTTTGTCTCTTATTACGACCTAAAATGACCCTTTTTCATCTTGTAAAAACGATTGACGTTTTCGCGACTTTATTACAAAATTTTTTGGAGAAAATTCTAAATTCTAATTTTTCAAATTTGATAAAATTGTTTTCAACTTTAACAATTTTAATAAATAATACTGCTACTGACGAAAATAACTGTAAGTGTTATCGAAACGTTTAGATTGTATAACTTAAAATACAGTCAGTGCATCACAGACCTCCCACCCAGTGCCGGATCGCATATACACGTTTTTTATATACTGGTGCTTAAAGGTAACTTTATCTATACAAAATTCTGGGTGCCGACGATTATTTTACGGTGCCACAAGAACCGATTATATATATATATATATATATATATATATATATATATATATATATATATGATAAGTTTATCGCCGAATGCAGTCAATTACGTTGACCAAAAAGTGAAAAACCCCTTTGTTAATGTGTCAAGCTTTCGGAATACTTCATTTCCTATTAAGATAAGCTACGAACATAATTAAAGGTATAAATTAAATAGTACTAAAAACATACGTAATGTAATAAGGTTACAAATAAAACTAACAGTAGGAAATATAAAGAAACTAAAAGGAATTGACACATTGTTAATAATAAATCTAAGCCAAATGTGACATAATACTGTGTGGTTACGTATTAAAACATCAACAACGCAAAGTGTTATGAGATCAAAATAATAAAAGGAAAGAACAGAAATTACTACAAAAATGGAAAATGTTAAGTAAAAAAATACATTCTTATAATGTAAAACAAAAGAATAATTTGAAGCGGTTTGGTTTCTTTTTAGCCTTACGGGTTTAATACATACATATTAATTATTTCTTGTATTATAGTTATAAAGTGATTTATGGATAAAATAATCGGATCTATTATTATATATAAAAATCAGAGTGTCTGATATATACTAACTTGACGCAGTTCAAATATTAAGGTTCCTTAACATAATCCTACCGTCAGCTGTATAACTAGCATTTATGATATTGCGGACACAGTGCCTTTCTATAGCAAATATTCTTGCTAAAGCTTTCGAATGATCCACGCAATAACTGCGTAGGATAGAATTGACTGTCCCTAACTAAAATGGACACAGCTTAGCACGCTCACAAGCAACATTTAAGGTCACCTAAAGATGTTTCAAACCCATTATCATCTTCCAGAGTGTATAAGTTATCTTGTTCATGTGGAAAAGTGTACAATTGAACCCGCAAAATGTAGCTTTGATACAAGACGTAAAGAACTTATGAGATTTTGTAGATTAGGTTAACCAGAGAAATCTGCTGTAGCTGACCATGCTTTAAATAATTTTAATTACGACATTCCATTTTATAATATGAAAATATTATCAAGACAAACTCATTATTATGTATAAAACTGCAGCTAAAAGTCACCCCACCTTCACATTTTGAGTGAGCATGCACAGCCTCCATCTGCATCTTTCACTTCATTCGGTGTATCTTTTAAGACAATTCGTTGCACTAAACACAAATACTAAGGAAAATAACAAAACAAAGCTTCTCGAACAAGATACCAAACAAACAATTTTGTTTAAATTTCACATATACATATTAATAGAATTTAATAATTGTTCATACTGGGTATATTTCTTAAAAATAAACATCCCGTAAGAAGAATACTTTAGATAATGTGTTCACTAAAATAGTAAGTATAAATAATGGTGGATGTTAATATTTTTCTTAAATTCAACGTAGAAATACAGATTTCTAATTAAGAAACAAAATGGAATTGGCACATCTTTATTAATACAATCATTAACATCCATTGCATTGAACGTGCACAGGCAATTAGAACAATAAAGAAAAAGGATACTGTCTTCTGGTGGTTTGTTTTCCGTCGAATCCATACCAGACAGGGCAGCAGCTACACGTCTGAAAAGCTAAAAAATAAATGTAACGTTAAATTCAATACACAACTACTGCACAATTTATTCAAAAACTAAACAATTTGTAAATGAGATGTCAACATAACATATTCTCATACACATTTAAATATGTTTCAATAGTGTCAAACATTTCGTGATTCTTTACATAAACAAAGTTAACAAATTGATTTAAATTACATTAAATACAACAATATCTACATAAGAAGTACCGTTTCAGGGTTGACAAAAGTCCTGATTTATTTGAAAAATCGAAAAAGAAAGATTTTTCAATTTAAATTGTATTTAAGCATAGGTTTGATACTAGAGATAAAGAACATATGAGATTTTGTGGATTAGGTTAACCAGAAATCTGCGGTCGCTGAGCATGCTTGCAATAATTTAAATAATGACATTTAATTTGATAATATGGAAACATTGTCAAGGCAAACACATTATTACATTCGTTTACAACGTGAAACTATTGAGATATATATATATATATATATATATATATATATATATATATATATACATACTAATAACTTCAATAGATAAGAAGAAAATCTCCGTTTAAATACACAATGGTACGTCTTAATTTTAATTTTAGCTTTTGGTAAGTTTAGGTTTTTTGCTGTTTTTTCCTAGATCTTGAAGTAAATGCTTTACCAATCATATGATAAATTACCACAGCACTATAATTTAACATATGTAGTTAAAGCGAAAGCGAAAGCGAAAGCGAAGGCTAAGGCTTAAGCTAAAGCTAAAGCTAAAGCTAAAGCTAAAGCTAAAGCTAAAGCTAAAGCTAAAGCTAAAGCTAAAGCTAAAGCTAAAGCTAAAGCTAAAGCTAAAGCTAAAGCTAAAGCTAAAGCTAAAGCTAAAGCTAAAGCTAAAGCTAAAGCTAAAGCTAAAGCTAAAGCTAAAGCTAAAGCTAAAGCTAAAGCTAAAGCTAAAGCTAAAGCTAGGCTGAGGCTGAGGCTGAGCTGAGGCTGAGTGAGAGCTGAGGCTAGGCTGAGGCTGAGGCTGGGGTAGGCTGAGGCTGGAGGCTGAGGCTGAGGCTGGGAGCTGAGGCTAGGCTAGGCTGAGGCTGGAGGCTGAGGCTGAGGCTGAGGCTGAGGCTGAGGCTGAGGCTGGGTGGGTAGGCTGAGGCTGGAGGCTGGAGGCTGAGGCTGAAGCTGAAGCTGAGTAGCTGAGGCTGAGGCTAGGCTGGAGGCTGAGGCTGAGGCTGGAGGCTGAGGCTGAAAGGCTGAGGCTGAGGCTAGAAAGAGCTGAGAGCTAAGCTGAGGCTGAGCTGAGGCTAGAGGAGGCTAGGTGAGGCTGAGGCTGTAGTTGGAAACTGAGGCTAAGAAGCTGAGGCTGAGGCTGAGGCTGAGGCTGAGGCTGAGGCTGGTAGGCTGAGCTGAAGGCTAGGTGAGAGCTGAGGCTGAGGCTGAAGGAGACTGAGAGGCTGAGGCTGAGGCTGAGGCTGTGAGGCTGAGGCTGAGGCTGAGGCTGAGGCTGGGAGGCTGAGGCTGTAGGCTGAGGCTGAGGCTGAGGCTAAGGCTGAGTGAGGCTAGCTGAGGCTGGTGGCTGAGGCTGAGGCTGAGGTGAGCTGAGGCTGAGGCTGAGGTAGGCTGAGGCTGAGGCTAGGAGTGATGGCTGAGGCTGAGGCTGAGGACTGAGGCTGAGCTGAGAGCTGGGCTGAGTGCTAGCAAGGCTGAGGCTGAGGCTGGGCTAGTGAGGCTTTGAGTGAGGCTAGGCTGAGGCTGAGGCTGAGGTCTGGGAGGCTGAGGCATGGCTGAGGCTGGGAGGCTGAGAGCTGAGGCTAGGCTGAGGCATGAGGCTGGGAGTGGGCTGAGGCTGAGGCTGAGGCTGGGAGAGCTGAGGCTGAGGCTGAGCTGAGGCTGATGGCTGAGTGAGCTGAGGCTGGAGCTGAGGCTTAGGAGCTGAGGCTAAGGCTAGGCTGAGGCTGAGGCTGAGGCTAGAGACTGGGCTAAGAGGCTGGGAGGCTGAGGCTGTAGGTAGGCTGAGTAGCTGTGGAGCTGAGAGCTGAGGCTGGGGCTGAGGCTGAGAGCTGGAGGCTGAGGCTGAGGCTGAGGCTGAGGCTGAGTAGGCTGAGGTGCGAGCTGGGAGGCTGAGGCTGAGGCTGAGGCTGAGGCTGAGGCTGGGAGGCTGAGGCTGGAGAGGCTAAGGCTGAAGGCTGAGGCTGAAGGCAGGCTAGGCTGAGGCTGAGGAAGGCTGAGGCTGAGGCTGAGGCTAAGGGCTAGGCTGAGGCTGAGTAGCTGGGCTGAGGTCTAGGAGCTAGGAGGCTGGGAGCTGAGGCTGAGGCTGAGGCTAGAGGCTGAGCTGAGGCTGAGGCTGAGGCTGAGGCTAGGCTGGAGAGCTAGGGCTAAGGCTAGGCTAGGAGGCTGAGGAGCTGAGGCTAGGGAGGCTGGGAGGCTGAGCTGGGAGGCTAGGCTGAGGCTAGGCTGAGGCTGAGGCTAGAGGCTAGGCTGAGCTGAGGCTAGCTGAGGCTGAGGCTGAGCAGCTAGAGGCTGAGCTGAGGCTAGCTGAGGCTAGGCTAGCTGAGGCTAGAGCTGAGGCTAGGCTGGGAGTAGGCTAGGGCAGCTAGCTGAGCAGGCTGGAGGCTGCTAGGCTGAGGCTGGGCTGAGCAGCTGAGTAGCAGCTGGAGGCTGAGAGCTGAGGCTGCAGGCTGAGGCTGAGAGCTGAGCTGAGGCTGAGCAGCTGGAGGCTAGAGCTGAGCTAGGAGGCTGAGGCTGAGGCTGAGGGCTGAGAGCTGAGGCTGAGCTAGCGAGGCAGCAGAGCTGCAGCAGCTGGCAGGCTAGCAGCTGGAGCGCTAGCTGGCTGAGGCTAGGGAGGCTGCAGCTGAGAGCTAGCTGCTAGGCTAGAGGCAGCTGAGAGCAGCTAGAGCAGCTGAGGCTGAGGCTGAGCTGAGCTAGGCTGAGGCTGAGCTAGCTGAGCTGAGCTGGGAGCTAGCTAGCAGCTAGGCTGAGCAGGCTAGAGGCTAGGCTGAGGCTAGGCTGAGCAGCTGGAGCTGGGCTGAGCAGCTAGCTAGGCTAGCGCTGGAGGCTGAGGCTAGCAGCTAGCTGAGAGAGCTGGCGAGGCTGAGCAGCTGAGCTAGGCGCAGGCTGAGCTGAGCGCCTAGCAGGCTGAGGCTGGCAGGCTGGTAGCTAGCGCTAGAGGCTGAGCTAGCAGCAGCTGAGCTGGCGAGCTGCGAGGCTGCAGGCTAGGCTGAGGCTGAGGCTGAGTAGCTAGGCTGGGAGCTAGGGCTAGCAGCTGGGCAGGCTGAGAGCTGCGGGCTGGGAGGCTGAGGCTAGCCAGGCTGAGCGCTGAGCCAGCTGAGGCTGCTGCAGCAGCTAGGCTAGCAGGCTAGCCAGCAGCTAGGCTAGGCTGAGCGAGCTGGAGGCTAGCGAGGCTGAGGCTGAGCGCTAGGCTGTAGGCTGAGGCTGAGCTAGCAGCTAGCAGCTGAGCAGGCTGAGCGAGCTAGGCTGAGCTGAGCAGCTGAGGGCTGAGGCTAGGCGCTGAGGCTGCAGCGCTGCAGGCTGAGCAGCTAGCTGAGGCTAGCAGCTAGCTGAGGCGAGGCTAGGCAGGCTGAGCAGCTGCAGCAGCAGCTAGGCTAGGCTGAGGCTGAGCTAGAGGCTAGAGCGCTGAGCAGCTAGCAGCTAGGCTAGCAGGCTGCAGGCTAGGCAGC
Organism: Vesta saturnalis; assembly: GCA_036346205.1. Lineage (NCBI taxonomy): Eukaryota > Metazoa > Arthropoda > Insecta > Coleoptera > Lampyridae > Vesta > Vesta saturnalis. The sequence continues at coordinate 303,733 of JARFJB010002197.1, read as the reverse complement.
AGCTAGGGGTAGCTGAGGCTGGGAGGCTCAGGCTGGGCTGAGGCTAGCAGGCTGAGGCTAGCGCTGAGGCTAGGCTGCAGAGCTGAGGCTGAGGCTGGCTAGGCTGAGGCTGCAGGCTGAGGCTGAGGCTCGAGGCTGAGGCTGAGGCTGAGGCTGAGGAGGCTAGGCTGGCAGCTGGGCAAGCCAGCGCTAGGCTGAGCGCTAGAGGCTGAGCTAGGCTAGCCAGGCTAGCTGAGCTGAGGCTGGAGCTAGCTGGCAGCTGAGGCTAGGCTAGGCTGAGGCTGAGCAGCTGAGGCTAGCAGCTGAGGCAGCTAGAGCTAGGCTAGAGCTGGCAGAGCTAGGCTGTGCAGGCTGGAGCTAGCGCTGAGGCTGAGGCTGGAGCTCGAGCAGCTGGCAGGCTGAGTGGGCTAGCAGCTGAGCGCTGAGGCTAGAGGCTGAGCGCTGAGCAGCTGAGGCTGAGGCTGCAGCTGAACAGCGCTGAGGCTGAGCTGCAGCTAGCAGCGCAGCTAGAGCTAGCGCTGCGGTAGCTGGCAGCTGAGGCTAGCAGAGGCTAGCAGCTAGGCTGAGCAGCTGCAGGCTAGCAGCTAGCAGCAGCTAGAGCAGGCTAGAGGCTAGTAGCAGCTAGGCTAAGGCTAGCCGGAGCTAGGCTAGCAGGTGCAGGCTAGCAGAAAGCTGCAGGCTGAGGCTGAGGCTGAGGCTGAGCTGGAGCAGCTAGGCTGAAGCTAGAGGCTGAGCAGGCTGAAAGGCTAAGGCTCAGGGGCTGCAGCGCTAAGGCTAGCAGGTAGCAGGCTAGGCTAAGGGAGCTAGGAGCAGCTAGCTGAGGCTGAGGCTAGGCTAGGCTGAGGCTGAGCAGTAAGCAGCTGCGAGCTAGGCTAAGCAGGCTGCAGGCTGAGGCTAGCAGAGCTAGAAGCGCAGCTAGAGCTAGGCAGGCTGAGCTAGCTGGCTAGGCTGAGCGTGCTAGAGCCAGCTAGGCAGTAGCTGAGGCTGGAGGCTAGGTGAGCTAGCAGCCAGCTAGGCTAGGCTAGGCTAGCAGCTGAGGCTGGAGCTGCTGAGCAGCTGAGGCTGAGCGCAGCTAGGCTGAGGCTAGCTGGAGCTGAGCAGCTAGCTGAGGGCTAGCTGAGCTGAGCTAGGCTGAGCTGAGGCTAGCTAGAGCTGAGAGCTAGCAGCCAGCTAGCTAGCAGCTAGCCAGCTAAAGCTAGCAGCTGCTAGCTAGGAGCTAGAGAGCTAGAAAGCTAAAGCTAAAGCTAAGCAGCTAAAGCAGCTAAAGCTAAGAGCTAAGCAAGCTAAAGCTAAAGCTAAAGCTAAAGCTAAAGCTAAAGCTAAAGCTAAAGCTAAAGCTAAAGCTAAAGCTAAAGCTAAAGCTAAAGCTAAAGCTCAAAGCTCAACCTCAAGCTCAACCTCAAGCTCAAGCGCAAGCTCAAGCTCAAGCTCAAGCGCAAGCTCAAGCTCAAGCTCAAGCCAAAGAGCAAGCCGAAGCCGAAGCCAACGCCGAGGCCGACGCCGAAGCCGAAGACGAAGCCGAAGCCGAAGCCGAAGCGGAGGCCGAAGATGAAGCCGAAGCTAAAGCCGAAGCTAAAGCCGAAGCTAAAGCCGAAGCTAAAGTCAAAATTAAAAGGCAAAATTAAAAGTCAAAATTAAAAGTCAAAATTAAAAGTCAAAATTAATAGTCAAAATTAAAAGTCAAAATTAAAAGTCAAAATTAAAAGTCAAAATTAAAAGTCAAAATTAAAAGTCAAAATTAAAAGTCAAAATTAAAAGTCAAAATTAAAAGTCAAAATTAAAAGTCAAAATTAAAAGTCAAAATTAAAAGTCGAAATTAAAAGTCGAAATTAAAAGTCGAAATTAAAAGTCAAAATTAAAAGTCAAAATTAAAAGTCAAAATTAAAAGTCAAAATTAAAGGTCAAAATTAAAGGTCAAAATTAAAGGTCAAAATTAAAGGTCAAAATTAAATGTCAAAATTAAAAGTCAAAATTAAAAGTCAAAATTAAAAGTCAAAATTAAAAGTCAAAATTAAAAGTCAAAATTAAAAGTCAAAATTAAAAGTCAAAATTAAAGGTCAAAATTAAAGGTCAAAATTAAAAGTCCAAAAAATTAAAGGTCAAAATTAAAGGTCAAAGTTAAAGGTCAAAATTAAAGGTCAAAATTAAAGGTCAAAATTAAAAGTCAAAATTAAAAGTCAAAATTAAAAGTCAAAATTAAAAGTCAAAATTAAAAGTCAAAATTAAAAGTCAAAATTAAAAGTCAAAATTAAAAGTCAAAATTAAAAGTCGAAATTAAAAGTCGAAATTAAAAGTCGAAATTAAAAGTCGAAATTAAAAGTCAAAATTAAAAGTCAAAATTAAAAGTCAAAATTAAAGGTCAAAATTAAAGGTCAAAATTAAAGGTCAAAATTAAAGGTCAAAATTAAATGTCAAAATTAAGTCAAAATTAAAAGTCAAAATTAAAAGTCAAAATTAAAAGTCAAAATTAAAAGTCAAAATTAAAAGTCAAAATTAAAGGTCAAAATTCAAGGTCAAAATTAAAGGTCCAAAAAATTAAAGGTCAAAATTAAAGGTCAAAATTAAAGGTCAAAATTAAAGGTCAAAATTAAAGGTCAAAATTAAAGGTCGAAATTAAAGGTCAAAATTAAAGGCCAAAATTAAAAGTCAAAATTAAGTCAAAATTAAAAGTCAAAATTAAAAGTCAAAATTAAGTCAAAATCAAAAGTCAAAATTAAAAGTCAAAATTAAAAGTCAAAATTAAAAGTCAAAATTAAAAGTCAAAATTAAAAGTCAAAATTAAGTCAAAATTAAAAGTCAAAATTAAAAGTCAAAATTAAAAGTCAAAATTAAAAGTCAAAATTAGAGTCAAAATTAAAGTAAAAATTAAAGTCAAAATTAAAGTCAAAATTAGAGTCAAAATTAGTCAAAATTAGAGTCAAAATTAGAGTCATAATTAGAGGCAAAATTAGAGTCAAAATTAGAGTCAAAATTGGATTCAAAATTAAAGCCAAAATTAAAGTCAAAATCAAAGTCAAAATCAAAGTCAAAATAAAAATCAAAATCAAGATCAAGATCAAGATCACGATCACAATCAGAATCTGAATCAGAATCGAAACCAATACCAAAACCAAAACCAAAATCAAAATGAAAATGAAAATGAAAATCAAAATCAAAATCAAAATCAAAATCAAAATCAAAATCAAAATCAAAATCAAAATCAAAATCAAAATCAATATCAAATCAAAATCAAAATTAAAATTAAAATGTGATCATATTTCGTAATTTCAAACATAAAGCGTACACATGAGATTTGTACGTTCTGGATTCTATCCCTATCTATGATACCTAAACAAGGGCTAGAAGAAATCAAAATAATTAAAACGGATATGAACTCACATAAAATTTAGTTAACTGAAAATCTATGAACTGTCCACTGCTATACAAAAATTTTAAAGATCCAATAGCTTTTTGTAGTAATTTGTTGACATATTTTGTAAATATGGGATTCTAACAATTACGTTTTAAATTGCTGACATAAATTGAAACCCCGACGTTTACTAAATTAATCTAAAGTCTCAGAGTTCTTCAATGCAACAACCGTCTTTAGGCTTACAAACATGCAAAGTTGTTTTCATAGGATTTAGTTTTAAATTAAACTCTTCCGATAACGCTCTAATTCATTAAAGCTCCCTATTGATATCCCAATCTACTAGTAGATAATTTTTAAAGTTGATTACTGTATATAATTGAATGTCATCAGTGTAGACCTGGACTTGATAATGGGAGACCATGATTTTTTTATGTCTGTTATGTAAATTATAAATGACAGTGGGCCTAGAAACGAGCCTCGTGGCACATCCGACTCAATTTTTATTTTAGTTAAATGCACCTGTTGGTAACTGTCAGGAGATATGAAATTATAAGATATTCAGAACATGCATCAAAACCAAAGCACCTAAGGATCGACCATAGAAAATGGTGATAACTGTAAGTGTTATCGGAACGTTTAGATTGTATTACATTAATATACAAATACACCTTTAAAAACTAAAAAAGATAAGTATTTTAATATGTGTAATAATGGTGAATGTTTACATTTTCATGTAACAGTATCAAAGACTTTACAATAGTTTAACAATACCAACAGATTGGAAGCGCACGATAACAAGCGAGAATTATACCAACAGATCAGTAAGCCCACGATAATAAGCAAGAATTACATCATCAACTACAAAAACATGAGCAGGAGAAGTGCACTCGCCTTTCCTAAACCCGCATTGTAAGTCAGAAATCAAGTTATTAGTGGTGAAAAAATTGTATATTGGAGTATGTAAAATTCATTTAAAACAGTTAGGTATCATACAGGGAGTAAACTAAAGATCTGCAGCTCAGGGGAAGATGTAGAGTTTGATTTTTTAAGGATTGGAACCTATATACTTGTTTTCCAACACATTGAATTTTATATAATTCCAATACAGTAATTGAAAAGATGTAGTAAAAAAGTAGGTATAAATAAAAGGGTGAACCATTTTTTGAGAAGTATCACTTCCCGAAGAATTTGATTTAATTGTATTCAATGTATCAGCAATGCCATTCTTCCTAATCATCTTAAATTGAGATTGTTATCAAACAGGTTATTGATGTAATAAGTTCTTTAATTAATTACTGTTGTACTAATCACGACATGTTTTGAATGCTTTCAACAAAATATGAATTTAATCCGTTCACATTAGATAAATCTACTGAGAGACCACAAGTTTGATCGTTACACACATTGCTTATTCTTAACAATAACTTTATTCAAATTATATTCTCTCTTCCAATCACCATTTGCTCGAAGATGCTTATATTTTTATAATTGTAGGTAGTTCTGATTTTCATGGCTAATTTCAGATTTGGAGTCATGGAAAGCTAAGGAGCTTTAGGTTTGGTAACACAGTCTTACTGGTGCATACCTGTTGGACACTGAAACACTACATTTGTTGAGCAAACCTAACGTAACATCAATATTCTTCTTTCTTATAAATTCCATATCGTGCTAAGATCAATCAGAAATGTCTCATGATCAAATTTATCAAAACAGCTAGAATTATTCTTAAAACTGGTCTTCACATTGCGGTATGATAATTTGCGATTGAAGAAGCTATTACAATTTACTGTACCCATCGTTAAAACAAAATAGTAGATTTGCTACACATTACAGTGGATTCCTATCAATTTGTATAAGAGCATAGTTACTAAAGCAAAACCTTGGATTTATTTAAAAAATTGTGTTTAGATAAGTAAACAATAAAACAAACTGTGCAGTCACGGGTAGGTACTATGAAAGAAAAAATGTTATCAAAATCATTGGTAAGAGAACATAGATTAAGAAGCTTTGTAACATCTAAAAATCACTATTTTCTTAAAAAGATATTCTAAAAGATGGCTTTAAAGACATTTTTTATATAAGCAACTATTCCACCATCTCTACCATATGCTCCATTTTCTTAATAAGTCACTGAATTAACAGCATTTGAATCAATCGCAACATGCAGCCACATATTTAAGTAATTACGAGAATTCAAAAACACCTTCAAGAATAACTATCTTAATTCCGTACGCCACTCACAAGTAATCTCATATTGAGATGAGTAATTTCCATCACGACAAAGAACCCAAAGCACCTACTCAATAAGCAAAAACAGAAAAAAGGTATTACTGTATAATTATATGATTTGTATGTATAAACAATGTAAGAGATTTTTTATCTTGTCTTCCTCACAATAATAATGTGACTTCCAAAACCTAAAAAGTGTAAAACAATTTCCACCTAAGGATGTGTCTCGCGTGCGGTGTCAGTGTAGTGTTTCTGCGTATGCAGTATATTTACTTGCGGATTTATCTATTATTATTTCACATTAGAACGTCAGATTTTAAACTGCTACGCAAGCGCGAAACAAGGAAACGTGTGATTGGTCCGCATTGATCTACATATATATTGTTTACTAGTTGTGCAAAGTACAAACACTTTTGCAATATTCGGAGTGCAGAGTAGCGGAAGATAGAAATGTTTCCCAAAGTTTATAATGCACCACATTTGTTGGGAACTCCGCCAAATAGACTACATGGATGATCATGGGCTAAATATCGCGGCCCTTAAGTGTTGGTCAGCATTGGGGCGAAAGTTTCCCAAAATGTATATTTATACATACTTCGGTTGGGGTCGCCGCATGTTGTCTGAAATTCAATATCTCGTGGGTTTTGATCAGCATTTCAACCGAATATTACCTAGAATCTATAGTTATACACCAATGTTGTAGGGATAGCGGCAAAATAGACTGCCCGATAACCAAGAGCTAAATTATGTGACTCACGAGAGTTGATCAGCATTTATTTATTTATCTATATTTATACACCGACTTAGATAGGGTTGTGAAATTGTGTTGCCTCGATCACCAATTGTGTGATTTATGAGGAAACCATTGGGGCCGAATGATGCCCCAAAACTATATTTATACACCAATTTTGGTAGAATTGCGGCTAAATAAATTGCCTTGACGATCAAGAGCTGAATTTTGCGAACTTTCAGTATTAGTCAGTATTGCGGCTGAACGTTTTCCCAAAACTATATTTATGCATCAATTTCGATAGAGTCAAGGTAAAATAAATTGTCTTCACGACCAAAAGCCAAATTTTGCGCTCTTTAAGTGTTGGTCTGCATCGGGATGAATGTTGCCCAAAATCTAAGTTTATAAACCAATTTCCTTGGGATTGTTCTCGTTCTCGTTCTCGTTCTCGTTCTCGTTCTCGTTCTCCTTCTCGTTCTCGTTCTCGTTCTCGTTCTGGTTCTCGTCCTCGTTCTCGTTCTCGTTTTCGTTCTCGTTCTCGTTCTCGTTCTCGTTCTCGTTCTCGTTCTCGTTCTCGTTCTCGTTCTCGTTCTCGTTCTCGTTCTCGTTCTCGTTCTCGTTCTCGTTCTCGTCCTCGTCCTCGTCCTCGTCCTCGTCTTCGTCCTCGTCCTCGTCCTCGTTTTCCTTCTCGTCCTCGCTCTTGTTCTTGTCTTCTCTGCCCAAAATCTACGTTTATTCGCCAATTTCCTCGGGGTTGTGTCAAAATGGGTTGCTTCGATAGCCATTTGACAAATTCCGAGTCCCATAAGTGTTTGTCAATAAAATTGCTTTCCTTGACCTCGGTCTTCCTTTAACTTGTTTATTTATGAACCCACCATAACCAAAGTAGACGACACGGAAGCGAGACGTATACGTATTTACATGCGAAACAAAAGCAAGGCAAAGACAAAACGAGGATAAAGCGAGGACAATACTGGGACAAAGAGACAAGGCAGGCAAAGGCAAGACGTAACATAAGTCAGCAAAAGGTTGTTGACAATATCAAAATGGATAGAGATGAGAAGAAATTGAAACCGGTGTTACACCGAGTCGAGACAAAAAATAGACCAGACGATGCAGAGTCGAGGTGTAGTGTGTGTGTGTGTGTGCGTGTGCGTGTGCGTGTGCGTGTGCGTGTGCGTGTGCGTGTGTGTGTGAATGCGTGTGCGTGCGTGCGTCCGTACGTGCGTGCTTGCGTGTGTGAGTGCGGGCGGGCGTGTGTGTGGGTGGGTGTGGGTGTCTGTGTGGGGTATCTCTGTGTGTGTGTGTGTATGTGTGTGTGTGTGTGTGTGCGTGTGCGTGTGCGTGTGCGTGTGCGTGTGCGTGTGCGTGTGCGTGTGCGTGTGCGTGTGCGTGTGCGTGTGCGTGTGCGTGTGCGTGTGCGTGTTCGTGTGCGTGTGCGTGTGCGTGTGCGTGTGTGTGTGTGTTTATGTATACGTGCGTGCGTTCGTGCCCTGGAAACCTTGGCAATACTTAGAATTATTACTGGAATATCTCGATTCCTTAAATGCGTTTCAGAATAAGGATACTTTATTGAGGACGGTAAAGTACATACATTATACCGTGCATTTTTTATAAATAAAGTTTACATTTTTAAAATATAAGTTCCCTTTATGAACGTTTTTCGCAAGGTTTGGAAGAAACTCAACAAAAAACAAGAAAGTCCCTAAACTAGTTTTTTAGAGTATCTGAAGAATCATCAAGCTTATAGCCAATTGTGAAGTCATCTTTTTTAAAGATAAGTTTAATTATAGATAACTTTTCTTTTTAGAAGATTTTAGTACGGCGTCTTAAAAATTAATCAAATAAAAAAATGTAACGTGCGCACCACTGCATTATTGCAAACAATGTAGCTACCGAAGATTGATTGTAAGTATATATTATAAACAGCAGTTAAATGGCCTATATGTATTTTACTTTCTTTCAATATCTTGTATATAAACATTACGTACGTATGTAAATGTTAGAACCTTAACTGCATGACTTTTGTAATGTTAAAATTTAGTTAGTTTACATTGACGAAAATACAATTTTGGTTTTGCAATGTGTGAAATTACACGGGATCACATTCCTAAATAGAAAGTTATATTCTACCAAATCCATTTTTATTATTTTTCAGTTATTTACTAATGTGGATATAAGCAAGAAATACTATACTATGTACATTTTATATAAGCGAAAATATGACAAATAAAAATTATCCATCCTTCTTTACTGTATATACACTCTTTGCTAACGCAACACGGACACAACTATAAGGAAGTCACGTTTTGGCTACATCAGATTTGTTCACGCCGGGAATCAAAGTGCCCAAGAACGGCCCTAAAGAGAGTTCCAATTATTCAGTTCATTTGGTACAAACTTCGTTCTCCCTTTTATTCGAACATTTATTCTACATACAATGCGCTATCACGTAGTGCATGAAACAAATGTAACATCACTTTGAATATCAATAGCGTTCAATCAACGCCGTTATTTTTATATGTATATGTACAAATCGTTTTTAGAACGTAATCCGAAAATATAAATATAATATTTGTACATGTTTGAATTCTATTAACATAGATCGATTTACTTATACATTCCTCGTATATTAGGTACATCAAACAATTTTATTTTTACAAATGTGATTGGCAACAAAAAAAAATGATCTCCGCCTATTTCTACATTAAACGTTCAGCATTCAAAACTCGAAGGCCCGCGTTATAGTTAGGATTGCCGTATTATTAGATTAAACAGCGTTACAAAGTTCAACTCACCGACGTACTTTTTAGACAAATCCATAATTGATAATGTAGTTTGTATATTTATTCACATTGGCAAGAGTATAGGTAGGGTAATTGTGCCAATAATGGCCAATGGACGAATAATGGTCAATTTTTGAAAAAATTTACAATAACATCTCGTACTCTTCTAGTCTAACATCATCGAGCTTCCCCCAAAAAGTTGTTAGTGACAGTACAAAAAATATTAATAACAACTGGAAAATGATTTCGTTTTAAAAATAGGAAACCTGAACGGCCTTGGTTTAAAGCTTTTCTCAAAAGGCACCCTGAAATACAAAAAAAGTCAATAACTAAATTTAGAACATCTATCTCAAAAACAAACATTGAAGCATGGTTTCTTGAAATTGAGAATTACCTCAAGCAAGAAGGTGTGTCCAAAATGTCTAAACTTCGGATAGAATATTTAACGGAGACGATACTGGATTTGGGCTAGGTCCTCTAATATACAAGAAAACTTTTATGAAAGAAAAAGCAACGTCGAAAATGAACAAATAAGCGTTATAACGTGCTTCGGTACTGATGGTAGTGTGATACTGCCTAGGATACTTTATCCATACAAAAAATTCCCATGTACATCATTCAGTCCTTATCAAATGATTGGGCAGTGGGCAGATCAAACACTTCCTTCCCTATTTGAAGTTTAAAAATATTCCTCGGTCGGTCCCTTTTTTTGTTGATGGGATTAGATCTCATCTAAAAAAACAAGTTAGTGAACTTTGTGAGAAGAGTGGGATATAACTTCAACCCTAGCATCAGTTTCAGTTCGTCAATCCTTAGAGAAGCACCTTTAAGATCACATATTAATAATTTGCTGTCGAGTTTATCCCAAATATTATAACGTTTGAGGCTCCTGATAAAATTAAAAAAAGTTACTTTTCATAAAAATTTTATAGAAGTGGAATATAGAATCTTGTGAGTGAAGAAATCATAGCCAAACTTAAAAAAAAATTGTTTTTAAAACTATTAAGAATCAACGTGGGAAATTTTTCTTAGAGAAAATAACTCTGTAGCGGTTTAAACACTTTTAATATTCTTTCTATCGAAGGTAACAATACTAACCATCTGATTTTACTGTATCCCAACAGTTTTTGGTATTCAACATTAACATACTTTTTCTTTCAATTGTTCAACTCGAACAGTACAAATGTAGAAATAGCCATAGATTTATACAATAATGGCTTCGATGTCAATACACAAGCAGTCTGATGATGTCAGAATACAGTTATGAAGGATATGGGCACCACAGTTCACACCAACTAAAGGTCTTTTAAGTAACTGCTGAGCTTTATGAAAGACGTTATTTTTGCCATGTCTTGCTGCTTTTCCAAAATTGTAATTTGTGTTGACAGCGCACATTGCCATTACTTTTGTTATTAATTCGTGTTTGTCAATATTTTTAATAATATATTCGAATATAATGTCTAAAGTTTCACCTGGAAGATTTTGAACTTCCAAAAGTTTTAGTTGAATCCCCTTGTCTTTCATAAATATCTTACGAGTATAAGACAAATTTTTACACTTCCATGATTTAAATAATCGGTATGGATCGTTCCAAGATCATTTTGTATGGAGCCTAATGATTTTGTTTTCGTAAAATATTACACACAGTACTTTTAGATTTGGTTCTAGCACATGCAAATTTTTGTTAAAAGCGACTTTTTATTAGCTTACTAGTGCAACCATAGAACAAAAGGACTGATTGTAGATCACGTTGTGGTATGATTAAAAACGTTTAATTGCAACTAGCTTTTGTTTTTCATTTCTAAATGTTTCTTTACGAAAATAACGACGGTACTTTACTACTGCTAAAAGCAACAATATCTGCCTTTTTATGCGTAAGTGTCGATATATGTTGAACAATATCCATTTTTTCACCATGCGCAAGTAAAAACTGTGCACAACATTTTAAGCACTTTACATCACTATCTGAGGTTGTATTTTTAATAAATGGATGTTCACTATCCAAATCTCTATTAAATGTCACTTTCTATTTGGCATTTTCTGATTTTCTACCGTCCTACACTATAACAATTATTTATTTAAAAATCGTTGTTTATAAACACTTAACTTTAACTAACGAACTATTTACACTATATTTATTTATATGCACCGGTATAATTATTTTCCACACGTATAAAACACCGTCGTAAGCAATTTTTTTTTGCGCTAGACTTGATACTTAATACTGCCTCATAAGCGGGATCGTGTGCTATTTATTTAAGTCGATAAAACACTAGAATAGTTACGAAATGAAAAAAGGGAATAACACGGGAATAATGATCTTAACTTACCCTACAATTTTATTCTTTCAATAGTGATTGTTTATGTAAAATTAAAATATGCACTTTAGTTATCTAGCTAGAGATTGTGACTGATACGCTTTCATAATTTTACCATATCTATAACGTAACTAATAAGAAATTTACTGATATATGATAAATTGATAAAATAATCTAATTACTATCAACGATTTGATTCTAGATTAATTCTCATAAAATTGCAATGGGGTACAAGACAATCTCATGACGGTCCTGTAGGATACCAGTTGTTTAAAAAGTATGATTGGACTTTGACTACCGTTATTGTGTATTTGTATTTAAAACGCGCAATTTGTTAACGTATATTTGTTAATTAAACTATGTTTTGTCCCCAATTTTGTTAAACAAAAATGTATAATTGTAATTTAAACAAGTGTTCAGAATTAACGCATGCGTATTGCGGACGTCATCGTGGCGTTTGCGTTTACTTCACTGTCACTTTTACTTTAAGGGTGATTTGTTGTGATATTTTATTGTGAAATTAGTGATTGAGGTATTTTATTAGAGAATTTAACTTTGAATATGTCGACTTCAGGTGATTTTGGTAATCCTCTTCGAAAATTTAAGTTAGTTTTTCTAGGAGAACAAAGTGGTAAGTTATGTTGTTTAATACCAGGCGTAGTCCAAATCAATAAAATGACACGTATTAGTGCTTGTTTTTATTTTTAGTACTTGTAATAAACATCCAGACAGTGTGGGATACATATTTTAATAGATTACATCAATCCATAATATTTCCCGTAGATAAATTCATATATTTTGTATAATTTTATGACAGTTTTAGGTTAGGTTTAACCCTTTTCAAATTGTTACAAAGGGGTGTTGCATAACACACCGTTTAATATTCATTATTTTATTACAGTGGGTAAAACATCGTTAATAACAAGATTTATGTATGATAGTTTTGATAATACGTATCAGGTATTTGAATTACAATCAAAACAAGGTTTAACACTAATTTTTTTATAATTTTAGGCTACTATAGGAATTGATTTTTTATCAAAAACAATGTATTTAGAGGATAGAACGGTACGTCTCCAATTATGGGACACAGCTGGTCAAGAAAGGTTTAGGTCATTAATTCCATCGTATATTCGTGATTCGACTGTCGCAGTTGTTGTTTATGATATTACCAGTAAGTTTAACTATTTAAGATGATAGTGTATTATTTTTCTATAAATAGATGCCAATTCTTTTCATCAAACATCAAAATGGATTGATGATGTACGGACGGAAAGAGGTAGTGATGTTATAATTATGCTTGTTGGTAATAAAACAGATTTATCGGAAAAACGACAAGTTAGTACTGAAGAAGGTGAAAGAAAAGCTAAAGAACTGAACGTGATGTTTATTGAAACTAGTGCTAAAGCTGGATATAACGTAAAACAGGTAAATTTAGAGTGTAAAAAAAAGAAGGTTTTTAATGTTTATTATGTTACATAGGATTTAAACAAATAGGTAGTGTAATGATAATTCTATTTTTAGTAAATCTTTATTTTAAATTAAACACGACAATTTATATTGTTCTTTATTGAGTAAACTAGATATGGCATGTTTATACACTGTGGTCCACGAATTTTTTCTGTTATAAACAAATTTTAAGAAAAATCCTTAATTTGGGAATTTTATTTCTAAAAAATTAGTGTTTGATGCAAAAAATTTATCCCATCCTCTCTACGGACTAATAGCTTCTCCCCATAGAAAATTTTGAGTTATACGATGGGTCGTGGTATTTCGGATTGTGTCTCTTTGTTATCCAGTTATTGAATTTTAAAACTTAAAAGTGTTATTGCAAAAGTTACAAATTAGCGAGGTTCATCGGGAAGTGCGTCACTTGAGAATGGCTTGACCGATCCGCTATTTTTTGTATTAAAATGTTTGTAATAGTCCAAATTAGGTTTTTATGGAGAGAAAAATTGGAAAAGTTTCATGGAATATTTTCAAATGAGAGAGAAACTGAACGGCCTTTTTTCTATGGGGTTTCCATATGAACTCAAAACCATACTCACGATTCAAACGAAGGATGCACGTAAATTTTTTTTGTTTTGTTTATGCCTTTATGGTGTACGAATACTTATCAGAAAGGGCTAAATTGTGGAGTATGCAGCACATGAAATTAAATATATCATTAATCTAGAAATCGTTTTTCCAAATTCACAAATATTTGCATTTCGTAGATAATACGCAAATTGATGAAAATGAAACTGCGGCCACTAATGAATAGAATCAAACTAAGGAACTTGCAGGTGAAAGATTTGTGTTATGACGAATCAATGGTTTGTTATTATGACTGTTACGGCTGCAAGTCTATTCGATTCGGCTATAAAATGTGGTGCCTTAACAGTAAAGACGGTTACTTAATAAATTTTGAGCTGTATCAAGGACAGAACCGTATAGAAATAATGCATATGACAAACTATTTGGAAAAGCTGCATCCCCTATAGTAGGAATGCTTGAAGAATTACATCAACAGACTCTTTCGTATACCATTTATATGGATAACTTGTTTACTGGCACAAATTTACTGGTTTATTTATGCAACTTTATGGGATACTCTGGAGTTGGGACTCTACGAGAAAATAGACTTCCTGATTTATTTCCTTTAACAAATAAAAAAGAGTTTCTAAAGTCTAAAAGGTGTGGTGAATACGAATACACAATTCATCAAGTCGATGGTATTTTCTTGCTTCGCTGGATTGACAATGCTGCTGTAACCATTCCATTCACCTATGTTGGAGTTGCACCAGTGGAAAATATAAAAAGATATTCCAAGGAAGAAAAAAGGCACATTACGATCACTCAACCACAATGTATTGGGGCTTATAATAAAAATGGGTGGTATAGTGTGTTTCACCTCTGCAATATAACTGTCATTTAAAGGACCACCCACTTTTCTTATGCAAACGAGGGCACCGTCACATTGTCTGAATTTTTGATACATACTTGATGTTCTGACCAAAAGTCTTCATGGATCCAATTCTAACTTATGGCTAGTTTTCGATATATAGAGCGTTGAAGTTCAAGATACCAAAATTTTTAAAATGTGTAGCAAAAAGTCCCTTTTAAATATTTTTGAAAGTTTTTGATAGTTACAGGGTGATTCAAGCTGTCACAGACCTTTCGTTGATAAAGTATGTATTTTTACATTACAAATATAGCGTAAAATAACATTAAAAAAAAATTTCCGTCAAAGTTTCTGAATATTTGATATAGTGTACATCTCGATGTCCTTGTTCAACAGTCCTAATGGTAAAATTATATCCTATGACTACTTTTCGAGATATTAAACGTTTAGTCTATAACATACCAATTTTTATGGTAACCAAAAATAACTACAAAATAAGGGAAATGTTATAAATTATTTATATTCACATACTGCGTTAGATTATGGTACTATTTTATTGTTTGAAGGTAGACTAAAAGACAATAGGGTAAAAACCGCCCTGAATTCAATAACATGCGTATGCGTGGCGCCGCGCGTAAGTTGAAATTTGAATGAGTCTCCTGCAATAATTACTTTTAATATTCAAATACGCTGAGTACCGTAGCAAATATGGTAAAATTGTCTTTATCAAAATAACCAATAAACGTTGCATGTGTCAAAATTTAATACCTATCTTTGTGGGTCTAAATGAAGGTGAGAGGGGTTAACTAATGATAACATTATGTATTTAATAAACAATATTTATTTATATATAGTGTCCAGCAGAAGTCTAGGCACAGTCTTACAATTTGAAATAAATTTCAAAAATCTTTAGATCAGAGAGCAATACCAAATTACAAAATATACTAAGGTTTTGTTAAAGTACTGGGTTATTCAACAACAAATGAAAAAAAATGTATTAACAGAACATAATTATAAATTTTGAATTATCTAATATAAAGTGTCAATTATAATGTTGCAAAAGTCTAGGTACACTTATGTAATAAGAAAATAAAAATATACTACTTAAACGAATTTTAACTAATTTAGTGTATTAATACCGTGTTGGAAATCCTTTTAAGTCTAAAACTGCCTGCAGCCTTCGTGGCATGGATTCTACCAAGTTCTGTGTAACTTCTGGTCCTATTCTTTTCCACCTCGTATAGCAAAACTTCTTGAAGCTGCTTTTTATTGCTTATTTCGTGCCTTCTGATCTGGTTTTCTAATACTGCCCATAAATGCTCAATGGGGTTGAGGTCGGGACTTTTAGGTGGTGTTACTAGCATATGGGGTGTATTATACAACAACCACTGGCGCACAATATAAGCAGTGTGCTTAGGGTTGTTGTTTTGCTGGAAATAATAGACACCATTTACCCCTAATTTTTCAGCACTTTGCTGTGAATTTTTCTAATATGTTTAAGTAAACATCTTTATTCATTGTTCCCTCAATTATTTCCAAATTTCCTACACCAGCTGCTGCCACACAATCCCATACCATAGTTCCACCACCTCCATGTTTAATAGTTTTGACAGTATTTTTGGGATTCAATGCTTCTCCAGTTTTTCTCCACACTTTTCTTATACCATCTGAGCCAAATAAGTTGTACTTACTTTCATCTGTAAATATAACTTTTTTTCCAGAATTCTAAATTGTGATTTATGTACTGTTTTGCAAAGGTAATTCTCTTCTGTCTGTTAACTTTATTTATAAATGGTTTTTTCCTAGCAGTATAAGATTTTAAACTAGCCCGGTTAATAGCTCTTCTTATAGTATCAGGGTGAACATTTTTATTATACTGCTTGTGTATTTGAGTAGCAATTGTTGGAGCACTTGTTAAATGATTTTCTTGAACTATTCTTCCTATTTTGGTTCTATCTTTGTGATAATTTTCGAGGACTCCCAGTTCTTATAGTAAATCTACTTTTATTTATTAGTTTACCAATTTCTCCATAAGATTTACCATATTTATGCCATTTTATTATTAATTTTCTCTCACACAAAGATAATTCCTTCCCGCTCATTTTAATTTTATATTTTTACTCGTTTTATAGACATATTAATGCAACTAAATATGTGCTGTAAACAATGCAAAATTATTTGTTTTAAAAACTCAGGCCTACTTGTTAGGCACAGACTTGCATTTTATGCGTTGATATGCTTTGCCTTCTAGATGTGCTTAGACTTTTGCAAACTTAAGATCTTAAAACATTTTTTTGCTTGAATATTTTAAAACATATTTTTTTGTTTACATTTCTAAAGGTAACTACTAAATTGACGATTTAATTTATTGTTTGACTTGATATTGTTTTTCAAACAAGGTGTGTAGTGAAAAAATTATTAAAAATATTACTGTGCTTATTATTAAACACAAATGTATATATACAAATACCTTTAATTATTTATTTTCTTATTATTAACGAGAACATAGTTAAAATAAAAAATGCACTTAAACACTAAGCATACATTTGGATTTTCGTTTTACTAACTAATAATTAATAATCCAACAATAATAAAATAAAAATCTGGATATAATAACACATTATCACGCAGTATTGCATAAGATTCTTTGAAAATTAAAATATACAACTTAATTACAATGTATAAATGATCATTTGCACTGTCACCCGATACAATAATTACTTTCTCTCCACTAAGGGCACAGCTCAATTGTGCTGTTTCTTGTGTATTAGATTTTTCAATCGATTGCTTTTTTTCTTATTCTTTTTGACAGAGAATGCTCTTAGTTCA
The DNA here is from genome assembly GCA_036346205.1 of Vesta saturnalis. Taxonomy (NCBI): domain Eukaryota; kingdom Metazoa; phylum Arthropoda; class Insecta; order Coleoptera; family Lampyridae; genus Vesta; species Vesta saturnalis. Next base: position 286,605 of record JARFJB010002197.1, on the reverse strand, counting down.
GGTTCAATTTTCCTTTTGTTCGTGTCATTTTTATTCTTGAAAGATTATCCACGGGAGGTTTTTTTAATTGTCAATAAATTATCGACTGTTTTCAAAAGATTTAATATTTTACAACAGTAAAAATCATGTATATTTTCTTACCTTGGTTACCAGATTTATGTCATCTGGAGCTTGACTTTAAAAGGTGTTGATTTGCTCAGGAGTGAAGGTTTTTGATTTTTTGTGTTGATAATTTTCAGATTTTCGTTTGAAAAGGCGCGCAATCTTGCATAGGTTCTGATGTTTACATTATTGTGAATGCTAATGGTGCTTTTCAGCATTGAGTAATGGGCCCATAAAGACGAATATTAGTATTTTTCGGTTAATTCGCCAAAATATGCTAGAAGTATATTTTGAGAAAGGGAACTTGTCGACTTTGTGTTGCGCCAATCCATGAACGTTTTGTGCAAGATTTCATATTTTTTGCGAGATTTTTGAGGAAGTAAATTAAGGGTCATTTGCTTTGCTGTTTTTTCCACATCCGGCGGAGTTAGAATTACGTCTTCGTCACTGCTCGCCATGGTTGCGCTGTCTATTTGTCCTTATAAAGTATCTACGGTTTTCAAAAATTACCACCAACATGTGATCATTCTACAATAATATCAGTGGAATAGTCCTACAGCGGTTACCACTTAAAATTGCGCCTAAGGCTCTACCTTGCCTACATCTAAATTATAAGTACAATAAAAAGAACTCAAATATGTCACAGTTCGACTTACCTGTAATCCGATCAATTGAACAGTCCTTTCTGCATCTACCATTAGGTATATACGAGTGCATACTCTGATTTTTGAATTTATCTTCAAACTTTAACCCTTTTCTGAAATGGGGTATTGAATGGCCCTGTATTATAGGTAAAACCCAATTAATAATCTATATTGACGCGTAAGATTTTTTTTATTGTAAAATAAGTAGGTAATATGTAGCTAGTTTCTATTATTTAGCATCTGTTTTGGATTTGTGGATTTAGTCATTTTACAAGTGGGATCACCCTGTAAGTATGACTCTTTTAGTCTACCTTTAAACAATAAAATAGTACCATAATCAGTATGTGAAAATAAATAATTTATAATATTTCCCTTATTTTGTAATTATTTTTTGTTACTATAAAAATTGGTATTTTATAGACTAAACGTTTAATATCTTGAAAAGTAGCCATAGGATATAATTTTACCATTAGGAATTTTGAACAAGGACATCAAGATGTACAGTACATCAAATATTCAGAAACTTTGACCGAAATTTTGTTTTAATGTTATTTTATGCTATATTTGTAATGTAAAAATACATGCTTTATCCAAAAAAGGTCTGTGACAGCTTGAATCGCCCTGTAACTATCAATACTTTTATTTTGATCATTAAGTATGTACTTTGGCTACATATATCAGCCAAAAACCTTCAGAAATATTTAAAAGGGACTTTTTGGTACGCATTTTAAAAATGTCGGGATCTTGAACTTCAAGACCCTATATATCGAAAACTAGCCATAAGATAAAATTGGGTCCATGAAGACTTGATCAGAACATCAAGTACTATTTATTACATATCAAAAATTCAGACAATTTGACGGTGCTCTCGTTTGTATAAGAAAAGTACGTGGTCCTTTGTAACCAAATAAAACGCGGGAGCACTGATGCTTGAAGTTATGCATAATCGACACGTGAAATCTCGCGTCAGCATATTAGTGACAGGTCCGTCCGAAGAATACTGCGTAAAAATAAGATGCATTCATACCATATCCAGTTGCATCAAGAGTTACTCAATGATGACTATCCCAGAAGGGTTGCGTTTGTAAATGGGCTCAACAACAAATCCACAATCAGGCGGATTTCTTTGATTTTGTCCTCTTTGGAGACGAAGCAACGTTTCATAAAAATGGAATTGTGAATAGACACAATTTCCATTATTATTCGACAACTCAGTCAAACTAGGTGGTCTGTGAATGTTTGGGGTGGTATAGTTGGAGATCACGTAATTGAACCACATTTTTTCGGTGGAACAGTGAATGGACAGATTTATTTGGACTTTTTAGAAAATTATTTACCATTACTATTGGCAAACGTTTCTCTTAACATTTGTCAAAGAATGTGGTTGTTACATGATCGAGCTTCGGTATATCACACTAGATTAATTCATAATCATCTTAATACCCATTTTCCTGGAAGATGGCTGGGAAGAGAAGGACCCACTGCATGGCCAGCCCGTTCACCAGAGTTAAGTAAAATTGACCTCTTCAAGTGGGGTTATGTGAAAAACCGTGTGTATCAAATACCTCCAACCACACGTTCACGCTGGTAATACGTAACACCCTGTAAATAAGCAAATAATTTTATAATGTGAAGTTTGAAGTTGCCTTTAATTTTTGTAAATAACTTTAATAACGGATATATCGTACTTCGACGCACTAATGCCGGACCCTGTATATATATATATATATATATATATATATATGCATGTATGTATGTATGTATGTATGTATGTATGTATGTATATGTGTACGTGTAAGTGTGCGTGTACGTGTGTGTGCGCGTGCGTGCGTGTGCGTGTTTGCGCGTGTGTGAGCGTGCGTGCGGGTGCGCGTGTGAGTGTGCGCGTGCGTGCGTGGCGTGCGTGCGTGTGCGTGCGTGCGCGCGTGTGCGTGTGTGCGTGTGTGTGTGGGTCTGGGTGTGGGTGTGTGCGCGTGTGTGTAAAACAAATATTAATGCTAGTGAGCGTGGGCGTGGGCGAGGGTGTGGGTGTGTGTGTGTGTGTGGGGGGGTTGTGTGAGGGTGTGTGGGTGTGTGTGTGTGGGAGGATGTGTGTGTGTGTGTGTGTGTGTGTGTGTGAGTGGTGTGTGTGTGTGTGTGTGTGTGTGTGTGTAGGTCGGTGTGCGTGTGTGTTGTGTCGTGTTTGCTTGTGTGCGTATGTGTGCGTGCGTGTGGGTGTGGGTGTGTGGGTCTGGGTGTGGTTGTGTGCGTGTTTGCGAGTGTGCGCGTGTGTGCGTGTGTGTGTCTGGGTGTGGGTGTGTGGGTCTGGGTGTGGGTGTGCGCGTGTGCGTGTGTGTAAAACAACTATTAATGCTAGTTTGAAACGTTTAATATGGACGAAAGAAGAGAGAGAAGATTAGAATTAATTGATTAATTATGTGTCACGAAAGGCCAAAAAAAATTGTCTTTTTGCTCAAAGGTTATACAGAATGAAATATACTGTTCGACGCTAACCCACTTGGCTCACTCCATTCTACTGACAGTGGATTATGTAAAACGCAAAGTAGTGCATAGAAATACCAGTAACCAGGAAATAGAACTTGAGATTCTGCTTCATATTGAAAAAAAACCCACATGTCAGTTGTCAGATAGCCATATCATGTGTAATGTCATAATCAACTGTCTATCAGACAACTAGAAAATATAAATATCATCCTTACCATATTAAGTTACACTAGGAATTAAGCAATGAATTACTCAACTTGAGATTAATGCAAACTTTTTATCTTATATTATGTTTTCTGACGAGCCTATGTTTAGAAGCAGTGGTGCTGTAAGTCATCATAATATGCACTATTATCCATTAGATAATCCATTTTGGATGCGCCAAATGCAAAACCAAAACCACTGGTCCATAAATATTTGGTCTGGCATTCTCCACAATAGAATTATTGAACCGTATTTTTTAACACTGCGCTGACTGGTCATATCTGCCTTCAATTCCTCCAAGAAGTTTTGAGTAACCTGCTTAGTAATGATGAACGACAGAATATGTGGCTGCAACAGGACGTTGTTCCTCTGCACTACCATCACGAGGTACATGAATTGTTACATGATAATAAAAAATGAATTAGGCGTGGTGGTTGTGTCCAGTAGCTTCCAAAGTCGCGCGATCTTAACCTCATTAGATTTATTTTTATTGAGATATATTCCAAAAAAAGATATGGAAGATAGGATACGAGACGCTTGTGGATCGATAACACTGGAAATGCTGGGAAACGTGAGGGAAAACACGACTGCTTTTTGCGTACATTCTGTACAGTCAAGAATAATTTTAAAATGCACACACCTACTTGCCATATTTTATTAGCAAAATTTACCCATAAAGCACTAGTTTACTTTACTTTATTGTTGACTCGTCCTGTACTCCAAAATTTTCGTCAACTTTCCACACAATTATTTGTTGATTTTTGTAGTTTACTATTTATTGTTTCTGCTGTCCTCATTTAATATGTACCTTAAATTGTATAATATAAATTAAAAAAATCCCTGTACTCATACCAGATGTCTTGATTAATATTTTTGATAAATCGGCCGATAAAATAATATTCTTTAAGGAATTTTAGCAGTGTGAAGCTCGATTTCGTGCGTTGCGCATGTGACGGCATTCGTATCGAGTCGTCGATCGGAAGCTCGTCCAACGTAGCCCGTTCTCTCTCTTGACTGAGAATTTAATTATTTATAAATTGGTATTAGCCTGTATGATAAATGCGTGTACTTTAATACGGAACGTTAAAGAAGAATTAAAACCTACATGCCTGTTCACTTAAAAAGAAAATATTTGCATTTAGAACGAAGTTTGCACGTGTCGAGAACACGTCATTTTTTTTTCAAAATTTAAATATTTTTTCAAAATGTGAAATAGCAGTTACCGTTATATTACTTTGAAATGCCACTGGTTACAATTTCGCACATTTTAAGACGAAAATAAGGAAGCTACGAGCAGTGAAACCGACTGTATGTAAAACAGGGGCCGCAAAACTACATTTTGTATGATAATTTAATTTTTAATTTACAAAGTTAAGCGTCTAAAAAATTTATATTTTCTGAGTGTTATTATATGTCTGCAGGAAAGATCTCTGCCAACTTTCACATCAATTGGGCTTACAATAAAAAAGTTACAAGCTTTCAAACTGACCTATCTTGCTTTTTGAAACTGATAGTATGTTAGAATGATGTTTAAAACTTTATGTCAGATAGAGATTCATAGACATAAATACATGTTAACGTAAAAAATTCAAAACGGCCTGTTTTTAGTTTTTATAAAAATATCGATAATACAGCTTCAGCATGTTCAATCATATTTATTTAATTTTTACATTTATTACGCTTTACATTAAAAAACTTTGTAAAGAAAATTTATGTAAAATTTAATTTTCTTTTAAGAACATGTCTACACTTTTTCTTATAAAATTAATCGTTATTTAGATAATGAAAGAATTTGAACTAACACTTCAATTCTACCTTAGGAATTTTTTCCCGTTAAATTACGCGTCATATCAAAAAATTTTATATAGCATATTAATCGATATGTATGTAGGTATTTGATAAAAACCAAAAACTGAATGTAATAAACCCCCCCTCTCCGCCGCTGGATTTCCCCCAAAATCTAATCAGGTCTAAGCCAAATGAAAACAAGCTTAAATACAAAATTTTAAGTACGTAGGTATTTTCGATCTGAAGTTATCGTGGATACTAACATACATCCACACAGATAAGTCGATTTAGCGATAGTGAAACAAAAGTCGATTGCATAACCTATACCTACATACGTATGTAGGTTGGAAGGTAATAGGTGATGAGGTTGTGTATAGTACATAAAAAACTTAAAAGGAAGAGGATATTTGTGTATACCGGATGCCCACGAGATAACTTTCTAGCTGCCATTTTTTAATTTATCTATCGATTTAAATGAAACTTGGCAGGATTGTTACTCTAACCAAACGTTAGTTTTAGGCATTTTTGACAAGCATTTCCGACTTCCGGTTTCACCGGAAATGACCTTAACTTTTGATTTTTAAATGACACCCCCTGTATATTTTTAGTTTTTCGGATTCTGGAGATCATTTTACGGCCGATTGCGTAATATTTAAATCGATTTTTTTCCAAATGTAATTTTAAAATTGAATTTTATTTTCTCATCCAGAGTGCCTTGACCATCTTAATATCATTCTACATACTTAACTCACTTCCAGAAAAATGCAAACTCACTTTTATCTTTGTTAACTTTTTTACTAGAACGTTCTAAACTTTATTTTTGCCGTAGCAAAAAAGAAAGAAAAGGACAGACACATTATGGGCGCGTCTGAGAGTTGTTTTTAAAGCAGCACAATTTTAATGCATTGCTTTGCGTATTTTTCCAATTTTTTCAGTCAACGATTGAACAAAATTTATTTTAAAACAAACAGAGTGTAATAATTTTAAACAGTATTAAAAATAATTAAAAAAAATTAATAACATTAACAATAATACGTATAACATTAACAATAGGTATTAGATTATAAAGTTTGGACCTTTTAACCACCAATTAAATTTTCAAAGTGCTGCCCTTCCACCTCTTGACATTTCCTAACACAAAAAACGTTGTTTTCTACGACATTCCTAAGCATGTCGGGAGTAATGCTAGCAAATGCCGCTCGTATACGGTTTTCTAAGATGTTAAGTGTTGTTGACGGTGTTCGGTAAACAATCTCCTTAATATGGCCCCACAAAAAAAAGTCAAGAGGTGTAAGGTCAGGCGAACGAGGAGGCCACCGGATCGGTCCACGGGTAGAGATAACATGTTCTCCAAATCGTTCTTCTAAGTAATTTCTCACAACAATAGCGTTGTGAGCCGGCGCACCATCTAAAGGTGTTGATTATTTATTTCAAACGGTAATTCCTCCAAAAAATGTTCAATTTCATGTTGTAAAAAACCCAAATACCTATCGTTCTGCATTTAAATGCCCTTGAAAAAGAATCGGTTCCACAATACGAGTACCAATTATTCCAGCCCATACATTTACTCCAAATATCTCTTGAAAATTACCTTCCATCATTCGGTGTTCATTTATCGTTGACCAATATCTTGTATTTTGCCGGTTGAACATTCCATTATTGGTAAATCTCGACTCGTCAGAATACAAAATAGAATTGGCTAGGCTATTATCAGCATCGTTATGTTCCAAGAACCAGTTGCAATATTCCAATCTTCTAAAAAAATCTCCCTCATACAAATGTTGGTGAAGCTGGTACTTAAATGATTTGTATCCATGTTTCTTCAAGATCTTTCTTGCTGATTCTGCGCCAATGTCTAATTCAAAGGCAATTTCCCTTGTGGATGCTGTGGGGTTTTGAATGACATATGCTATTACATTTTCTTCCGTTTGTTCATTAATAATAAAATGTTTTTGCAAATTATCTGGTTCTTGGCGCATTTTTCTTATAAGGTAGATAATGTATTGTCTTGTAGGATGATGAAGACGCTCAGGATATTCTTGCCGATAAACTTGTTCGGTTTCCGCTGCATTTTTGGCACATTGTCCATACATAATAAGTATATCAACCTGCTCACTCTTGGTAAACATTTTCGTTAATTTTATAATTAAACTAAGTACAAACTTTAATTTAATTTTTAAGTAAAATATTAGATTTATGTTAATAAACAACAACCTTTATTATTTACCTGTCAAACTTTTAAATTTACCATAGTGTTTCTATGGCAACCTAGCCACCTATTGTTTTCATGGCAACTCTGATGTGCTGTGACATAGCAAGTGTATTTTATTAATGAGTAAGACGTAAATATAAAAATAAAAATGTTTTAAATCGAAAATGGGTAAAAATGACAAAACGTGTTATACGTCATTAAATTCGTTTTAAAATACTGCATTTAGTAGTTTTATGAAAGTGGTATGCTTCCATTTAATTTTTTTGAGCTACGGCAAAAATAAAGTTTAGAACGTTCTAGTAAAAAAGTTAACAAAGATAAAAGTGAGTTTGCATTTTTCTGGAAGTGAGTTAAGAATGTAGAATGATTTTAAGATGGTCATGGCACTCTGGATGAGAAAATAAAATTCAATTTTAAAATTACATTTGGAGAAAAATCGATTTAAATATTGCGCAATCGGCCGTAAAATGACCTCCAGAATCCGAAAAACTAAAAATATACAGGGGGTGTCATTTAAAAATCAAAAGTTAAGGCCATTTCCGGTGAAACCGAAAGTCGAAAATGCTTGTCAAAAATTCCTAAAAATGACGTTTGGTTAGAGTAACAACCCTGCCAAGTTTCATTTACATCGATAGATAAATAAAAAAATGGCAGCCGGAAAGTGATCTCGTGGGCATCCGGTATATTACGTGTACGTTGGTTTGTGAACTTTTCGTTTTTCGTCAATAATTCTGTAAAATCTCAACCAATTTCTAAAATGCATTCCTGTATTCGCAATAAAAAGGGCTTTAAAATGATGTGTCACAAGTGGGGTAGTTGCATTTGAAATTTTAAAGTTGGGGTTGCTAGGAGTGGGGGGATTAATATATCGAGTTGGCTTGACTGTGCAAAAAGCTCCCGCCAAGAACAGAACGGGTCTCAGCGAATTTAGAAATATTTTTCGGTTTTCTGATTGAAGGGGGGAGTCAATTTTTCATTGGGAAACTGTATATTAATCAATTTTAAATGCACTACATATAAAAAATAGTTGTGGCCATAAGAACGTAACTATCCAAACTGTCGCGGCAGTTAACGTGTTAAATTATAGTGCTGTGGCAATTTAACATAAAGCATTTAGTTCAAGATCTAGGAAAAAAACCTAGATATACCAAAAGCTAAAATTAAAATTAAGATGTACCATTGTGCCTTTTTGTAACTATGAGATGCCAAAACCTATTTAAACGGAGATTTTCTGATTACCTGTTGAAGTTTTTAGGATGTTTATATACCTCAATAGCTTCACATTGTACACAAACATAATAATGAGTTTGTCTTGACAGTGTTTCTATATTATCAAATTTAAATCAAATTTTAATTGTTTTAAGCAGTTTCCTCTGGTTAACCTAATCTACAAAATCTCATATGTTCTTTACGTCTTATACCAAAGCTATGTTTAAATCCAATTTAATCTTTCTTTCTCAATTTTTTCAAATAAATCACGATTTTTGTCAACCCTAAAATCGGTACTTATGTAGATATTTTTGTATTTAATGTAATTTTAAGTAATTTTTTATTTTGTTTGTGTTAAGAATCAAGAAAAAGTTTGACACTATTGAAACATATTTGAATGTTTATGAGAAATATGTTATGTTAACATCTCATTTACAAATTGTGTAGTTTTTGAATAAATTATGAATTATATATCATGTTGTAGTTGTGCATTGAATTTAACGTTACATTTATTTTTTAGCTTTTTAGACGTGTAGCTGCTGCCCTGCCTGGTATGGATTCGACGGAAAACAAACCACCAGAAGACAGTATCCTTTTTCTTTATCGCTCTAATTGCATGTGCATGTTCAATGCAATTGATGTTAATGATTGTATTAGTAAAGATATGCCAATTCCATTTTATTTCTTAATTAGAAATTTATATTTCTATATTGCATTTAAGAAAAATATTAACATCCAGCATTTATGAATAAAATTGTATGTCACAATGTATTTACTAATTTAGTGAACACATTATCTAAAGTATTCTTCTTACGGGATGTTTATATTTTTAAGAAATATACCCAGTATGAACAATTATTAAAATTCTATTAATTAATATGGGAAATGTGAAATTTAAACAAAATTGTTTATGTTTGGTATATTGTTCGGGAAGCTTTGTTTTGTTATTTTCCTTAATATTTGTGTTTAGTGCAAGAAGTTGTCTTAAAAGATACACCCAATGAAGTGAAAGATCCAGATGGAGGCTGTGCATGCTAACTGAAAATGTGAAAGTGGGATGACTTTTAGCTGCAGTTTTGTAAAAGCAAGCTTTTTTATTTTTGTAAAATTTCTTTCTATTGTATATATATAAAATAAGTTCATTTTATTTATATTACATTTCTCTGAATGTATTTACTGTTAACATTTTTTAATTGTTAGTGCTGGCTAATTTGAATCACTATTGTTAATTTGCTTAAGGAATTGCTTTTGTATAATTTTTTTCACATTCTTCTAATTGTGTATGGCAAGTAAAGAATAAATGTAGGCAGCACTAATTGTATAGTAACAATACTCATCATCGTGGAAATCGCATTAAATAATAACCAAATTCTACATTTTGAAGCTAGATGACCAGAATTGACAAAAGCAGTTCTTGACATATCAAAAAATGCATCAACTCAAAATTGTAACTATTGCTTTTTACAAGCTGCTCAATTCAATCCAATATGGTGATTTATTTTATGTAATACACATTTAAATCATGCATTTACTTAATAATAATCGTACTGATTCCACATTGCTTCTAGAAAAATGGTTAATAGATCATTGTTTGTAATAATTTAATTTGTTTAATTTAATTGTGAGTTTTTATACTGTTCATTGATAATTTGTGAAACGGGGGCTCAATCAGTGAAAATTTTAAGAGATTAATCTAAACATATTAAACCACTGCTGTGATAGGTAGTCTATTTTTTTTTCATATTTGTACTTCCTATCAATATGAGACTGTTTAAAATTGCCTCAAAGTGTAATTATATACTCAAATGGCTAAATATACTAAATATTTTTGAGGAGAAGGGGGACACCAATACTAGACGCAATTTTTAATCGTAACAGCTCAGACAAGCACAAGTGGACAAGTAGATAAGTTCTGAACATTAATAGGGTTGGTAATTGGATATACTTATCCGTTTAATTTAACTATCGTTGTTCTATATCCCTTGATAAATTTAAGTCTTATTTTGTCTTTCAATAACAAATATTTATACTAATTTATCTAATAATCTAATAGCCAACGAAAATCGTTCCATTTGATTTTTATGTAATATTCTGCCTCGTTCAGGATTATTGTTCTAAGATAAAAATAAACAATAGTACTTATATTTTATTGCATAATTTTATAAAAAATGGTAGGGTTTGTATCTCAATTTTAAACGTTTGGTTAACGTTTTGTATGTGCAATATTTTATAACAACTTTTGTTTTTGTTGTTAACTCCTATTCAGATTTCTCTCATTTTTACTAATCTTAGGTAGCTTTAACAAAAAATGGGGAACAAAAGAATTTGTTAATAATTAACTATTAATTGAAGTCGATACTGCAGTGTATTGTACAAATTTAACGATAATACATAATATAGTATTGTAGTATATTTATAATTTATATTTATTAATCTTTTTATAAGTGCATGTTTTAAAATATTTGTGATGTGAATGTATGAATGTGAGTGTGCTGAGATGAAGATTAATGTGCCTAATTGGAAAACTGTTGGATTTCATTTAAATGTAATTGTTAAGGCAATGTTAAATTTGTAGATCAAGATTGGTTTACTAACAATGCAATAAATTCTGCCTTACTTTTTTTATAAAAATGTATTTATTGACATTTTCATCATTAAAAAAACACTCAAAAGTTCTGGGTAATAGAATTTAATTTTGATAGATGTTTGATGCAATCTATTTTTGAAAAATTTATAGAAGAACGGTGTAAATGGTGGTATGTTTTTTATGTTACATCTAATAAATAATATATTTTCTTGACTGTAAATTTAGCTGTTGATTTACAAACACAACCACAGCTTCAGAACCATCAGCAAGATTCAGAAGGTGGCTGTATGTGCTGAACTAACCCAATACTAGTTGTTTTTAATCTTCAGTTGAAACTCTGATGTAGCCTCTGCCTGTGTTGAAGTTTTAAAGCTCTTGAGTGTTTTAAGTTGCATTGGAAATTTAAATGTGGTTTCATTGCATTTTTAGATAACATTATTTCAATATTCTAAAAAACAAGTTTGCCTATGAAATTTTCATTTTATACATTTGGTTATTTTTGAACTGTATGCTATAAAGCAATGATGCATGCTCAGTGTCCTTATACTTACTAATTTGTAATATAATGAATAAGCTGTAGCACGAAATAAAATTTATCACCTTGAGCATAACTTGTTTTGTTATATTAATCAGTTGTGTCTTAGGTTATCTATATCCTCCATCTTGCTATTTTACAGTAAAGTTCTGTATGCACATTAATAAACATTTTGATGTATCATCGTAGAATTGGTGTTTATAAGTTGTTAAAACTCATAACCCACCTGAAGAACTTTCTCATCTTAAATAATAAACTAGGTTTTATTAAAAATTATTTAGAGGCTGAAAAATTTAACAAAAAATCCGGAAAACACTTACAAGATTGATTAGTTAAAGGAATAATCTACTATCAAAGTAAAAAGTTTAGTCACCTAAATGTTTATATTTTTCGAAAACTATTAGGCCAATTTAATTAAACAACTTGCATCATAATCGATATTTATTTCTTACATGTAATTTGGTATTTTATTGTTACATTTAGCAAAATATGCCAAAGTACTTACGCCTTTGCTTAGAGGTTGCTGATTTCGTCACTTTCTATTATTTAAAACCCGTGTAATAAAGGAAAAATTCCACACTTGTTAACTCCGTTATTCTAAGCGTTGTACGAAAAAATAACATGACAAGTTCCCATCAATTTTTTTTCTCCAGATCCTCCCTATGTAGATGTGAGCCCCTAAAGGACGCCGCTGGAAACAAGATTTTCTTGAATAACTTTTAAAGTACTTGACATAATTTAATAAAAATTCAGTATGATCGCCACTAGTAAGGGCCTCTTAAAATAGTATCCTTGAAACTTGTTTAGTTTACCAGGGATGGACTAAGTTGTACACCTTAACGCCTAATTTTTTAACACCCTGTATGTAAAGATCTAAAAAAATATTTCTCTAAAAAAAGGGTGTACTTGTTTAATATCGATAAAATTAACTATTTTCGAAAAAAAAAAAATAAACGAATTTATGTTTCATTTTCATTTAATTAAAAACTTCATAAGTGGGTTCAACATGGGCTCTGTGAAGTCTGATACACTCGCGAGTACGACGAATTGAGGACTACTGTACCCGCCACAATAACCCCACACTGTTCCTTAGCACATCACAATGAAACGTGATTCTCTGTAGAAGCTCCTCCCTAGTATCAACCGGACTGGAATATACCAAGGTTTTGATGTAAAAATCCAAAGGCGCCAGGTCGGGAGATCTGGGAGGCCAGGCGGTAGGTCCACCTCTACCTATCCAACGGTTTGGATAGACGTTATTTGTGTTCCCGCAAAGCAACGCTAAAATGAGGTGGTGCCCCATCGTGCATAAAGTACATGTTTCGGCGGGTTTCAAGAGGTAAATGCTCTATTAAATCTTGAAAAGCGTTCTGGAGGAACTCCAGATAAAGTGGTCCATTCAATCGCGCCGGCAATACAAATGGCCCAATCAAAAAATTGCCAAAGACTCCCGCCCAGATATTAATTAATTGATTGAAACTGATGTTGATGATGCGAAACAATAGTTGCATGAGGAGTTGTGTAAATTCGTGATACAATTTTTGGTAAAAGCTGCTTCATCTGTAAAAAATGGTATATATCTCCATCATCAGCATAGCTATCTAAATGATCATTATAAAGAAATTCCTACGATTCAACAGAGGAAAACAATTATAATTCTTTGTTACTTGCAAAAATTAATGTTAGGAAAGTAGATAACCCGTATATACTACAAAAAATAGGAATAAAAACACCTCGAATCAACAGCAGAATAAAAAGTTATTTCTCAGTTCCTAAACCAAACACTAACTGTTTACTGAACTCTCCAGTCTTTAAAATGGTAACCTTATATAATAAATTGCCTACCGAGGTAGAATTGTTTGGTCTAAATATATTGCAGTTCAAAAAAATATTGATGCCTATTATATTCGATATTAGGTAAATAATAGTGTGTAACTAATTAAGTTTAAAATTTTATTATACAATGTTACTTTCATTTCATTTTGTATCTGATATGTATTTTCTTTAATGATTACTCTGTAATTGGGTTCTTGTACCTGTAGAGTAATAAACATTATTATTATTATTAAAAAGAATAGTGCTAATGAAGTTTTCATTATTTCATTGCTGATCCAATAGCCAGTTTGCGAACTGCATTCTACGAGGAAAATCTTCAGGAATCAATTCATGCACTTTTTGCAAATGATTGGGTATAAAAGCTGTTCTTGAAGAACTTCATGAATTATTGTTTTCGGCGTATTAAATTGTGCGGCTAATTTGCGAGTGCTCGTTGAAGGAGTGCCATCTATAGTATTCGAATATTTTCCTCTTATTCCACCGTACGCACTGCTATTGTCCGACCAGCATTAGTACTTTTTTCCTTAAACATTCCTAAAGTTATGAAGAAAGTCAACATTATTACCTTAGTAACCGAAATCACTCACCATTCTCTCTTAGACGTTGATCAACTCGTTGAAATGTCTTCTGATTTGGAATAGTACGATTAGGAAATCTCTCGTGATGTAATCTTCTTGATTCCAAAGCATTGCAAGAGGCAAGACCATAGGTACATGAGATGCATATCTGCATATTCAATAAAAGTGAATTCCATATTTCGAATAAGTTTACAATTCAAATCACCACGAAATCCAAAAATCAGTAAATTTAAAGTAAGTTAATGTCGATCAATGTATCAGCGATGTGACAAATGTCAAGTTCTAAAATGCAGGTTATTTATTTATTTCGTATGTTTGACGTGTTTTTTGAGTGAAGATAAATAAAATGAACAAGAAATAAAATTAATACCTCTTAATAAGTTTGCAACATTTTTTAAATAATTAATATGTTTAATTTGGTTTTCCTAATTTATTATTAAAAGAGTGTTTTCTCGTAAAAATTCGAAAAAACACTGGCTTAATTTTTTTTAATAATTCATTAGTTATGAAACATTAATTCGTTTATTTTCTTTTCTCGAAAATAGTTAATTTTATCGATATTAAACAAGTATACCTTTTTTAGGTAAAGGTTCAAGCTACCCAGAAATATTTTTTTTAGTTCTTTATCATACAAGGTGTTAAAAATTTAGGCGTTAAGGTGTACAGCTTAGTCCATCCCTGGTAAACTAAACAAGCTAAATATGTTTCAAGGATACTATTTTAAGAGGCCCTTACTAGTGGCCATCATACTGAATTTTTATTAAATTATGTCAAGTACCTTAAAAGTTGTTCAAGAATAACTTATTTCTAGCGGCGTCCTTTAGGGGCCCACATCTCCGTAGGGAGGGTCTAGAGGAAAAAAATTGATAGGAACTTGTCATATTAATTTTTCGTCTTCTATCTAAATCCGAGAGATTTCCCACATTTTTCCGGACACCCTGTATACCGGGTGTTACAAAAAAGTAGGCCAATCCGTTAACCACATATTCTTTGGGGCAAAATAAGGGGACTTTTCTTGTGTCACTTTTCATTTGAACGCTTCCTTTTCGATATACAGGGTGTCAAACTTCACTTTTTAGAAGTGTATTTTTTTATTATCTCTGGTGTGTTTTAAGATATCGTTTTCAAATTTGGTACAAATCTTACTCTTTTCTAAGTGCACCTTCTGTATGATTTTAAGTAAAAAATTCAAAGAACTAATAGAAAAATAAGAGGGGTGTGGTAACCTTTAACCCCCTATTTTTTTCTGACGAACGCCTATGAACGTCGCATCCATTTTTTTATAGTAGTTTGATGATTTATCTAACTTTTTTGGCTCTTGTAAACTTTTAATTTGATGCTGCCTTTATGACATACTTTTAGTTATTCGATTAGGTGTTGCGATTTTTTTAACAATTCTTTCATTTTATTAATCAGAATAAATTCGTAATAATAACTTAAAACAATCAATTGTGCTAATAATTACAATACGAAGTTGGATGCAAATAATTAAATTAAATGTTCGATGTGTCCACCGCCTTCGCAAATGCACCTTCTGTCTCTTTTTATAACTGAAAACCGAATATTTTGGAATCTAAATACCTCTGCACCTTCTGCGATGCGATCCCTCAATTGGTTCTGATTTATTATTGGAACCGTATAAACAAAATCTTTCATGAATCCCCAAAAACTGAAGTGGATTTAAGTAGGGGAACGAGGTGGCCAATAAATAGGCGGATCCTGTCCCCGACCAATCCAGTGATTAGGGAAATATTGGTTCAAGAGGTTACTAACATTATTCCCATAATGGGGGTTAAAGGTTATCACACCCCTCTTATTTTTCTATTAGTTCTTTGAATTTTTTACTTAAAATCATACAGAAGGTGCACTTAGAAAAGAGTAAGATTTGTACCAAATTTGAAAACGATATCTTAAAACACACCAGAGATAATAAAAAAATACACTTCTAAAAAGTGAAGTTTGACACCCTGTATATCGAAAAGGAAGCGTTCAAATGAAAAGTGACATAAGAAAAGTCCCCTTATTTTGTCCCAAAGAATATGTGGTTAACGGATTGATCTACTTTTTTTGTAACACCCTGTATATATATATATATATATATATATATATATATATATATATATATATATATATATATATATATATGTATATATACCATACATACCATATTAGTTTTATTAGCATTTGAAGAGAGACCAAAATTAGATCTTTTGCGCTTGGTGGTGGTACGTCGGCATTACTGGTTGAAGAACGTGACTTTATAATCATTTCAGTTGCAGTAATACTTCGAGGGATACGTTTCCTTTCTTGCAATAATGGAGTGGTCAAGGAATTACCCAGTTCTTCAAGAAGTAGTCGCGGTTTTGTAAGTTTTCCAGCATTCCAGGTTGGAGTTATTTCACACCACAGAACATAAGCGTTGTAAACTGAAACGTCCATGATATTGTAAAAGATAATCATTAGCCATCTTTTAGTTTGCCGTCTGCATGTATATGTTATTATTAATTTGTCTAACGTGTCTACAGCACCTTTAGTTTTGTAATCTAAAATCATAAACGGCTTTTTATGACCACTACGTTATCGTGGTGCATGTTGCTCATGAGCGTAACATTTTTATTCCATTTCAGAATATAGGAAACTATCAACGTGTCCTTGGTAAAGTAAAACTTTGAAGAAAGAACTTTCCTATTGCAGGCCAATGTGGCTGGCAATTCAGGCTTATTTTTGCGAATAGTGCCAAGCATAGCTGTTTATCTTTTCAATAGCATCTGCCCCAGATCGTACGAGGTAAAAAATTATGACACGTTACGTTGTGACCTTTTAGACCATAATTAAGATCTAGCACAGCTATTTTACCTTGACCTCTCTCTCGAGGTTTACCTTCTTTTTTCTCGAGGTAAACTTGCATGTTATATGCATCTACAGTTACAGAGTCGCATAAAGTTCAAATTTTGACTTCGTATTTAGCAGGTTTACTCGCGATGTACTATCTAAAAGGACAACGGCCTCTAAAAGTAGTTCATCGACTGTTACATTTTCATAAACATTATAGAGCTTAGGTTTAATTGCAACCCATTCATCCCACAAGTCCCGTATGGGAGCTAATTTATCATTTTGGCGTCGCTGTGGTCGAGTTTTTTTATCGTCAAAGCGAAGTATTCGTGCAATTACATGAAATCGTTGTAGGGACATCGTTGCTCTGAATATTGGACGACCTACATTTCCATCCCACAGACTGGCGTTTGCGTCTCCATGAGATTTATACACTCCACTTAGAAACAGTAGGCCAAAGTATGCTTCTAGTTCAACTAATATTAGTTCTTGAAACGTACCTTCCACTTCATCATCCGATTCGCTATTATATATCTCGGTTTCGGATAAATGGTCTTCTTCAGAAGCATTAGAATCACTATCAAAAACACACCAAAGTTTCTCAAGTTCACTATCCGTAAGCGCTCTCTCACTACACATTTTCAATAATAAATTGCAATTGTTAGGTATTTCTTATTAGAGTATAGCATCAAGTTCGATATTTACTACGAAACTAACACACAGATTAAAAATTATTATTAATTTTATTAAAGACATAAAAAAAGTTTACCTTTGAACTTATTCGTTCATAACAAAACTTATAATAAATTAACACACAGATGCTCACTGGCTGTATTTATACGCGAAGCCACAGACAAATCTCAACAGGAATAAACTTGTTTACCGATACGCAAATAACGCATGCAATATGCGCAATAATGTGGCAATATTATGTCAGTTATTTATATTTATGAAAATAAAACAAAACTAATAAAATACATTCGTCTATGATAATAATCTGCTTCTCATTCTTCTAATTTGAACCACACAAATCACCGGGTCATATAGACCCAAACACAGTGAGTGTAACAAATGCATTTAAAAAAAACTAATTATAATTTTTTAATATGAATCTAGGCACACCGTTATTAGAGTAATGAAATAAAAGTCCTGCAGTGACAACGAAATATTTAAATTAACGAATTATGCACATTAGAAGAACGCGATTGGGTCATATTGACCCGAACACAATAGGAGGGTTAAGTCAAGTTCCTTACCTCATTTTAATGAAATCATTTTTCTAATTTTGAACTATTATTGTGGATCAACGAAAATATGTATGCCCCCTACGAGCTGAACTTGTGCAAGACAGGTTACTTTAAAGTAAATAGGTCATAATATTAGTGTAATGAACAAACTCTTACATAAATTTTAACTGAGTATAAAATATTGAAAGAGTGTTATTGATTCAATAAGCACCACCAAACACAAACATGATTTTCCTTGATTATTGAACCATTTTTTACTTACAAACAGGATTCAAGTTAGACATAGCATCTGTTTGGATTCAACTCATTAGAGCCTTTTCGAGTTTGAAGTATTGAAGATGAAAGAGGTGAACTTCAAATATATTTGGTAACAAGAGGCACAAAATAAGTAGTTCCGATTCTAAAGATACAAAGAGGCATATAGTAACTATATCACCAGAAAAAATCATTACCTGTGGAGACATTTGCAGCTGATGCACCATATCATCAGGTGTTGGATGTAACTAATAAAAAGATGAAATGAGCAAATAATATATCATAAGAAAGTAGTAGTGATGAAACAGTTCCATAGATAAGTTTCAAGTTCAGAGTTAGATAATTTCAGTGATGGCCAAGGATGTAAATGTTCCTAACTTGAATATTTTAAACAAAAGGACATGGGTGCTAGTCATGAAAGAAGAAAGAATAATGTTGCTTTTAAATAGGAAGAAAAAATATTTGATGGGATGATTATGAATGTTGCACCCACAGCAGTATTGTGTGAGGTGGAAAGTTTTGTAATTTGTTGTCCAAAATTAATAAACTGAGGTAAAAATTAAAATTTGGTCTTTAGTAACCGGGGCTATTATTTAAATACAATACAGTTTTTTGGTAGGACTATTGCTAGACACAATACTTACAAGAGTATGCCTACCATCCTAGATCCAGTATGCATACCAATTCTGGTTGAAATATAAAATACAGTAAATTATATCACTGCTAACCAGGATGCTAGAATGATGGTATTGGAGAGTTATCACAGTTTTTCATATACTTAGATACTTTACTAAAAAGAAAATAGACCTAGCTAATTTTCCCAGCCATTTCTGGATACATTTAGAAGTCCTGGCATGAAAAAATAAAATAATCATTTTATGAGTAGGAAGAAATATTTCTCATACCGCTGAGCATGAGGATATTTTGAACATTCTTGGGTTACTTTGGACAGTTTTTACTGAATCCCCTTCTCTTGATTTGTACATATTTTGAAAGTAATTATTTGTGCATTTGTTTTTTCTGCAGACGGTTAGAACAGGAAAATACGAGAAGTGCACCGAGTGTGGCATTGAAAACATGACTTAAAAAAAGATTTCAAGAACAGGCAAGATATTTCTGATGGAATAGGATACAGTGAGCACATTTTTGACATGCTTGAGTTTATCATGAGGAGACACAGTTACCGTTCAAATCAAATTTTCAATTTTGACGAAACTGGCGTTACCATTTTATACAGATGGAGATAATCTGTGCAAATGGCAATGCACTGGCCCCAATATAGATTTTCCACGGGCACTTATCGATGAAAATGTATAATGTCTGGTGCTGCAGCTGGTGCTGTTGGTCTTGTTCACAAGTCAGGCTGGATGATATCAGAAAATTTGTGAAAGTTCTTGAGTTTTTTAGGAAGAATGTACGATGCACAAAGGACAGCCCTGTACTCCTTATGATGGTTTAAGAAATTATTCAGATCTGTAATTAGTTTTTGGATGAACTTTAATCTAAATACAAATCGAAACATCTATGGCTTTCAAACTGCAGTTCTTGTCTGGGACAGAGGAGCAACCCCAGAAAATATAAAAACTGGTTTTAGGGCTGCAGGTATTGTACCCTTCTTCAGTGATCAGGACTTCTTGTCTTCTGTAGTGCCTGAAGTCCGTCAATATTTGAAACATCAAACATAGAGAACATTGCCAGCCTCGTCGCAAGGGAACGCTTCGATTACAGTCCACTCGTGGTAGAAAAAGGGGAAGATTTATGATTACCACCGACACCCATGAGAAGGTGGAATTGTAAACGAAAAGAGGTGGTTCCGTTTCCAAGCGAAAAATGTTTGTTTCGTAAGTAATAGACGTCCATTTCTAGGGTGAGTATGCTTGATATATGTTAAGTGAAAGGCTTTTCCAGTTTTTGTAGTAGTATTCTTTTAATTAACTTATATATACTTATATATATATATATATATATATATATATATAATGGTGACGTATTTTTATGTAATTATATATAAGACATTGTTGTAAGTAGAATAATTTTGCATATTCTAAAATGTATAAGTAAACGTTTGTAGATTTGAAGTTTGAGGATGGCCATAATCATTGTTTGAACATTATAGCGGCCGAGACATATATTTCGACATCATTTGCTTCCAGTGAAGTTGATGATAATGATCTATGTCCAGAATCAGGGGAGTCCCTTTTCGGTTCCTCAAGTGACGAAGGTAATAGGAACATTGAAGATGTGAAATAGTATTATTCTGGAGAAATTTTCTCAGAAAAAATCAGAAGTACACTACACTGGCTGTGTTGTGAGAGTTATTAAAATACTGTTTGAGCACGAAGTTAAATTTCTTCGACGGAAAGGAATGTGTCTATCAATCCTACAACAGAAGACAAGAAGTGTTGTTTTTGAGGATATTTCTAAAATGGGAAGAATTATTTTAAAGAAAAAATCTTGAGAGAGTATGCAAACCTACGCTACATATGTAACATTTTTATTATGTTGCAGAGAAACCAGAGGAACCTTTTGAATTCAGCATTGGCTCATGTATTTGTGCTTATTAAGAAAAATGGAAGTGTTTGCATTATTTTTTGCTAATTTTTACATCTGTCTAAACTATCCCCATAAACTGTCCAAAGTTAGGTTATAATTTGGACAATATGTAGCTTCTAGGTTTTTCTAGACTAGAGTAGGAGATGTGAGAAAGATTTCTCCATTCTGATATGACTAGACTATATTGTCAGGAATCAAATAATGTACATTGTACAGTGATAAATGGTTTTTTGAATTTGCTAGAACTACCTAATTAAAAATTATCCAATGTATCCCTGGCATCCTATATTTGTTTCTAAGTGTAAACACATCTGTTTCACAAAGATTGTTAGTTGACATCGGATACACCGGTTTATACATTTTACATTTATAGTGAAAGGTTGCTTCCAAGCGATGTGTAAGTTCAGTTGGCACCTAGTGATATCTTGCACTTTACAAGACGTGAACTCTGTATACTTAGGCGTTATCACTGGGCGCCTTACTGCATTGCAACTTTGTTTTTGGAAAAACTGAATTTCACTTATGGTATTATCCAAAGTGAAAAAACGTTAGAGATTTACATAAAAGTATTAATCGATATTTCTGTCCAAGGTTTCAGTATATTTAGACGTTTTCTGCCTTTCCAAAATTATCTAGATAATTTTCAGCATGTGTTGTGTGTAGTTATAACGCATCAGTACAAAGCACAAACACAAAACGTGACTCACTGTTCGAACACACAAAACCTTTCTAACTCTGTTAACTCAAAGAGGCCGATTTCATGGTTCTGCATCTAGGTTCCAGCATCTTGAAAATAGTAGTATCTAAAAATATTTTTTCCTGTAATGGCGTTTTACCCTAAGTGAGCCCCAAAGTTGATTATAAGTTGACGGCGCTTGGTGTACATGTAGTGTATGCTATTAGAGTACAGTAATTTTTTTCGTGTAAAGCGTGTTTTACCCTCAATGAACCCTAAAACGGCATTCTGAAGTTGTAGTCACTTTATGCACATGTAGTATACGCTACTGAAGAATTGCCTTAAAATGGAAAATCTCAAAAGGTAGGTCAAAGGGTGCATGTTTTTTCGTCTGTAAAAACTGTTTTACAGTAAAGAAAACTAAGAACGACATTCTAAGTTGACGGAACTTGGTTAGAAAGGTAAATGTGAAAGGGTAGGTTAGAAGAGCGTACTACTTGTTTCTATGTAAATGCTTTTTACCGTAAATCAAATCTAGAACGGCACTTTAAGTTGACGTCCTTTGATGTAAATGTAGCAAGTGCTGTTATAGAATTACTTTAGAAAAAACAGTGTGAAACAGCAGGTCAGAAGGGTGCAATAATTTTTTTATGCAAAGGGTGTTTTACCGTAAGTCAACCCCAGAACTGTATTTCAAGTTTACGGCGTTTGCATGTAGTATATGCTGAGAATTACTTCAGAAAGGCAAATGTGCTATGGTAGGTGAGAAGGGTGTACTAATTTTCTCTATATAAAGGGTGTTATATCAGAAAATTATTTTAGACAGAAAAATGTGAAACCGTAAGTCAGGAGGGCGCAGTCAATTTGTTTCTGCAATGGTTTTACGCCAATTGAACCTCTGAATGGGATTTTAGTTGACGGTGCTTGATGTACATGTAGTTCGTGCAATTAGATAATTGCCTAAGAAAGAAAAACATGAAACAGTACGTCAGAATAGCGCAGTAATTTTTGTCTGTAAATTATGTTTGACCTTAAATGAACTCTAACCGGTATTTTAACTTGACGACGTTTAGTGTACATATGATACAAATTATTAGGGATGTAATAAAGGTGTAAAATTGCAGATAGGGCGAATTTATTAATTTGTCCCTATAAGGGGTTTTAACCCTTTATTAACCCCAGTGTAAATGTAATAGATACATTTGTATATTAAGGAATATTAAGGAATTGTTTTAGAAGATATGATGTTAATCACATTGGGAGGTAATTCACATGACTTTAACTTCTTACATTTTTTTACTAACGCATGTACGCCTATTGCCGTTCGGTTACATGAACAGTTTTCTAATGCTATCTTTTGATGTTGCCTTTACAGAGGTACATTTAATTGGCAGTAAAAATGTTAAATTTGTGATAAATATTTAAAACAGCGCTTGCTGGGAGTGTTTCTTTAACTGAGGTGTTGTTATTGATATTTATGGGTTATGTCGTATATTTTTTAATTTATAACACAAACTGTTAAGACACCTTTATTTGTTAGATTATTTCAGATTAGGATGAAGTACAAAAAGACGCAGTTTGGTATTTAAATTTATTTAAAAAAGTACTTGAAGTTAAAAGAGTAATAAACGCATTTAATATCATTCTTCTTTTGGCAGTGTTTTTTGTTGAGAATGTCCATTTTTGCGTAGAGTGCTTCCGTATGGATCCCCATAAGCTGTTGCGTGGCTGCTGGCAACTCCTCCTCTGCCTGTACTAAAACTATTAGCTATAGCAGTAGCACTTCCAGGAAAAGTTCCATCAGAATCTCTACCTTTTGTACCTCTGTATCCACCAAACATAATAGGGAAAAAGGCAGTGTAAGATGGTCCTCTACGCCCAAGTTGGAATGGCCAAGATCCTTCATCTTCTTCGTCCTCTTCATTAGCTTGCACTGGTTTTACAGGTTTACTTCGTTTCGGATTCCGTTTAGCCGGTAAACCTCCCCCATTTGGCTGAACACTTCCTTGCTTAACTTCTTCACCCTGTTCTTCTGCATTTTCAGATTGGGATAAAATAGGTTCTTCTATTGGAATCTCCAATTCTTCTGTTTCTGGAGCAAAGTTGTGTTTCGCACCAAGAAAGGAGTTGGTAGCTAAGGTATCTCCAGTAACAAATGCAGTCATTGCACCCTCTGGATTATATTCGGATGAGTGAAGTGAAGGTCTGCCATAATATCCACTAAGCATAACGGTACGTTGTGGTGAACGTGGGAAACGATAATCTAAAGAACAAGCTTTACATCAAGCAATACAAAATAAAGCGACTTACCGTGATTATACGTTAAAGGTACTCCAGAAATCGCAATAACCCCTAGTAGAAGTGCACACAAACTTGCAATAAGCATATTCATTGTGAAGTATGTATATCTTGAAGAATTTAAGAACTGTCTGCAACTGTATTTTACTAAATCTTACTAGATTATATATTGCAAATTCTGCTCCCACCCTTTACATCCCTAAGCACACGCCCAAGATGAAGAGGATGTTCTTCATGATAATAAAAAATTCATTGCGTGTTTTATGTTCATGTAAAATAAGAGTGCCAGACTGATTTTTAACGTTAACAGACTATGTGATTTGTTTAGATAAGTCGGAACTGATTGATATGAATTGTTCGTTCGTAACTTCTTGACGTAGCGTTTATTGATAATGTGCTGTTCTTAACGTACACACTTGATTGCTTGGTACTATTTAATATTTCTTAGAAATCCTGCTTATTATTTTACTAAGAGTGTTTGACGTACCAGCATATTTAATTACATTGACGAACTGTAAGAATATGATTAAAACAGAATTTGGATCGTTCTTTTTTTAACATCTATTAAAATATTGTTAATTATAGACTCCAAACCCTTTGATATACTTACAAGAGAAACCTTCAGAATTAAATAAATTGATACTTATTGCAGTTTGTTCATCAAGTCAAATGAGCATAAATCAAGTAGGTATGTCATGTCAAATTTGGCAGTCAATCTGGCATGTAAAACATTTTGAGTAAATGAAATAATAAAGAATAATTAAGAACATGAATTAATACACAAAATTAATTGCACGACATTATTCTAAAGATTATATGGGAATTTCTATGCTTATATTTAGTAAGTATAGTTATAGAGAATTACCTTTTAACCATTTTTTTTCAGTATTTCTTCTACCTATGATTATTTTATTTATATATCTATTTTTTCAAGCATACCGCACATAAAATATGCAAACATTTTGCAAATGAACTAACAGTTGGCCATGTAAAATATAAGAGAAATGTGAGAAGGATAATTAAATATAGCCTACAAAATTGTGTTTAAAATTTGTTGTAAGGTATAACTAAAATAACTTTGTTTAACTATTGAACGTTAATAATTGATTTGTAATTAATGTAAAAAAAGCAGCTTTAAGACAAATAATAAACAAGTAATGTAAGTTTTACAATTTTTAGCTCTTTTGGAAGGTTATTATAAATAAAGAAAATTTTTTAGATCACATCCAGTTTCATGACATTTTCTTTTTCGAATTCTACCTATTTTACAAAATTTGTAAAATCTTTTGAATTTTGCTTATTATTTGTTGTCGCCAACTTCAGTGCCCTGGGAGTTATGAAAATAAATCAAAACTTTGTCACGCGGTACCTCGGTTGCATTCCCAGTTGCAAAGTGTATGCAATATTCTTGGGTATTTGTTAGTATATAATATTAACCGTTGCAGTGGATGCCCCGGCTTGGGACAGAATTAAGAAAATAATATTTTCTTATTAACCTAAATAAGTCTTCAAAACGAAACTTAGCAAAGTTATTGATAACATAATATTGAAAATATGAGGATTTTAGAACGACAGTATTCGATTAGAAGCTTCCTAATCATTTTATAATGTCAAAAGCAGAATTGCCAACTTTTCAATAGGTATACTTAGTTATTTTTAAATAGGTAAGACGAATATTAGCATGCACTCGTAGTCCGTATGCAATACGAGGTTCTTAAAAATAATTTCCCTAGTGCATATAATTGACACATATTTCCAATAAAACTCACATGTACTAACTTGGTTTATTCTTACACGCTAAGTAATATCGCAATAAAACCCTTAATCAATTTGAAGAAAATAAGTTTCCAGCAATTAAAGCAGAGTTGATTCATGGTATTCTAGGTATACACTAGAAGACAGTACTGTGTGTTCCTCACTACTTTCCAAATACAAATCAAGCCAGCCAGGCAGGAATTTTAAATTCCCATAATCTTCAATCATAATGTGTACAAAATGATGTCCAACAAAGTGTAACTAAAGCACCAATCTATAGCCCGTAAAGTTGCTACATCGTGGCAATGTTCTAAATAGTTTTATTTTTGTCGGTATTTTGAATTTGGAATTATTTTTAAGAATAAGGAACTAGAATCTATGAGGCACCAGTGTACAAAATTTGGAGAAATTCGATAACGAATTTCGGAGAGGTGTTCATTTATAATTATTCACAAAAAATCCAAGACCAATCGAGTTGATTTCTTCAAGTAATACAAAATAGTTACACTATAAATTAGAATAGTTTCAAATTACGCGCACAATCATAAAAATTTTCCAGTCTCACCAACTCTAAATTACTACAACGATCTAAGATGAGCTCTAAAACTCCATTTAAAATTAAAAACCGCTTAAAATAGTTAAAACTTAACTGACCCCGATGATGACTGGCACAGTAAAACAATAAAATATAGTTCTTGTGGATTAACACAATGCGTTTGTTGGTTTACCCAACAAAAGGCTATATAAATACACCCTTTGGGTGCGTACATACGCAAATACGTACATACGTACATACGTACATACGTACATACGTACATACGTACATACGTACATACGTACATACGTACATACGTACATACGTACATACGTACATACGTACATACGTACATACGTACATACGTACATACGTACATACGTACATACGTACATACGTACATACGTACATACGTACATACGTACATACGTACATACGTACATACGTACATACGTACATACGTACATACGGACATCCGTACATACGTACATACGTCCATACGTACATACGTAAATACGTACATACGTACATACGTACATACGTACACACGTACATACGTACATACGTACTTACGTACATACGTACATACGTACATACGTACATACGAATACATCGATACGTACATACGTACATACGTACATACGTCACATACGATACATACGTACATCGTACATACGTACATGATACGTACGATGAATACGTACATACGCGTACATACGTACATACGTACATACGTACATACGTACATACGTACATACGTACATCGACATACGTACATACGTACATACGTACATACGTACATACGTACATACGTACATACGTACATACGTACATACGTACATACGTACATACGTACATACGTACATACGTACATACGTCATACGTACATACGTACATACGACATACGTACATACGTACGCATACGTACATACGTACATACGTACATCGACATACGTACATACGTACATACGTACATACGTACATACGTAACGACATACGTACATACGCATCGTACATACGTACATCGTACATACGCGTACATACGTACATCGTACTACGTACATACGTACATACGTACATGACGTACATACGTACATGACGTACATACGTACATACGTACATACGTACTACGACATAGTACAGTCGTACATACGACATCGTACAACCGTACATACGACATACGCTACTCATACGTACATACGTACAACGTACACGACGCACGTACATACGACATACGTACATACGTACATACGTCAATACGTACACTACGTCAACGTGCACATCGTACACGTACATACGTACACTACGTATACGTACATACGTACATACGAACGTACACTACAAGTACATCGTACACGTACATCGTACATCGTACATACGTACATGCGTACACACTACATACGTACAACGCGTACACGTACATACGTACAACGACGTACATCGCATACGTACACGACACGTACACACGTAATACGTACACACTAACGACATACGACATACGTACTATACGTACGTACTACGTACACGTAATACGTACATACGTACATACGTCATCGACATCGTACATCGTACAACGTCATCTAATACACCGTTACATACGTACATACATACGACATACGTCAACGTACAATACGTACATACGTACATGTACACAATACGTACATCGTACATACAGTACATATACATACTCATCGTACATAGCATACGTACATACGACCGCTACTACATGCAACGTACATACGTACATACGTACATCTACATCGACATACGTCATCAATACGTACATACGTACATACGTACATACTACGTACATACGTACATACGATACATAACTCGTACAGCACATACGTACATACGTACATACGTACATACGTACATACGAATACGTAACGTACATACGTACATACGTACATACGTACATACGCTACGATACATACGTACTGATACATACGTACATACGTACATACGTACATACTACATACGACATGACATACGTATACGATGCATACGTACATACGTACATACGTACATACGACATACGTACATACGTACATACGTACATACGTACATACGTACATACGTACATGCGTACATCGTACATCGTACATGCGTACACGCGTACAGCGTACACGCGTACACGCGTACACGCGTACACGCGTACCGTACACGCTACCACGTACACACGTACACGACGTACACACGTACGCACACACGTACACACGTACACACGTGCCACGTGCACACGTGCACGTCACACGTACACACGTACACACGTACACACGTACACACGTACACACGTCACACGTACACAGTACACACGTACACGTACACACGTACACACGTACACACGTACACACGTACACACGTACACACGTACACACGTACACACGTACACACGTACACACACGTGCACGCGTACTCACATGCGGCGTATACACGTATACGCTTGAACAAACACATGCGTTCTCACGTTCAGACACAGGTGAACACGTACACACACACGTTCTAGTTTACACACGTACACACACTAAGATACTCTCACGTACACACTTATATACACGTATAGACACATACACACACGTTCCAGAGTGCACACGCACGGAGTACACATGAACACGCTTACACGCATGCACGAGTAAATGCGTTCAGACGTTTACACACAAGTACACAAGTATACACACTCACGTACAAACGTACTTACGTACACACCTGCACACTCGCATACGTTCACATGCGCACACGTGTACACGTACATACACACACGTACACACACATACATACACCCACACTCACACACACACACACACACACACACACACACAGACACACACACACGCACATATATGATATTATATATATATATATATATATATATATATATATATATATATATATATATATATATATATATATATATATATATATACATGTACACACATTCTCGTACACACGTGCACACGTACACTGATAATTAAAATTTAAGTGCTGTGTATTCAAATATTTTAACGATAAACAATTAATTGTTAAACAAATTTTTGATACGTTTTCTTCATTTTCAATCGTTATGGTTACAATTTTAATTGTCATAGTATCAGTTATATTTTAATCATTTTTAATTTTTCGTGTTTACCGAATTTATAATAATCTAGCGTACAGTAAGTAATAATGGTATAATTTATTTATTATTGGATTTAACAATTTAGTATTGACTGAAGAAGGAATAAAGCACTCCGAAAGCACTTAATTTAATGTATGAATACCTTGATGTAGGTTGTTAGTCTAGACCGTTTCCGTGGATAAAGAAGATATTGCGCTACCATAGCAACGAAGAATAACTTATTAGAAGTGTCAGTGTAAAGTTTCACCTCAAAAAGTCATACCAGAATTGCGCAATAAAATTTGAAAAAAAGATGGCGACCGAAATTGTGAAACATAAAAATTTTAAGTACATGTATGTGATGGGGTTAAGAGATAAGCAGATTTACTAAAATATGCTTAATGCTCTTGGCGATCAATGTCCTTCGTATGCGACCGGGAAAAATTGGATTGCAAGCTTCAAAAGAGGTAAATTTTCCATTGATAGTGAAAACCGATCGGAAGGCCAGTTTCAGTGTCAACCCCCGTAAATATTGATGCAGTTCATGACATGATTTTATCAGACCGTCGAATTGGGCTAAAAGGAATATCTGAGGCACTGAATATTTCATATGACCGCGGCCATCATACAGTTCACGCAGGTTTGGATATGAGAAAGATGTCTGTAAAATGGATCTCCAAATGTCCGAATGTTGACCAGCATTGTGCAAGGGTAGAACATCGCGTTCGTGTTGTTACTATGTATGAAACTTGGGTACATTTGTACGACCCAGAAACATAGTAGAAATCGATGAAATGGAGACACTCTGGTTCTCCAAGGCCTAAGAAATTTTGCGTTCAAGAATCTGCTGGAAAAGTTCCTACTTCAGTTTTTTGGGATTGCTGAGGAGTAATCATGATTGATTTTCTGGATAAGGGTAGAACAATAACTGGAAATTACTATTCGACGGTACTAACCACTCTACAAGAAAAAAATTATGGAGAGAAGACGCGAAAAGTTGTCCAAAGGAATTTCATTTTGCAGGACAATGTCCCTGTACACAAATCGCATGTTACGGTTTGAATTACTCAAACACCCAGATCTAGGTACGTCCCACTACCATACTTTTCCTCAACTGAAAAAAGTTTAAATTTTCTTCCAACGAAGAAGTTATAGAAGCTGTGGGGGCCTGGTTTGCAGAGTAAGATACAAAGTTTTTTGAAAGGTCTAGAGGCGTTGCAAGTTCGTTGTAATAAATGTATCCAATTAAGAATATGTTGAATAACAAAATACTTTGGCTTTCAAATTTTATAGTAGGCTAAGTATTTTTCACTACATACGTAGTTATCATTTTGGTTTAGGCTGAATCCCTGTTCTAATAAAAATACCTTAAATTTATACAGCCGTCAACAACTTCTTTATTTACTGAGTGGAACCAAAGTCTGAAAACGCCCAATTATCTCGTAAATTGTTATTGTATTGTAATTGTACAAAATTTTAGATAAGCCTATTTTGGGATACGGGGATTCCAGATTTGACATTTGCAATGTTGCCAGATTTGCCGTTTCTCTGATATTATTAATCACTTTGGTTTTTTAAATACATCACCCCGCATATGCAGCCATTATTGGAATCTCCTCTTCAATACGAGTTCAACCGTATGTAACACTTATGATTTTATGTAGTCTAGAAGGTCGTACATAAATTTTGACATCTCGTGTGAACGTCAAAAAGAAAAATTTAATAAATTTTACAAACAACAAAATAATAGACCATCCATTAATTATGAAAAAAAAAACAGTTATAAAACTTTCTGATAATGTTGTTTCAGATTATACTGTTGAAGCGCTTGCTAAAGGAGGGAATTTTGCGATAACACCAAGAGTAATACCTTTTGAAGATATAATTTCCAATATCGAAAACTCCATTAAATCATTACCTTTTGATGCTGCTAATGAAGTTAGATATAACGCCGTTAACATATTACGTAAAACAAAACCTCCAAATAGCAACTTATCCTTTCGTCAACGACGTGCTTTACTTGATCTTAAACGCAATGAAAATACAATAATATTGAAATCAGATAAAGGTAATGCAACTGTTAGATTAAATATGTACGATTATAACGTTAAAATAGAACAATTGTTGGAACCAGAGACTTATCGTGAAATACCAAAAGATCCAACAAAAAGCTTCTTTTAAAAACTAAAGAACTGATTAAATTATCATCTATTCCTGAAGAAATAAAAAAGAAACTAACTAACTCTGGAGCTATTTCACCAAAACTACATGGTTTACCAAAAATCCATAAACCTAATATTCCTTTAAGGCCTATTGTTAGTGCAATTGGTTCTCCTACATATATTCTTGCAAAATATCTTATATTTTTATTACAACTTCATATAGGAAAAACACCCCATTACATTAAAAATTCTGCCTTGAAAATATGCATAGTTTCAAAATTGAAGAGGGTGATATAATGGTTAGTTTTGATGTTGTTTCACTTTTTACAAAAGTGCCTCTAAAAGAAACTATTGAATACATTGATCATCTTTTCCAAAGGATATAACCATAAAGTATACATTGGAACCACCAAACGTAGCTTTGATACAAGACGTAAAGAACATATGAGATTTTGTAGATTAGGTCAACCAGAGAAGTCTGCGGTGGCTGACCATGCCTTGAATAATTTAAATCATGACATTCAATTTGACAATATGGAAATATTGTCAAGACAAACTCATTATTATGTTCGTTTACGACGTGAAGCTATTGAGATATATAAACACCCTAATAATTTTAATAGAAGAAGAAAATCTCCGTTTAAATAGGTTTTGGCAGCTTATAATTAAAAAAAGGCATAATGATACGTCTTGATTTTGATTTTAATTTTGACTTTTGGTATGTCTAGGTTTCTTGCTGTGTTTTTCCTAGACCTTGAAGCAAATGTTTTACTAATTAGGTATATGTTAAATTACCACAGCACTATAATTTCACATAAGTAGTTGAAATGAAGATTAAAATTAAAAAATTACAAAAAACGTTTTGCATTATGCTTTTCATTGTTAATAACACTTGCAATTATTCACAAAGATATCTCTTTGTTAGATTTAACTGGATTATTTTATTTGATGCATGTTTATATTTTTGAAGGCTTTTATCATTTTCAAATTGAAACTTTACACTTACATCGTGACTTGATTAAATTTTGTTAAATGTGTTTTTTGGCTGACAGTTTTCATTGTTAGCCTTCGCCGTTAGGGGGTGTTCTGATTTGTCATCTTTAAGACAGTTTAACAATATTTAATTTTTAATGACTTAGTTATTCTTTACTAAAATTTAATTCTATAGTTGGTTTATACGTTTCTCAAACTGCAATATTAATAGCAGGCTGATGTTTATGTTTTAATTTTTCAACTTTGACAAATTGTTTTCAACATCTTTAATAATTTTAATAGATCTTACAACTGACGAAGTATTATCGAAATGTTTAGATTGTATAATTTAAAATACACCATTAAAAAACCCAAAAAAGATAAGTATTTTACTACATGAAACAGAAGTCTGGCAAGGCCTAATTGTCTCAATAAATTTTTTAATACAAACTATTTTCAACTAGGTACATTAAAACGTAACAATTGAAAGTTTACAACATTTTTAACATAATGATTACTTAATCACGCGTTTAAAATGTGCCCCATTTGTGAGTTGACAGTACCCTAATCGATGGTAGCATGCGCCTACCGCATTTCTCCATGGTTGTCTAGAAATTAATCAAACATTTACACCAAAATGAGCTGGAGCTCCATCTTGCTGAAACCATTTCTGATTAAAATTGGCTCCAAGCAAATTTCTCAGTGTAGGTACAATTTCATTTCTAAGTAGCATTTCGTACTTATCTGACGTTATATTTCCTTCGATAAAGAACGGCCCAATTAACGGAGTACCCACTATACCTGACCACACATTCAATTTTTGTGGTATTTGAGTATGGTTTTGACACATCCAGTGTGGATTTACGACACTTCAGTACCTTAAATTATATCGATTTACACTCCCACACAGTGTGAAGGTTGCTTCGTCGGAAAACATATTCGTTAAGGAAATTTCCGTCATTTTCAATTTTATCCATCATTACCTCAGTAAACTCTAATCTACGGTCGAAGTCATCTTCACTTAATTCTTACAATAAATGAATTTTGTATGGTTGAAATTTATTCTTATGTAATACACGTAAGATTGAAGAATGACCAATATTGTGTAATTGTGCAACCCTGCGTGAGGTTGTATGTGGATCTTAACGCAACTATGCATTATGTCTAAAGTTTTGTTGTCATTTATAACTGTTTTGGGTCTACCTGATCGGTATCTATCTTTTACTCTTTCAGAGTACTAAAGCGATTTGCAGTTTTTTGTACCTTCGCCTTATTGAGAACGGTTTGGGAAAGTATTGTTGAACAAGTTGGCCACTTCACTATAAGATCTTTTTCTGTCGCCGTACCCTCTCGTCATTAGAATAGTAGTTCGTTTTTTTTCATGAACAACCATTTTAGAGAAACAATTTACTTTGCAGAACTTTTCAAACACACCAAACTACTGTCACTTTTATTTAATAATGTAAATGGTGAACAAATGTCAAAATCACAGTATTCTATAAATTTCTTCAAATCTACATATTACACTGTTTCATTTATTTAAGACCTTCTAGACTACATAAAATCATGAGTGTTACATATGGTTGAACTCGTATTGAAGAGGAGATTCCAATAATGACTGCATATACAGGGTGATGTATTTAAAAAACCAAAGTGACTAATAATATCAGAGAAACGGCAAATTTGGCAACATTACAAATGTCAAATCCGTATCCCAAAATACGCTTATACCAAATTTTGTACAATTCGGACTAACAATTTACGAGACCAGACTTTTGGTCCACTCTGTATAAGCAGTTTTGCTAATAAATAATACTGATTTTGGGCGGCCTTACGTTAATTTTTTATTGAATGAATAATAGTTTCGAATGATACAAAGGTCGAATACTTGAAGTAACTAACTGCTGGTTTCCAGGTTGTCTACATACACCTTGAAATGCATGCCTTGCAAGTTGTATATGTAATGTTCTTTTCCGCAGATATAATGTGATCAACATTCATTAAGTAAATTTTTTTGATGTTTGTGGTATTTTCCACTTCGACTGATGTGGGGTGGTGTTCTGGAATGAGACATTAACGGCGGGCTTAATAGTGTTGAATCTATAAATTATTTATTTATTACTTCTTACTAATAACAAATGCCAACCATCACAAACAAGTGACATTGTAAAGTTTATGGTAGAAACCGTCGCTCCAGCATTCATGCTTTGTTATTTTCTCACAGGTTTTAGAGTTTTCTGTTTATATTAAAAACTACATTACAAACTGCTTTCAGTATACAGAGACCTATCTATGTGTAAGCTATTTGAGAATTAAGTAGAATGTCTATTAGTCTACTAACTGGATTTCCTATTGTAAATGGGTGATATTTGAAAATCAGTGACTATTTGTGTTCTTATTTATTCAATTAGATATTTACATCTAATACATTTTAAAAGCAAATTTAAATAACGTCAAAGGGTAGAAACCGTATTTACTATATGAGGCTGGAATAATAATGAAAAGTTAAAATTAGAAAATAAAAATGCGAATGGGTATAAAATTTGGCCATTAAAATTTAAATTTTCGTTTAATTATATAATAAACTTATGTAAACGGCGTTGCAGGAAAAGAAAAATAAATTTAAGATTTACACTCTGCACGTGTTTCAAGTACTCGAATCAGAAATTTCTGTCAATGAATATGTATTATTAGTAAATTTATTGTCACACGGTCCAAGTCAAGGTCTCATTAAAACAAAGCAGTAACCAATACAATAATGTTTTTTTAATAAGTTGTTTCTTAATCTCATTGACAGAAGAATAGCTTTCCGTATTCTTGTCAAATTTAATAAAAATCTGTAATACCAAAATCTTACACGTTCTTGCAGTTATGATTCACATATCATGTATTTATTCATTTTCCGTAAAACACCTGCGATATATAAATTTAAATTTATTCCTTGTTGCGATTGTTATCTGCTCTTACACACATGTTCAGATTTTCAATATCCAACAGATTAATGTTTTCCGTCCTGTTTTGATTCGTAAATGTTTGAAAACTGTATCATAAGCAGATGTTTTAGAATTCATTGTCATAGAAATACTGGCATTGTATTCTTTTAGATCAATTTTTGGACAAATGTGTTTCTAAATAACAATAGTTATAGCAACATTGTCAACAAGTCTTTGATAATCATAAATAAACAATTTAAAACCTATGAACATTGTCATCCTAAAATAACTGCATTTGCAATAATTGCGCAGAAAGCATTGGCATACTATTAATCATAAAATTAAAGGAATGTGTTTGCTTTAATGTTTAGTATTCAAGTCGTCTTTAATTTTTTTAGTTGTTTTACAAATCTTTTCAATACTACAATGAATAGTATATACATGCTATTCTTCACATAATATTTATGTCATGACTTATCTAAAGCATATTCTACGTACTTTGTTTGTTAAGTATAATCATCTAGACAACCGGGTTCAATATACTTTTTTGTAACCAAGTCCAAAATCTTTTGTCTATTGTCTAAATGCACGAATTTTAACATACAATAATCACGATTTACATACATTCTTTTTATACACACAATTTTCATATAATTGTCTACAAAATCGTGGTATAATTCTCTGGTGGTTCTCTAGTATTTTAAAAAACAAATTAAGGTGAACGTTATTGTAATACTGTCATTCGGGGCGAATCCGGACGATTTTTGTAGTTTTTTGGAAATAAATGGTTTAGAGTTAATACAAGTAATTCTAAAAAAATTATTTAGAAGCTTTTATATATCCAACATAAAGCCAAAGAGGTCATGTGGGCTCAAGGCGGATGCAAGGGATGCACTGTATCGAGGCGCAAATCACTATTAGCCATTTTTTGCCTTTTGCTCAGCGTGCTACATCGCACTACTTTTAATGCGCTGTTCAAAGAGAGGATACGTGTATACGAAATACTATTTTGAATTTTAGCCGACTTTTGTTTATTATTTTCCTCATTGTAGTAGTCAATGAAACAACAAGAATATGAGAAACGTAACTAAACATGAGAGTTGCGCTACTATGACAATCCATTTTACTATTTAATAGCTTAAAAGAAATTATATCGAGTTATTTCAAAAATTTAACAAATTTAAGTCATGGTATAATAAGAAATTATTATTGTTATTAATTATTACTTAGTCTCACCATAATTTTAGTTCTGCATTATTACATAATAACACCATAGTGTTACGTGAATTAAATTTATTACCGTCATTTGGGGTGAATCTGGACGATTTTTGTAGTTTTTTGGAAATAAATGGTTTAGAGTTAATACAAAAAATTCTAAAAAAATAATTTAGAAGCTTTTATATATCCAACATAAGAGTTAGTAATAAACATGTCAAAATTTGTAGTGCAACATTTTATTTTTTTTGTTATATAGTGTCCTGATTCGCCCCTATGTGTGGAGTTAATCCGGACATAGCTTTATTTTTCATTATAAATCATATTAAGCCACGCAAATGGGTGAATTCGGACAGAAAAAAATAAAAAAATAAATGTCTCTACCCACAAATTATTTTTAAAGGGTTAAATAAAACATTTTGGATTTGAATAATTTTATTTTAACAAAACACAGTCTTTATAATATCAATATGAAATAAAATATGATCCCTTAATACTAAAAACATTTCATAAAATAATGTTTACAAAAAAAATCTCAAAAATATAATCTATTAGCAAAATATTTATTCTAGTCGAATATTATCCATTTGTAACAGAAGCGGAAAGTGGTATCTTTGACGTCTCATATCTGTTACTTTTTTAAGGACTTTAAAAATTTGAGTACATCAATTATACTCTTATATTTTATTTGAGGATAAGTAAAATATATGCCTATGATGTTTGTTTCCTAAGAAAATTGACAAGGTACATATTTTTACATTTATCAATGACCTCTGTAACATTTCCAACATAATATTTAACAATATTCTTTGGAGAAACAAACTTAACAATTAAAAAAGTATGAATGTTTATAGAACAATCAGTCTCATCGGTTTCACTTTGCTCACTTTCAGTCTCTTTCTCGTCTTCAGTCTCGATCTCCGTTTCAAAACTTTGATCATTTTCACTACTTTCCAAATAATCATTTCTATTACCTTTGGTTTCTTTTTCTTTTCCGAATGACGTTTCTCCTAAATCGTTTGAACTTATTCCTTTGCCTGCAGGGACCTGTAGTTTTTTGCCCCGTTTTCTCGAAGTTTCTTGAGTTGCATTCAGCCTACTTTCCTGAAGAAAGTTTTGAAGAGTTTTGGTCCAGTGCTCTTCGTTTTTTGTTTGAGTTTCAGAAGTGTCGGTATCTGGTAATTTTTTCACTACATATGAGTTTAATGGAACAATTCCGCACGAGCGGAAACCAGACTTGATGTTATCTTCCAAATGCAAAACAGTTTCAATAGCTTTTTTAAAAAGTACAGGAAAATCTGATTTTGGAACGCATCCTCTATGTTTTGTTTTCCAATCAGTAAGGGTACTTCACCAAGACTTTTTAAATGGAGCGAAGAAAGCGACGTCCAGAGGTTGCAGCAAATGTGTCGCATTTGGAGGAAGCAATACAAAATTAATATCATATTTTTCGCAGTTTTGAAGAACATGAATAGAGAGATGGCTAGCCAAGTTATCGCCTATTATTACTTTTTTCCCCGGCATATTTTTAAAATAGGTTAGGAGGATTTTATCAAACCAGTCTTCAAACGTTGGGGCGTCGAACCAGCCTGATTTAGTTCTATTATAGACACACCCTTCTGGCCCTGCTTCTACCCATGTGGGATATAAGTGTACCGATTTGTACACCGCATATGGCGTAAAAAGACTCCTGATGCGCTGATAGACATCATAACTGATATACTGGCTTTGCTTGAATCCATAATTCTTTCTACCCTTTTTGATTCGCGCCGATATAATACTTTTACTCTACCCGGGTCGTCGGCCAAGTTGGTTTCATCGTAATTAACAATGTGATAGGGGGGGGGGACGTCTTCTAGTGTTTTTTTTAAGTTCTCAAAATACTCCAGAACTGTTTCTTTTGTAACATTTGCCCTGCATCGCTTTATATTTTGGGCCATACGTTCTGATAAAACTTTATTTCTTTTAAGAAATGTATAAAACCAATCTATGCCGGGTAGATTGTTCTTAAATGATTTAATAGTTTTTCCCTGTCTGTCCAAATAAGCTTTTACCAGATGTCTTATGTCCCATCGCGTCATGGAAAACCCCCATTCACTGAATTTTGTGATACCTTGATCAAGCATTTCTTCTTCTTCTGTAGACATTGCACTTTGCCCACCTTGTTTAAGAGTCGATTTACTTCTGATTCTATCATGCAGGGTCGATTTGGGAATATGGTAATATTCTGCAGCTTGTCTTAGTGTTTTTCTTTTATTTTTAATATCGGAAAGAGCCTTTCCCACATTTTCTGAACTATAATTCATAAAATTTACTCCAATTTTCTTTTTGTAGTGTCTGACCATGGTGTCCGGGTTCGCCCCACCTAAAACCAATTTCTTGTTAACAAATTTATTGAAATAAAAGTAAACAAAATACAACTATCATTTTATATACATATATTTGCGACAAAATGGTAAACATGTTGTTGGTAATTCCTAGTCTTTATATTTAATAGTTTTTCTTGTACAGTACTTTCTTTACAACATTTTAAAACGCTCGTAAAATTTAGAGGTTATAAAACACGTACCTGTAAGCCAACAAATTTGTACGATGTACACTACACCACTCTCAGTTCAAAACTAACCAATAACTGACAAAATTCAATAACACAGATTGATCTAGGAATGTGAGGCTTGATAAATGTGACGAACAACTGTCCAGAGGCGGGTCTGTCCGAATTCCCCCCTGCTGCCCGGATTCACCCAGAGTGACGGTATGTCTTTATCTTGTGTTGCACGAGTGGCGAATCCTAGGGTATTTGTTGAGTATTGCGCTTATTTTGTTTGTAACAAAAGTATTTTGTTGTTTTACCTCATTAGTTTCCTTTTCATCTTTTATTCACCGTGGCTTGAGCGCTTTTCTTACATGCGTTTCGTTGAATCTATTTTGACGTACCTACTTAATGTTTTTTTTGACGTAATTTCTTCTGTTATCTTTGTCGCCGCCAAGAATTTTAGATCTAGTTACTAATATTTTAACAGCAGATTGTGTTTATGCCGAGTGATGATGTGAGTTACATTCAAATACATATCTGTGTGGGTTGATTTCCTGTATACCGTATCCATCCTCCTGTGTTCCTGAGTACTTTAGCGTGTTCAGGTCCACAATCATAAAAAAAAAGTTCTAGTGTTCTATATGCCATCTTTGTTAGTACACTCAAAAAAGGAGGTTTGTTTTTCTCTACTTTTTTAATTCTGTTGTGTATTTCGTTGAGGGCTGCTCCAGTTGTTTTCCGAACGTGAGTTTATGTCACACTGTATACCTTAACCATAACTTTAGTTTGTGGTTTGCTGTGCTCCGAGTCCGTTCCTCTAGGTCGCTTATAAATACATTTGTGATCACTGGTGATATTGGTGAACTTAACATGAATTTTCTGCGTAAGGTTGAAGTTTTTTTGCCAAGTATCTGGCCGATTGCTG
This sequence comes from Vesta saturnalis, assembly GCA_036346205.1. Classification (NCBI taxonomy): domain Eukaryota; kingdom Metazoa; phylum Arthropoda; class Insecta; order Coleoptera; family Lampyridae; genus Vesta; species Vesta saturnalis. The sequence goes on along the minus strand of JARFJB010002197.1, from coordinate 246,435 downwards.
TATCTGCAAGTCGTCGGAGCCGACAATCGGTATTAGCTACATTCTATCCTTGTGAGTTTTGGGCAATCCATAGAATTTTGGGCACTTAATCGTTCTATGTTAATAATGCTGTTTTTTTATTTTTGTCTGTTTTGTGTGTAAAAAGGACGACAGAGAAAATAAGCAGAAACCGGATCGGGAGATTTTCCAAAAAGATCCCGGTATAAAATATGTTCGCGGCCACAAAATGCGAAATAAAGTACAAGTTGAATAACGCAACCAATCTTTGCTAATTCTTTGTTTCACGTGCGATGATTTCTTTGAACATAAGCCCCAAGCACGATCGATGCACGAGGGATTAGCTTGGGAATGGTATTTGACCGTATAAAGAATAATGGTGCTTTACGACTCACAGAGATTCGTAAATTGAAATAGCACGCCGTTATCCGAAATGATATATTGTGGGGTCCCATAAACTGAAAATATGTTTTCTCCACAGGTAACAAAACAGTTCCCAGAACGCGACACCCTTACCCATCGGTCAAGACACAGGCAGAAATAGGAGAATTAGAAAGACTAAACCGTAACGCTGTAATACCTCCCAACCAAAACCTCCCAGAACAGTGCGTGAAGCACCCGAATTCAGGAGCCCTTTAAAAACTATACAGAATGGTTACGTTCAAGCAAGATCGTTCATCCCCTCGCACACTAGCCAAAATAAATTTCAACTGGTATAGATAACGATCATCTAGACCAGGGATGCTCAAACGGTCGATCGCAATCGACAAGTTGATCGCAGAGCTTTTTAAGTCGATCTCGATCGAAGACGACATGATTCATATTTAAGTTGATTCACAGTTAAGCCAGAAAAACCCCCTTATTACTTTTTTATATCGGAATAACCCCATGCTAGCGGCGAAAGGCGACTTTATCAAAGCAACGCGGGGTATTTGTCAAAGTCGCGGCACGCGAGGTCTTTGATTCTCGCCGATTTTTCTGGAAACTTCGGACGGCGTGTTTGACGGTACCCTTACAAGCAATATTTTATAACACAATGACAATAATATACAAAATTAAAAACCAACTTTATCCAGAACACATAATGGACAATCTAACAATTGTTCAAGATATTCATAGCCAATACACTAGAAATAGAGATATTTTTTATGTATCAACTATCAATACTGAAGTAGCAAAAAATAATTTGTTTCATTAGTATTGCTATAGGTATAGTTGAATACAATTCTCTACTTCGAAACTTACAACAATCTCAGCCACTGTTATGTAAAATTGTAAAAAATCATATACCTATATAAAATATTGTACTTTCAAATTTGTGTAATCTAGCTTTGTAATTAATAAAGTGTTATTATTAAAAACCATGCCGAAACTACCTATCGGGAATATTCGAGACTTCGTTCGCGCCGATATAAATACGCCTACGGTAGTCGAAGTCCGAGTAGTAACTCTAATGCGATACGAAGTTTATAAATAAAGCGCCGCTTTACTCGTCGCCTTTCGAACCCGCAACACATAATACAAAATGAGTGCAGCAAAAAAGAAGTGAAACATATTATTTTAATAACGATTGGGAGGAAGAATTCTTATTTTGTATGGTGAAGGATAAGTGTATTTGTCTCATTTGCCGAGCATAAGTTGCAATACCTAAGCGTGGGGATCTTAGAGAGCACCATAAAACCATTCATAAAAACTATGAAAACGATTTCCCACCAAAGAGTGAATTAAGAAAACGAAAAGTGCATGATGAAATAGAACAAAGCATGTTCACAAGACCAGCCAAACAATCCAAAGCTGCAACGATCGCGTCATCTAAAATTTCTCATATATTGACGAAACACAAGAAACCCTTTGAAGATGGAATGATTGTGAAGGAAGCATTTATTGAAGCGGGTGAGGTTTTATTTCGAGATTTTAAAAATAAAACGGAGATCATGTCTGCTATTAAAGAACTTCAGTTATCTCGTTCGATTGTCACAAGGCGTGTTGAAGTCATGAGCCAGGACGTGGCAGATAAACTAAAATACGATATCATGGAATGTACATACTTTCCTTTGCAGTTCGACGAATCCACCAATTTGACAGATACTGATCAGCTGTGTATTTTTATTCGAATGGTATTTAATGACATGTCGGCTAAAGAAGAATTTTTAACGGTGATTCCTCTAAAAGGAAAATCCCCTGGCGATGCTTTCTTAAATATTGTGACAAACTACAAGCTACCAATCTATAAACTAGTGTGCATTACAACAGATGAAGTACCAGCCATGACTGGAAGCAAAAATGGTTTTGTTGCATTGTGTCGAGCTAATGACGATCTCCCTTCGTTTTTCTCTTTCCATTGCATTATCCACCAACAAGTTTTGTGTTCAAAAGTTCTCAACATGGAGAAGGTTATGAACATCGTAATAAAAATTGTGAATTCCATCCGTGTCCGAAGGTTGCAACGACGGCTTTTCAAATTGCAGTTGGAAGATAGTGAATCTGCTGAACACACTGATTTAGTTCTTCACACGGACGTAAGATGGTTGAGTCTAGAAAATTCCTAGAAAGGTTTCAAGAATTATTGCCCGAAATAATTGCTTTTCTACACGAAAGAGGTGATAACACTCAGATGGCTGACTGATTTAGCATTTTTAACGGACGTGACAATGCATTTAAACTCCATTAACTTGGTGCTGCAAGGCAAAGAAAAAAACTGTTACCGAGATGATTAGCGCAATAAACGCATTCAAAAGTAAATTGCAACTAATGATGGATCAACTGAAAAGAAAGGATCTGAAACATTTTCCATCTTTCAAAGCAAGGATTCCTCAGTTGAATTTTGATATTTATGAGAGAATTAACAAATATTTTGAGTGAATTTGTAGACGTTTTTATGATTTTAGTTAATTGACAAATATCGCAACTTATACTGTTATACTGTAAAAACATTGAGAAATCTGGTACTGAAATAGCAAGTCAGTTTAATATGGACTCATCTTCTGTCGAAAATGAGGTAGTGCAGATTATCTCAGATATAAATCTCAAAGCCACAGCATCTGATACAAAATTCTGGTCTTTCATATCTGAAGATACATATCCTAATCTAAGGCAAATTGCCTTTCAGTTGACAGCAATGCTTCGGTCAACTTATTTGTGCGAGTCTGCATTTTCTGAAATGAAAATAATGAAGTCAAAATATCGCAATCAACTAACTAACGAACATATGTCATCATGCTTGCGATTAGCACTCAGTAATTACGTACCATCTTACGAAAAGTACGCTGAGGACATGCATTATTTAGTAACTAACTAAAACGCCATTTTGTAAAAACCAATAAAGACGCATTTTAGGATATGGGTTTTTCATTAACTTATTTAGAGCAGTGACCTACACCTATGACCTATTTACGCTATGATACACCCTACCTACCTACAATAGAATCATACATCACACATACTTATGGCATCTACCCGGTCGATCTCTTGTTAGTCTAACAATTTGAAGGTAGATCGCCAGCAGTTCAAGTCTGATCACCCCTGATCTGGACCCTCAAATTTAGCTGCCCAATTAACAGTAATTGTCGAATCCAGAAATGGGCTTACTCGCTCCACCGACCATTCTCAAACACATGACCGAACCGCAGCAATGACGATTTTGGTGATTGAAGTCACCTAGGTGACAAGTTACCGTTACTACCTCAATTCCAACACACGATCGTTCTGGTATTTGTAGTAGGTAATGCGATGTAGAAGAGATTGACTTAACTACATTATTCCGAGCAGTAGAAATTTAATAAGGCTAGTAAAACTTGAAGGTATGTCAAGATGAATATACGCAAGATTCGGTTTCAGCTGTTAAGGTAACGGCTTAGTTTTCCATAGTAAATTTACTGTACTCTCTAATTGATGACCAATTGTAAGTAATTATTTTAGCAAATAATTTGACGTAACGCAAGGTGCGATTGATGAACAAGAGTTAAGTTTGTCAAAATTATCTTAAGCTCCTTAACCTCCGAAAAAGGTTCTGAGAGACGACTAAACACACACTTTACAGTAGCCAGATATAGCCTTGTGGACTCGGACGGACCCTGCAACGTATCTGACCTACCACGTTACAAAAACAAAAGGGAGTTGGTGAGCACGGCTAAGGACTCAGCCGAACGGTCAAATGACTGCAGAGCACTTTGTTGGCGTGGGTCGTTTTGGAGCAGTGATTAAACGCAGTTAACGAGGTTAGGTTAGTGAGATAACCACAAAGAAATATTATTACTAAAATCAATGAGGAGAAGTAAAGTCTGAACGCCACCAGCTTTGAAGGAAAAGCAAAGAGAAAGGAAATTATTATTTCCGGGGAGAGGCCCTGTAAAGCTGGAACTAGGGAGAAGCACAAAGAAAATAAGTAAATTAATAAACACCCGTTCCCCAGAACAATCTTGTTTTATTGAATATTTTTGTTTTTCCCAAAACAACAATGAGAATTCAACATGCATTTAACTACACATAGAGCGATTAGTCGCCCTTAATCATCCACTAAATTTATATTAATGCGAATAATTGGATTTCACCAAATTTAACTTCTCACTAGAGAATATCCTACTTTAATAGGCACATATATAGATGTGTATATACATTAATCACCAATTGAATACCACAAATTTCGAATGCAATCGGACGAAGGCAAGGTACCACACTTAAAATGTTCACGACAGGCAATTTAACTTTATTTACATTGACTGTAACCTATCAGGTTGGTGAAACATCTTTCAGCAATTATCTAAAAGGAAAATTTGTTTTCACAGCACAGGCTAAAGATCTATTAAAATTCGAAGTTTGCCATTGTTTCGAAATATTAATTCTCCCCACAATTACATCTACAGAAATATATTATATAGTTCGATGTTTAATCTCGTCGTAATTGAAAGGTTGGAACCCTTGTTTAAGAAATTGCACGAAATGCTTCCACAAGGAGAGAGATCCTATCCCGGCAGAGCAACAAAGCTTTGTCCTCTAAAAGGTCAGACACAGAAGTAAATAAAGTAGTTATTTACTCCTCTCTCTATTTTGATCTATTCCACCCGAAGCAAGAATGTTCTTAAAGACAATGATCCCTCCCCGTTGAATTTTAAGTTCCATTTTGCGATTATCTCTAAATTTATCCTAGAATAAGATGATCGACTAAGAGCAACCGTAGTTGAGACTTGGTTTCCGATAGTGCTATTAGAGGTGCTAGACTTTTAACCCGGTTCAAGAGTAGAAGATACTGGCGTAGATTGAGCGCCAAAGAACTAGTTAAGTTTGCCACAACTGATACCCAGCGGAACTGTCCAGTAGTGGCATAAAAGTCGGACCATATTTGCGCTAAATCTAGCAAAAGAGCTGATCCTGAATTTTGCTGTTCATCCGTAGTCACGTTTATTCAGTTCCACCGTTAATTCGTGTGAAGCCATAAGAAACTAATTCGGTTAAACACTGACGAAACATCGCCATCTAAGTCTTTAAGATTCGCACACAATTCGGTAAAACACTTTTTAATAATTTCTTCACCTTCCGCAAATTCCATAGTATCAACAATTGGAGAAAGCGTCTGGTCATCCCTTAACTGTAAGATATTCAGGAATGGTTTACGGAGTTGTGCCACATTTACATCCAAGGTAAAACCCGTACAAATTAACTCGTACCGTAGTTCGTCTTGATACAATTTGTGAACATGGAACTTTCAAACCGAAGTCATAGTAACTATTCAAATTAATTGTGCAAACCAATAGAAAAGATTATATTCTACCCATTGAAAAAACAGTTTGTACTAGTAAAAGTTTATCTATACAAAACAAAAATTAGCGAAATTAAAACAAATACCTAGAGGACCACCGATTTAAATTACTGTGAAACAACAGAGCAAAAGAAATCAATAAAAGAAAACGGAATTAGCTAAACCTGTAAATGTGTAAACCACATGAAGACCCAAACTGGCCGCCAAAATTTGTGACTGCGAATTCGCCGTGCAGTGCCCTAAACGAATATGCCAGCTAATCACTGGATGCGTGGGCTGGAACAGAAGTACAGTACGTAGCACAACAAAAGAAATCCTGTTGAGCGCCATAAACTTTTATTTAACCCGCAAAGTTTTAAGTAGGACAAACTGAAAAAAAAAGTTTATAATAATTGTGCAACGTAAACAGAGTATAAATTAGTAACAACTATAAATTAAACCAATCATGAACGGCGTACACAGCAACAATCTTTTATTGCAAATAATTATAAAATTTAAATTAATTAAAACAGTAAATATTTCCCACTAAAAAAAGTAATTTAGAAATTCTCCACCAAATTAAACTGGTATTATCTTAAATAATAGAAAAAGGTATAAATAATTTTAATAATTAAAACAGTAATGTTTTGCGAGGGTAGTGGTTCCGCCAAGTTCATCACATAACCATTAATTAACCTTACTAAAACATGTAGCAGTACAGCACCTACATAGAAAGAAAATATTTTCTTTGATCTGAAAAAATAATATACCGGAGATAAGGTTAGAGCTCTAAACCGTTCCGTTCCCCCAACACTGTAGCCCTTTCGCTCTTATTCTAAACCCAAACTAAAAAAATTACAAAAATGTTTTACCATTAGTATTGCGAGCAACTCTGTAACATGAAAATAAATTTCAGTTATAAAATTCCATGTATTGACCGGTAGCGGAAACTAATCGAGCACACCTTTTGAGAATGCTTCAGCAAACCGAATCTACCATCCATTGGTGTGTAACCGTCTTCCAGAGGCAACATTATTAATTTTGAAATTGGTCATTTTAGAACGGTCATCTTAGTCTTCAAAGTTGCCACTCTACCACACCTATCACGTCCGGGGTGCAATGTTGTAACCTTGCCTAATAACCAGTTCGCAGGAGGCAACACACTTTCTTTGTTAATGACCACATCCTCGATCCTTGGCCTTTTTGATTTCTTCTGCTATTTGTGTGGCTGGTGCATGTTGTGAAGGTATTCTCTAGACCATCTGTTCTGGAAGTGGGTTGTCATTATTTGCGTCATCTTCCAGCGTGGTAGTGGACTGATTACTTCCTTTGGGTGAAACTCCCCCCGGTATGAGAATTAAGGGTTTTCCTACAAAAAAAATATGCCGTGGTTTAGGGAGTCATATCATCCGGATGTTCACTCAACTGGGAAATAGGTCTAGAGTTGAGACATACCTCAAACTGACAAAGCACCGTTTACATCTCTTCAAAATTTAATGTTGAGTCACCGATAGTTTTCAATAAGCGTGTCTATACGGATCGCAGGACATCCTCCCAGAGGCGATTTGGTGGGATAAAATGGCATACTATTCTATCATTTTTCGAGCAACCTACAATGTTCAGACCATTATGACTCGACTTCTCAGAGCAACGTCCTCGGCGTGACACAAATTTGCGTAATGCTTTTATGAACCCCTGGGTAGCCAGATCACTCAGTTTCCAGGTGAATAGCTTTTGTTTTCATGCAGAGAAAAAGTGAGATGTATCCCTCAAACGATTTTTGTCCTCTACCCTTGGACGCTGGCAATTGTATAGGGCTAGCAAAATCGAGGCCACAAGTCCAGAAACGTCTTCCTGGATTCACTGCTACTTTTGGAAGTTCACCCATAAGTGGTAGTTTTTCCATTGAATCCACGAATATGCCTTTTTTCAAGCTGATCCTGTAACGTGATCTCAAATAGTTCATCATAACAGCTGCTCCCTCGTGCATCAGTCTTTCGTGAGCGTCTCTGGTCAACAACCCTCCCAGATGAGTTTTATTTGGAATGATTATTGGATGTTTTTGATTTTCTGAAATGATAGCCGCTTGAGTATTATTTATGTACTTTGTTTTTTGACTCTTCCTTTTTCTTTCAGGTCTTCAAGTCCTTATATATATATATATATATATATATATCTCTCAAACAAATCGTGCTCGATCAAATCAAAAAGATCAATCTCAATCAATCAACTGAAATTAATAAATCATTTCTTACAGTTTGCGGAAACCAGCTTGCAGCTCAAAACCGAATAAATTAAAGTCTAAATTAAATATTACGTGAAATAATAAATGATTTCTACCCTAATGCAATGGTGCTTTTTATATAGGCAGATTCTCTTTCTAAACAGTCACTACCTATACATTCGGAAAACTATGTCTGATTTATTTGCATGTTCATTTACATACACACAAAATTGTTTTATAGAAACGCGTTCACTAACAGTTATAAAAACCTTATTAAAAGGACTGGAAATTAATAATTACTTATATATATATATATATATATATATATATATATATATATATATATATATATATATATATATATATATATATATTACAGAGACGCTCACGAAAGACTGATGCACGAGGAGCAGCTGTTATCATGAACTATTTGAGATCACGTTACAAGATCAGCTTGAAAAAAGGCATATTCGTGGATTCAATGGAAAAACTACCACTTATGGGTGAACTTCCAAAAGTAGCAGTGAATCCAGGAAGACGTTTCTGGACTTGTGGCCTCGATTTTGCTAGCCCTATACAATTGCCAGCGTCCAAGGGTAGAGGACAAAAATCGTTTGAGGATACATCTCACTTTTCTCTGCATGAAAACAAAAGCTATTCACCAGGAAACTGAGTGATCTGGCTACCCAGGGGTTCATAAAGCATTACGCAAATTTGTGTCACGCCGAGGACGTTGCTCTGAGAAGTCGAGTCATAATGGTCTGAACATTGTAGGAGCGGCCAATAAGTTGACATAATGCCCGACACAAGTATGTCTGGTGTAGTCAAGGAGATATCTGAGTTGCTCGAAAAATGATAGAATAGTATGCCATTTTATCCCACCAAATCGCCTCTGGGAGGATGTCGTGCGATCCGTATAGACACGCTTATTGAAAACTATCGGTGACTCAACATTAAATTTTGAAGAGATGTAAACGGTGCTTTGTCAGTTTGAGGTATGTCTCAACTCTAGACCTATTTCCCAGTTGAGTGAACATCCGGATGATATGACTCCCTAAACCACGGCATATTTTTTTTGTAGGAAAACCCTTAATTCTCATACCGGGGGAGTTTCACCCAAAGGAAGTAATCAGTCCACTACCACGCTGGAAGATGACGCAAATAATGACAACCCACTTCCAGAACAGATGGTCTAGAGAATACCTTCACAACATGCACCAGCCACACAAATAGCAGAAGAAATCAAAAAGGCCAAGGATCGAGGATGTGGTCATTAACAAAGAAAGTGTGTTGCCTCCTGCGAACTGGTTATTAGGCAAGGTTACAACATTGCACCCCGGACGTGATAGGTGTGGTAGAGTGGCAACTTTGAAGACTAAGATGACCGTTCTAAAATGACCAATTTCAAAATTAATAATGTTGCCTCTGGAAGACGGTTACACACCAATGGATGGTAGATTCGGTTTGCTGAAGCATTCTCAAAAGGTGTGCTCGATTAGTTTCCGCTACCGGTCAATACATGGAATTTTATAACTGAAATTTATTTTCATGTTACAGAGTTGCTCCAATACTAATGGTAAAACATTTTGTAATTTTTTTAGTTTGGGTTTAGAATAAGAGCGAAAGGGCTACAGTGTTGGGGGAACGGAACGGTTTAGAGCTCTAACCTTATCTCCGGTATATTATTTTTTCAGATCAAAGAAAATATTTTCTTTCTATGTAGGTGCTGTACTGCTACATGTTTTAGTAAGGTTAATTAATGGTTATGTGATGAACTTGGCGGAACCACTACCTCGCAAAACATTACTGTTTTAATTATTAAAATTATTTATACCTTTTTCTATTATTTAAGATAATACCAGTTTAATTTGGTGGAGAATTTCTAAATTACTTTTTTAGTGGGAAATATTTACTGTTTTAATTAATTTAAATTTTATAATTATTTGCAATAAAGATTGTTGCTGTGTACGCCGTTCATGATTGGTTTAATTTATAGTTGTTACTAATTTATACTCTGTTTACGTTGCACAATTATTATAAACTTTTTTTCAGTTTGTCCTACTTAAAACTTTGCGGTTAAATAAAAGTTTATGGCGCTCAACAGGATTTCTTTGTTGTGCTACGTACTGTACTTCTGTTCCAGCCCACGCATCCAGTGATTAGCTGGCATATTCGTTTAGGGCACTGCACGGCGAATTCGTCACAATTTGGCGGCCAGTTTGGGTCTTCATGTGGTTTACACATTTACAGGTTTAGCTAATTCCGTTTTCTTTATTGATTTCTTTTGCTCTGTTGTTTCACAGTAATTTAAATCGGTGGTCCTCTAGGTATTTGTAATTCGCTAATTTTTGTTTTGTATAGATAAACTTTACTAGTACAAACTGTTTTTTCAATGGGTAGGATATAATCTTTTCTATTGGTTTGCACAATTAATTTGAATAGTTACTATGACTTCGGTTTGAAAGTTCCATGTTCACAAATTGTATCAAGACGAACTACGCTACGAGTTAATTTGTACGGGTTTTCCTTGGATGTAAATGTGGCACAACTCCAAACCATTCCTAAATATCTTACAGTTAAGGGATGACCAGACGCTTTCTCCAATTGTTGATACTATGGAATTTGCGGAAGGTGAAGAAATTATTAAAAAGTGTTTTACCGAATTGTGTGCGAATCTTAAAGACTTAGATGGCGATGTTTCGTCAGTGTTTAACCGAATTAGTTTCTTATGGCTTCACACGAATTAACGGTAGAACTGAATAAACGTGACTACGGATGAACAGCAAAATTCAGGATCAGCTCTTTGCTAGATTTAGCGCAAATATGGTCCGACTTTATGCCACTACTGGACAGTTCCGCTGGTATCGTTGTGGCAAACTTAACTAGTTCTTTGGCGCTCAATCTAGTAGCTCTACTCTTGAACCGGGTTAAAGTCTAGCACCTCTAATAGCACTATCGAAACCAAGTCTCAACTACGGTTGCTCTTAGTCGATCATCTTATTCTAGGATAAATTTAGGATAATCGCAAAATGGAACTTAAATTCAACGGGAGGATCATTGTCTTTAAGAACATTCTTGCTTCGGGTGGAAGAGATCAAAATAGAGAGAGGAGTAAATAACTACTTTATTTACTTCTGTGTCTGACCTTTTAGAGGACAAAGCTTTGTTGCTCTGCCGGGATAGGATCTCTCCTTGTGGAAGCATTTCGTGCAATTTCTTAAACAAGGGTTCCAACCTTTCAATTACGACGAGATTAAACATCGAACTATATAATATATTTCTGTAGATGTAATTGTGGGGAGAATTATATTTCGAAACAATGGCAAACTTCGAATTTTAATAGATCTTTAGCCTGTGCTGTGAAAACAAATTTTCCCTTTTAGATAATTGCTGAAAGATGTTTCACCAACCTGATAGGTTCAGTCAATGTAAATAAAGTTAAATTGCCTGTCGAACATAGTGTGTGCTTGCGTCGATTGCATTCGAAATTTTGGTATTCAATTGGTGATTAATGTATCATCTATATGTGCCTATTAAAGTAGGATATTCTCTAGTGAGAAGTTAAATTTGGTGAAATTCAATTATTCGCATTAATATAAATTTAGTGGATGATTAAGGGCGACTAATCGCTCTATGTGTAGTTAAATGCATGTTGAATTCTCATTGTTGTTTTGGGAAAAACAAAAATATTCAATAAAACAAGATTGTTCTGGGGAACGGGTGTTTATTAAATATTACGTTAAATAATAAATGATTTCTACCCTAATGCAATGGTGCTTTTTATATAGGCAGATTCTCTTTCTAAACAGTCACTACCTATACATTCGGAAAACTATGTCTGATTTATTTGCATGTTCATTTACATACACACAAAATTGTTTTATAGAAACGCGTTCACTAACAGTTATAAAAACCTTATTAAAAGGACTGGAAATTAATAATTACTTATATATATATATATATATATATATATATATATATATATATATATATATTACAGAGACGCTCACGAAAGACTGATGCACGAGGGAGCAGCTGTTATCATGAACTATTTGAGATCACGTTACAAGATCAGCTTGAAAAAAGGCATATTCGTGGATTCAATGGAAAAACTACCACTTATGGGTGAACTTCCAAAAGTAGCAGTGAATCCAGGAAGACGTTTCTGGACTTGTGGCCTCGATTTTGCTAGCCCTATACAATTGCCAGCGTCCAAGGGTAGAGGACAAAAATCGTTTGAGGGATACATCTCACTTTTTCTCTGCATGAAAACAAAAGCTATTCACCAGGAAACTGAGTGATCTGGCCACCCAGGGGTTCATAAAAGCATTACGCAAATTTGTGTCACGCCGAGGACGTTGCTCTGAGAAGTCGAGTCATAATGGTCTGAACATTGTAGGAGCGGCCAATAAGTTGACATAATGCCCGACACAAGTATGTCTGGTGTAGTCAAGGAGATATCTGAGTTGCTCGAAAAATGATAGAATAGTATGCCATTTTATCCCACCAAATCGCCTCTGGGAGGATGTCGTGCGATCCGTATAGACACGCTTATTGAAAACTATCGGTGACTCAACATTAAATTTTGAAGAGATGTAAACGGTGCTTTGTCAGTTTGAGGTATGTCTCAACTCTAGACCTATTTCCCAGTTGAGTGAACATCCGGATGATATGACTCCTAAACCACGGCATATTTTTTGTAGGAAAACCCTTAATTCTCATACCGGGGAGTTTCACCCAAAGGAAGTAATCAGTCCACTACCACGCTGGAAGATGACGCAAATAATGACAACCCACTTCCAGAACAGATGGTCTAGAGAATACCTTCACAACATGCACCAGCCACACAAATAGCAGAAGAAATCAAAAAGGCCAAGGATCGAGGATGTGGTCATTAACAAAGAAAGTGTGTTGCCTCCTGCGAACTGGTTATTAGGCAAGGTTACAACATTGCACCCCGGACGTGATAGGTGTGGTAGAGTGGCAACTTTGAAGACTAAGATGACCGTTCTAAAATGACCAATTTCAAAATTAATAATGTTGCCTCTGGAAGACAGTTACACACCAATGGATGGTAGATTCGGTTTGCTGAAGCATTCTCAAAGGTGTGCTCGATTAGTTTCCGCTACCGGTCAATACATGGAATTTTATAACTGAAATTTATTTTCATGTTACAGAGTTGCTCGCAATACTAATGGTAAAACATTTTTGTAATTTTTTTAGTTTGGGTTTAGAATAAGAGCGAAAGGGCTACAGTGTTGGGGGAACGGAACGGTTTAGAGCTCTAACCTTATCTCCGGTATATTATTTTTTCAGATCAAAGAAAATATTTTCTTTCTATGTAGGTGCTGTACTGCTACATGTTTTAGTAAGGTTAATTAATGGTTATGTGATGAACTTGGCGGAACCACTACCCTCGCAAAACATTACTGTTTTAATTATTAAAATTATTTATACCTTTTTCTATTATTTAAGATAATACCAGTTTAATTTGGTGGAGAATTTCTAAATTACTTTTTTTAGTGGGAAATATTTACTGTTTTAATTAATTTAAATTTTATAATTATTTGCAATAAAAGATTGTTGCTGTGTACGCCGTTCATGATTGGTTTAATTTATAGTTGTTACTAATTTATACTCTGTTTACGTTGCACAATTATTATAAACTTTTTTTTTCAGTTTGTCCTACTTAAAACTTTGCGGGTTAAATAAAAGTTTATGGCGCTCAACAGGATTTCTTTTGTTGTGCTACGTACTGTACTTCTGTTCCAGCCCACGCATCCAGTGATTAGCTGGCATATTCGTTTAGGGCACTGCACGGCGAATTCGCAGTCACAAATTTTGGCGGCCAGTTTGGGTCTTCATGTGGTTTACACATTTACAGGTTTAGCTAATTCCGTTTTCTTTTATTGATTTCTTTTGCTCTGTTGTTTCACAGTAATTTAAATCGGTGGTCCTCTAGGTATTTGTTTTAATTTCGCTAATTTTTGTTTTGTATAGATAAACTTTTACTAGTACAAACTGTTTTTTCAATGGGTAGGATATAATCTTTTCTATTGGTTTGCACAATTAATTTGAATAGTTACTATGACTTCGGTTTGAAAGTTCCATGTTCACAAATTGTATCAAGACGAACTACGCTACGAGTTAATTTGTACGGGTTTTCCCTTGGATGTAAATGTGGCACAACTCCGTAAACCATTCCTAAATATCTTACAGTTAAGGGATGACCAGACGCTTTCTCCAATTGTTGATACTATGGAATTTGCGGAAGGTGAAGAAATTATTAAAAAGTGTTTTACCGAATTGTGTGCGAATCTTAAAGACTTAGATGGCGATGTTTCGTCAGTGTTTAACCGAATTAGTTTCTTATGGCTTCACACGAATTAACGGTAGAACTGAATAAACGTGACTACGGATGAACAGCAAAATTCAGGATCAGCTCTTTTGCTAGATTTAGCGCAAATATGGTCCGACTTTTATGCCACTACTGGACAGTTCCGCTGGGTATCAGTTGTGGCAAACTTAACTAGTTCTTTGGCGCTCAATCTACGCCAGTAGCTTCTACTCTTGAACCGGGTTAAAAGTCTAGCACCTCTAATAGCACTATCGGAAACCAAGTCTCAACTACGGTTGCTCTTAGTCGATCATCTTATTCTAGGATAAATTTAGAGATAATCGCAAAATGGAACTTAAAATTCAACGGGGAGGGATCATTGTCTTTAAGAACATTCTTGCTTCGGGTGGAAGAGATCAAAATAGAGAGAGGAGTAAATAACTACTTTATTTACTTCTGTGTCTGACCTTTTAGAGGACAAAGCTTTGTTGCTCTGCCGGGATAGGATCTCTCTCCTTGTGGAAGCATTTCGTGCAATTTCTTAAACAAGGGTTCCAACCTTTCAATTACGACGAGATTAAACATCGAACTATATAATATATTTCTGTAGATGTAATTGTGGGGAGAATTAATATTTCGAAACAATGGCAAACTTCGAATTTTAATAGATCTTTAGCCTGTGCTGTGAAAACAAATTTTCCTTTTAGATAATTGCTGAAAGATGTTTCACCAACCTGATAGGTTACAGTCAATGTAAATAAAGTTAAATTGCCTGTCGTGAACATTTTAAGTGTGGTAACTTGCCTTCGTCCGATTGCATTCGAAATTTGTGGTATTCAATTGGTGATTAATGTATATACACATCTATATATGTGCCTATTACAGTAGGATATTCTCTAGTGAGAAGTTAAATTTGGTGAAATTCAATTATTCGCATTAATATAAATTTAGTGGATGATTAAGGGCGACTAATCGCTCTATGTGTAGTTAAATGCATGTTGAATTCTCATTGTTGTTTTGGGAAAAACAAAAATATTCAATAAAACAAGATTGTTCTGGGGAACGGGTGTTTATTAAATATTACGTTAAATAATAAATGATTTCTACCCTAATGCAATGGTGCTTTTTATATAGGCAGATTCTCTTTCTAAACAGTCACTACCTATACATTCGGAAAACTATGTCTGATTTATTTGCATGTTCATTTACATACACACAAAATTGTTTTATAGAAACGCGTTCACTAACAGTTATAAAAACCTTATTAAAAGGACTGAAAATTAATAATTACTTATATATATATATATATATATATATATATATACGCGTATATATAACATAGAGTTAAATTTTAAAAATATCATATTGATATAATGGAAATAACAGACAAATGGTTTTAATGGTTTATTATTATACGCTAATTAACAATGACTACAAGTTTAAAATCCACGAATACGTGCCAGCTATTGCAGATCTGATTTCATGACGTCATCCTATAAAAGTTATAATACATTAAAAAATCTTTATCGACATTTTTTTAGCAATAGCAAGTAAAACATATATTAAAAAATAATACACATAGCTCCAGATGTGTTTTTCTTTCAACTGTTCTAATAATAACCATATGTTGAACTGAAGGTCCGCTTCATCTTGAGCGATTATAGTTTATTAGGTAATAAAAACATCTAATACCCTGATGCTGCTTTATAATAATGTTCACCCGTTAGCGTTTGAAAATATACTGTTATTATTATAAACAACAATACATCATTTATTTAATTACATCCTTTATCGGTCTTCTATGAGCCAGCATCAACGGACATTAGAGATTTTACTGCTTTGTTAATAAACTATTACAACATAACCGTTCAAGACGATGATGGAAACGATGACGTGGATGAGCTGAATGTATCTCACATCCAAGGTGATGGTG
Organism: Vesta saturnalis; assembly: GCA_036346205.1. NCBI lineage: Eukaryota > Metazoa > Arthropoda > Insecta > Coleoptera > Lampyridae > Vesta > Vesta saturnalis. Next base: position 230,210 of record JARFJB010002197.1, on the reverse strand, counting down.
ATGATTCACAGAAGAGGAAGAAGAGCGATGACGTAAAGGAGAAGGATGAGTCTAAAAACCATGATGATGATAGCGACAAATCACGTTTCAAGAAGAAGAAGACCGATAACGGATGTGATTAAATAAATAATGTATTGTTGTTTATAATAATAATAGTATATTTTCAAACGGCTTTCCTACAATTTTGTTAATAAACTTGTTTTTCCTAACGGTGTTTGAACCTGCACTAACAATGCTGCAGTTAATGCGAAAGGGCGGTTACATGGATAGCTACAATAAGTGTGAGATTGGCTTTCTTTTGCACTCTGTGCGTTCTATCGTACGGATATTTTTTGGATTGAGAGCTGATTTTGTATGATTAAGTTAAATCAGTTTGGTATTTAACTGATTTGATTTACTTGATTTGATTAATTGATTTGTATGTTTGAGAAAGAGACGAGGGAGAGACGATCACGATCAACCTTTATTACAGAAACCATTCATTAGCCTTTACACCACTATATTGCACCACAAACAATCCTAATTAGTCCTAGAAATATACCGCTAGGTGGCGCCGCCTCTATTGCAGAAAACATTCGCTAGTTTAAAAAATATACCACTAGAAGGTGCCACAAATAAACCCCTGATTAGTCCTAGAACTATAACGCTAGATGGTGCCACCTTTATTACAGAAAATATTCATTAGGCCTCACACAACTAGATGACGAGACAAATTCAAATTTCTAACAAGCGCCACGACAGGAGGGCGCAGTCCCTAATACAGTTTCCTATGTTTTGTCTTACAAGCTAGCAATAGGTCCCTTATTAGAATACAAGCTCAAATTTCTCGCAATAAGTAATCAGAATGTAAACACTTAAATACAAATCCAAATTCAAATTTCCCGCCAAGGGGCCAGGGGCTAAGACCTGAAAGTAAGTAAGTTGCGAAGCCCTATGTCTCTCTTATAAGTTAGCTTTAGGCCTCCTTATTATTATTATTATACAAGTTCAGAATTCCCCTCATAGATGGCGTCACAAACAAATTCAAATTTTTGGTCGAGGGGCGAGGGCCTGAAAGAAAGTAAGTTGCTAAAGCCCTACATCTGTCTTACAAGTTAGCATTATACCCCTTATTATAATACAGATTCATATTTTCAGCCATAACCTGCAGAGACTTAAATACAAATTCAAATTTTCCGCCATTGGGGCCTCGATAAGGGGGACAAAGCCCCGAGAGCAAGTTGCGTAGCCCTACACCTGTCTTACAAGTTAGCATTAGGCTCCTTATTGTTATTATAATACAAATTCAAATTTTCTGGCAAGGGTACCACGACAATACACGAAGGCCAACGAACAAGTTGCGATCACGACAAGGGGCAAAGACCCGAGAACAAGTTGCGACACCCTACACCTGTCTTACAATCTCGGTTATGGTCGGGGAGGGTTGGAGTGGGATCGCCGAAACAGCCTTCGCCGAAAGCCTTATGTCGCGAAATTTTACCTATATGAGATATGATATTGCAAAGATCTGCCGTTCATAACTCAAAATGTTTTCGTAACTACACTCAAATATCTTCCCTAGGGGCATGTTTATAAATCTAAAAAGCCTTTTTTCGAAAGTTCACCGGAGACAGAACCTGTATGTAAAGCTGTCTTATGTGATAGCATGGCACGCCCTTATCGGTAAAAATTCAAAGATTAAAAGACGCCGGAATACTTAATTTGATTATAACCCTTTTTTTGACAGAGGTAATTCAGCTAAAATAGAGCTTGTATGCTGTATAGAGGCAAACTCTAGCTTAAAGAAGAAGAAGACAAACCATTTCTTCGGCGTGTACACCACTATAATGAATATGCTGTCTTGTGTGTATTAGAAAACAAGCTACTGATGCGGAGTTGGATAAAGGAAGATGTATGCGGTACAGCTTCAGGGGCGAAAAAGAATTGAAGGCCTATGTAGTATTTCAAGGTAGCGTGGGGAACTTAGCTAATTTTTAAGAATAATCTCATATCTGTGTAATACTAATGGTAAAATAAAATACTAGACATTAGCCCTTGCATGTATTCAAAGTACAATTACTAACGGGTGAACATTATTATGAAGCAGCATCAGAGTATTAGATCTTTTTACTACTTAATAAACTATAATCGCTCAAGATGAAGGGGATGAAGAAAATGATTATTATTTTACCTAATAGCGGACCTTAATGTTTTTTGCAACAGCGAATTTTTAAAAATATTTGTAAACATATTAATTAACACGATGTTGACGGGTGATTCCATTTCATTTCATAACTGATTTCCATAAAACAGTTTAGTGAAAGGTGAATACGGGCAGCAGTAAGTGTAATAGAAATAATTAGGTCTACATTCTAAATTAATGAATAAGGGAAAGCAATACCCAGTTTATATCGAGCCATTCGTAAGTAAAAAACGTGTTTAGTGAGCTGTTTAAAAATATTTCAGTTCAACATGTGGTTATTATTAGAACAGTTGAAAGAAAACCACATCTGGAGGTATGCGTATTATTTTTTAATATATGTTTTACTTGCCGTTGCTAACAAAAATGTCGACAAAGATTTTTAAATGTATTATTACTTTTGTAGGATGACGTCATAAAATCAGATCTACAATAGCTGGTACGTATTCGTGGATTTTAAGCTTGTAGATATCGTTAATTCGCGTATAATAATAAACTATTCAAACTTTTGTCTATTTCCATTATATCAATTTGATATAATGCAAATAAATCAGACATAACTTTTTCTTTGTTTAGAAACAGAATCAGCCTATATAAAAAGGGTAGAAATTATTTAGTATTTCAAGTAATATTTAATTTAGACTTTAAATTATTCAGTTTTGAACTGTAAGCTGATTTCCGCAAACGGTAAGACATGATTTAATGATTTCAGTTGATTGATCTTATTGATTTGGATCGAGCAGATTTGTTTGAGATTGGATTGACTAAGAATTAGATTTGTTTAGTGTGAAGAGCCGAAGGAGAGATAGAGGAGGGAGAGGGAGAGGGAGAGAGGAGAGGGAGAGGGAGGGAGGGAGAGGAGAGGGAGAAAAGGAGAGGAGAGGGAGAGGAGAGGGAAGAGGGAGAGGAGAAAGAGGGAGGAGGAGAGGGAGAAGGAGGGAGAGGGAGAAGGAGAGGAGAGAGGAGAGGGAGAGGGAGAGGGAGAGAAGAGGGAGAGGAGAGGAAAGGGAGAAGGGAGGGAGAGGGAAGAGGAGAGGGAAGAAGGGAGAGGAGAGGAGAGGGAGAGGAGAGAGGGAGAAAGGGAGAGGAGAGGAGGGAGAGGAGAGGAGAGAGGGAGAGGGAGAGGGAGAGGAGGGAGAGGGAGAGGAGAGGAGAGGGAGAGGAGAGAGAGGAGAGGGAGAGGAGAGGGAGGAGGGAGAGGAGAGGGAGAGGGAGAGGAGAGGAGAGGGAGAGGAGAGGAAAAAGGGAGAGGGAGAGGGAGAGGGAGAAGAGGGAGGAGAGAGGAGAGAGGAGGGAGAGGGAAAGAGGGAGAGGGAAGAGGAGAGGGAAGAGGGAGAGGGAGAGGGAGAGGAGAGGAGAGGAGAGGAGAGGGAAAAAGAGGGAGAGGGAGAGGAGAGGGAGGGAGAGGAGAGGAGAGGGAGAGGGAGGAGAGGAGAGGAGAGGGAGAGGGAGAGCAGAGATGATACGCATCCCACGTGGGCGACCTTGTGACCTCAAAATCCAATATGGCGGAAGGTGTCCCAGGGGGCGGGGCTTGTGACGTAAAAAAAGTGGTGAGGAGGGTGCCCATATACTACTGATGTTAAATAAGTGTCAAATGACCTCCTCTATCACATTTATAACTTTCTATCGGGCCCCCAGTAACCCTGTATATTCTTTACTCTTTCCTATCGGGTGGGTTACTTTAGCGAGCCTGTGGCCTTTTACTGGGGTAGGTTTTCTTTGGTTTTAGGTTTGGCTGATACCCTAAATCAGTTGGGCTTTGGGTTTTGGTTGTAGACAGTACAAGTAGTATAAGGTTGTGAGATTTTAAAGCTACGTCGTCCTCAGTTTATATTCTAATTTAGTTCTTCAGTATTGTGTAAACGAATTGAACAAACGAAAATAATAAAGAAATGTATGGTAAACATTATATTTTTGGATTATTAATTGGAGTGAGTTAATTCGTACTTAGTAATTAACTAAATTAACCAATCATATAAAATTCGGCACAAGAGAGTTATTAAAAAAAATGAATTATTAACGCTTTCTGATTTTAGATCTTTTTCCATTGCCTTCCATTTCATATACGAATTGCGGTGCTTCGGAGGATATTCATGTTGGGGAATAACCGTATGAAGATGCCTTTACTCACAACATCCTTTTTGTGGGTCTGAAATATTATGTGATTTGTGTTCAAAGAGCCATGCAGTAAAAGCGCAATACTGAATTTTGATTAATGAAATCTAATTTCTTTTTGTCTTAATAGTTTCTCCAGTAATGGATCAAACCAAATTTTCGCCTTGACTCTTTTGCAACGTCTTAAAGTTACTGTTTTCCGTTGAATGGAACTTTTTATGACAAGGGAATATACAATTTATTTATATCAGACCTGGAATAGAGATTGTTATAATTTAAGAGTATTCCTTCAGGAACAGTAGAGTGCATATTTTGTACGGTATTGCCTTTTTTGAGACAAGACATTATGTAAGCACGCGCTCTTTTAAATTATTATAGGGCAATTGTACTAAAATATATTGTAAAGAGGTAGATTTTTCCTTTTACAGTGCTTCTCTGAGAATTTTGTATAATTTATCTTGAGATACACGATTTATATATCCAAAAGATCAGTATTTTTAATTATGAGCTTAAATTGTGAAAGTTGGCATTTTCATATTTATAATCAATTCATGAAAATGTATTTGTCAAAGCACTACACTTAATAGAACTTAACCGTAAGTGTATGTTCCACTCAAATAACAACCTCTGAAAACAATTATTCTTCAAATTCATTGTTATTAAATTTCAATATATAACACTAAACAATACATAGTGATTAATAATAATATTCTAATTGTTTACTACAATCGATTTCTGTTTTACACGGCAATTAAAATACAAATTTTCCCCTAAGGTATCTTCATAGTCACTATATGTAAACCAGGCGTAAAATATTTCTAGGTTATGAAAGAACTATTTCTTTAAGATTACATAATTAGACATTTAGAAAATGCATTACTATTTTAAGACCTACATACACTTTAGCCACACCGATTACCAACCGGTATGATTCGTTGATTCAGGATATTCATGTGGATGTGGTGGTCTATTACACATAATCGCTAGAAATACATATACGTTGTTACATTTATTCAATTTAAGAATGCACTTATTTAAATTAAGGTAGTAAAATGATTCATATGTTAGTATGTATTGCGATCAAAAAAGGTTGTTGTCCTTTTCATTTGGAAAAAACCTGTTTTAGCGAATGTGGTTCGAACTAGTTACCGAAATATTATCACTTTTATTAATTGGTTTTAATGTATAAATTATATATTGCAAGCGTCGGACCTCTGATAGAAAGTCAAGGTGTACATAACAAAGTAGTGATACAACTTTGTAGATTATAGTGAACATAATTTTAACCAGATTTCACTTTTTATTCGAACTTGGTGTTGGCATAATGAAGTTGTTCAGTATTATTTTGCTAGTTTTAAGCATATTGGCGTATACTTGTTATTCTGCACCAGCTGAAACAAAGGACTCACCTAAAGTTGCTAAATGTAAGTACAACAAAATTGATTAATTAAAATTTTGAATTCTTTCGCCATTTACCTTATAAACTATGAATCAAAATGTTTGATGTGATCTTCCCTATTGAGGATTTCCACAGAAGTAATTAGGTCTTCCGATTTAGGTTTATATGAAATAAATGATTGACATATTGTGTTGAGTGAACGTAGCAGCTGTTATTTTACATTTAATCGAAATGAAGTACAAATATATAATTATGCTTTATGCTGATTCTTAGAATTGATTACACTTTCTACATTTGTTAAATTATAAAGTATGACTCAAATACGAATGACTATAATTAATCGTTTTGAATAGCATCAACTTTGTATTCAAGTTTGAAAAATGTATAATTAAGAGCGTCGTCACAGCGACGCACCGACTTTACATATATAGTTAAAATTCATCTATTTTAATTTATTTATATACTATTGTAGTAATTTTAATACAATAAAGAATTGTAATAATTAAATTTGTATAGTTCGTTTACCTTGTACATGTTTTCAGTTATCAGTTGGTGGGCTGCCGAGGGTACAGTGAATTTTTTTAGTATATCTAAGTTAAAATAACATTAAACAGTAACCTACTTATACATTTTGTGTAATGGTCAGAACGGTAGACATGTTTTTTTTTTTAATTTTTGGTATCTTTGGCATTAACATTTTAAATCTGTTGTTTACTGCAGAGTGCAATTGAAACGATTAAAGTTTGTATATTTATATACCTTCATACACCTAAAACACTTACCCGATTAAATCCAAAAAAGTTAAGTATTTTTTTATGAATATTCGTGGACGCTAAGTATGAATTTCTTAAGAAGAAATGGATAAATTCATACTTCGTGTTTAGTTTTTAATTCAACAAAGTGTAAATATCAACCTTCAGAATTAAAAATTGTGTAATCAATCTTGTATATCGTATGTGCCATCCTATAGAATAGTAATTAGATGACGTTATGAAATAATTAATTTTATCTTTTAGCGGCCTTCGGACAACCATTTGATGAAATTGTCGTAGAATCATCGCTAACAGTTAGGAAAAGAAGCGGAAATAGACAAAACAAAAATAGGAATTTGTCTAATGTGGCGCCTGTTGAAGTTGTAAATGCAAAATAAAATAACAATAATCCCATGTAGACTAATTATCCAATCTTAAAATAAACTTTTGGTATTCTATTTCATTTGAAGCTTTAATTGTTATGCTTTACTAATGATTTTTATTAATCAATGTAGATAATTTGCTCAATTTTTAGTCATGTGAATAGCTGCCATTTTACAAATTGTACTTATGCAAATAATTTAGTAAATAACAATTTCACAATTTTATATTTTCTTGTTGCACGTACCTTCACATTTTAATTTTTTATAGATTGTTCAATTGTTCAACTAAATAGCTTTAAGAAAACTGTCGTTGGAAGCCTTCAAAATTATTTTAAATAAACAATCTGATCTACGCAGCCGCAGCACACGATGGTACTAATGGAAACAAAATAATTATATTTTAGTAGTCATGGATTTCTCGAATGGAAAGAATCATCCTCCATTAATAAACGATTCAGTCCAATCCAATGTAATGTGATATCTTTATGTGATATAGTCATATTAACAAGTTATTCAGTTTTTTTTGTACATTTAAGCAATTTGCACAAGTATAGAATAAAAAAAGTGATTCTATTCACGATCAAATATTTACTGCAAGAATAAAAAAATCACGTTACTATTTATTTCTATTATTTCTGAATTATTTAGGTAAATAAGTAAGAAATCAGTCTATAGATACTTTGTCAATTTCATATGAGTGAAAATATTAATAATTAAAATACTTACCTGTTGGGCTAATAAATCATGTATTTCAAAATAAATTATACAACATGTATACGTTCCGATAGCTGTAATTGTTGTTGAAACGGATAAATTTTGTATAATTAATTTTTAAACGCACAATTTATAAACCTAAAAGATTTTTATACATACGAGGAACACGTCTTGGCATCGAGCGTAAGATGTTCTTTGTTTTATACATGGTGTTTCATTGGGAAATGCGCATACGTTAGGCGTAGATCGAAAACATCAATATCAAATGGGTCTCGGGTATACAATCTTATTAACTATTTATTTGTCAAATCTAAATATTTCCATAATACTGGGTATAAAATTTAAGAAAATGCAGTTATTTCCCTAACTAATACATTTTCACAATCTTAATGCAAATCGTGTTTGGCAGAAAATGTCAGAAATTCAATTCTTTGTCACTTACGAATCATATAGTATCTTTTTTCATATTTGCTACATTTATTCTGTGTCTAATATGGGGCGGAATAACATAAATAGAAATTGGAATTAAGTCCCCACTAAAATTTTATTTTTCGCATACAATTTGTAACGTGTAAAATCGACAGCGTATCTTTTCGGATTGATTGTACAATTTTCTCTTATTACTGTTTGGAAAAGAACAAAACTAAATCGATATCTGTAATTTGATATTTAGGATTGTTATGTAAGGATTACTTGTTACTTATTTCTCTACCTTAATGATCTGAATTGTCTGTATACTGCCGTTACCATGTACGTTTTCATTCATAATGTATTGAATTATTTCTTTATCGTACTTTATAAAAGTTCTTAAAATAAACCTACTAGTGCCATCTATACGTGGGTTCTGGTTAGCTTTAAATTTATATATTTTATAGATATCTGTTAGTTTGATAAATCACCACCAGATGGTGATACCATTGAATAATTACATATTACTAAACATCCTTTATTGAGATACATCTGTTTTAACATTTTAATTACAACCAAAAATTTGATATGAAAATTTTGTTGAATTCCTTGCTCTTAAGGTGTGGTTTCTTAATGGACATTTTGTATGGTGTAAAATGTATTTTAGAAAATTTCTTTGGTTGCTGTTCTTCGGTGTGTAAATCACCAGTTTTAGATGAGAATTTTTCACAAAAAAATTATTTCTTCATTTGGTGAAGTCATAAATTACTTACACACACACATGGTAAGTTTAGTTCGGTTTTCTTCAATCTCGCTGTAATTAGAATCTTTCTTTTAGGCTTAAACTACGATATTTAAATTGAAAGAAGTATATTTATCCAATTCGTGGTAAAATATCACATATAGCTCGTTTTCGATATGTAGAGGTAAAACAATGTTATAAAAATAAATTACTATTATGTATCTTACCTTATTTCTAGCTTTTTTCTTCTTCTTCTTCGTCTTGTCTTTATTGGTGTGTTGAGAGTATACGTTATGTACCTTTTCGTCTCACTTTTGGCTTTGCTACGATGCGCTTGTAACTGAGACTGCTTGTAAGTGATTACTGGTTGTTGTGCTGCAATTACGAGGATGGAATTTAAACGGTATTAACTACGGAAGTTTTCGTCCATCAAAAGGTTATATTATTCCATTATGTATTAACAGAGATTGTATTACTGAATTTACTTTTGAACCTATCATCGGTTACACGCTGCCTCCCGCGGAGGTAACTACAGTAACACAAAAAGTGCGTTTAAATTAATCATATTGCAAAGAATTTGTAATACATTGTTTACCTTCGGTGTCATCTGGATAGCCGAATTTATTTCACTTTTGTAAAGATTTTACTAGTCTAAAACTGTTGTAAACAGATCCAGCTATTAACTAATAGTTTCTGCCTTTGACTTAATCAAATTTAAAGTAGTTCTAACTGAACTTGTACATAAAACACCTACTGTTGTTTTAGCATTTAGCCTCCATCTTGGATATTATTCCAATAACTACTGTTTACGCTATCATTGCGCAGTAGCAAAAACTCAAAGCATAAATTGTGTATACCGGTTGTCGATGTCGTATTATTTATACTATATGTGTTTGCTTTTAAGTACAAAGTTTCTTTTATTGGGGATAAGAGTGTTCAGATCATTGATCTCTAATTGGAAATTGATTAGTAATTCGTATATGTATGTTAGTATATGAACTGAATAAGCTTCTCCAATTAACTATATATGTATTTGAATTTGTAATTGTTAAGAGGGGTTTATGCTTGGATATTGTGAAATGAAAGGCAAATTGAAGTGTTACCTTTCTAACGTAAACTATTGCTGTTATATATGTATATATGAATTTTTCTTTTCAGGGTTACGTTTTGTGAAAGATCTTTCAGCGTAGCAGAGAGGGCATTACGTTCTTTTATTAAATTAGTTAAATTGATGAAAGGTGAGTTTATCACCCGTAAAATCTCGCCCTCATCATTAATAATCTTGTTAATTATGGTAATTACAAAACTTCACATTGTGATAGTCAGATAAGGCTACACTTATCTTTGGGGTTGGGGTAAAATTGCTTGTTGGGATAGGCATGCACTGTTATTATTATACATATATAGATATTAAAATTTACAAAGGTTATTTATTGTTGGTAAATTTATAAATAAATTTACGCTTGTTAAGGGAATTGTCGTTTATCTGTCTTCCAGTTTCCTTCTGGTTCAAGGGACTCTCTTCCAAGAACTAATAATTTATATTTGCTTTCCTTAAAGCTTGTGGCACCTATTTTTTGTCTCTACTTCTTATCTTTGTGCCTACAATTTCGTTCTCGATTTATAACTAACCTAACCGTTTATTTACTCTTTATCAACACTTCAAAACACCCATGCTATCCGAGTTCTCTGCGTTCTCAGGACCGTTTGGTTGACTTACTAGTCGAGCTAAATAATTCCTCCACATTTTATGTGACGTGGTTGGTTAGACACGTTGTAAATTTTGTTACCTATTAATCTGAGTCAAATGTTAATAGTGAGTATAAAAGTTAAAGAAAAATAATTTTTGTGCTAATTAATAAATTTATAAGTTGTAGTCAATAAAATTAGTAAGCTTATTCTCTTAGTTTGTGGGTCATAATCATAATGCAAGACGTATCCGAGTCCTGACTTAACAAAAATTAACAAATGTGATACATTACAAAAGTACTCTCTGTACCTATGTATATCAGAAATTTGTTTGTATATTTGAAAAGAGCAGATATAATTAAGTTGCTTTAGGTATTTCAGCGTACAATCTTATTAGCTATTTATTTGTCAAATCTAAATATTTCCATAATACTGGGTATAAATATTAAGAAAATACAGTTATTTACTTAATTAATACATTTTCACAATCTTAATGCAAGTCGTGTTTGGCAGAAAATGTTAGAAATGAATCTGCTCTGATCAGAAGATTAATACCTAATCTTACTAAAAGAACACATATATTGATCAAAATGATGACTACGTTTAGCAATTATTATAAACAGTTAATCAATTTTTACTTTTTTTCGTAGTATTTTGTAATGTTTGGTTTCTCACACATAATACCTAGTATTTTGTAAAATTCATACAGCGTCGAGGTTCTCAAACTAATAATATTTACAGAAGAACTGAAAATGCTCTTCTGCGTAATCAAATACATATTACTAGGAAGTTATTGGCTAACACCGATAAAAATCTTTTATATTTACATTTAGAAATTTCATCTAGATTGAATAAAGGAGATTGGGATAAAATTGATTCTATAACGTTTAAATCTATGGAAATAAATTTTGACATCTCATGTCAACGCCAAAAAGAAAAATTTAATAAATTATACAAACAACAAAATAATAGACCATCTACCGATTATAAAAAAAAACAGTTATAAAACTCTCTGATAATGTTGTTTCAGATTATACTGTTGAAGCGCTGTCTAAAGGAGGAAATTATGCGATAACAACAAGAAGATATAATTTCCAATATAAAAAACTCCATTAAATCATTACCTTTTGATGCTGCTAATGAAGTTAGAACGCCGTTAACATATTACGTAAAACAAAACCTCCAAAGAGCAACTTATCCTTTCGTTAACGACGTGCTTTACTTGATCTTAAACGCAATGAAAGTATAATAATATTAAAATCGGATAAAGGTAATGCAACTGTTATATTAAATATGAACGATTATAACATTAAGACAGAACAATTGTAGGGACCAGAAACTTATCGTGAAATACGAAACGTTCTAACAAAAAAGTTTCTTTTAAAAACTAAGGAACTTATTAAATTATCATCTATTCCTGAAGAAGTTAAAAAGAAACTAACTAACTCTGAAGCTATTTCACCAAAACTATATGGTTTACCAACAATTTATAAACCTAATATTCCTTTAAGGCCTATTGTTAGTGCAATTGGTTCTCCTACATATAGCCTTGCAAAACATCTTACATTTTTATTACAACCTCATATAGGAAAAACACCCCATTACATTAAAAATTCTGCCGACTTTGTTGAAAAAATGCATAGTTTCAAAATTGAATAGGGTGATATAATGGTTTGTTTTGATGTTGTTTCACTTTTTACAAAAGTGCCTCTAAAAGAAACTATTGAATACATTGATCATCTTTTTCCAAAAGACAACCATTTTTTTCAGCACTATCTTACTACAACTTATTTTCAGTGATAGTAAATTTTGAAGGTGTAGCAATGAGTAGTCCCCTTAGTCCTGCTATAGCTAACTTTTACATGGAAAAATTTGAAACATTAGCGTTGCAAAATACACCTAAAAAACCTTCAGTTTGGTATAGATATGTAGACACATTTGTTATTTGGAGACATGGAGAAGAGGCACTGCATGCGTTATTGGTTTTTAAAATGGTATACATCCTAGTATTCAGTTTACCATAGAAAAAGAAATTAATGGAAGTTTACCGTTTCTTTACATATTTATATCAAAAAATAATAATTCACTATCTTTTAAGGTTTACAGAAAGCTTCATAAATTACCCAACCACCATCCACGTCAAAAAATTGGTGTAATTAAATCTTTAGCAGATCGAGCAAAATGAATTTGTGATGAAGGATGAATATAAATATTTAACAAAATGCTTACAAGATAATGGATATTCACTTACAGATATTAATAATGTTATTACACTTTCTAGGCGTAACCTTAAAGAAAAACCAGTTCTTAATGTTGGTACTGCTTTTCTTCCTTTTATAGCTAATGTTTCAGATAGAATTGAAAAAATCCTAATTAAATATGGCATTAGGACTATTTTTAAACCTACAAGAAAAATTAAAGAACATTTAAGAGCACCTAAAGATGTGTCAAGCCCTTTATCATCTTCAGGAGTGTATAAGTTATCTTGTTCATGTGGAAAAGTATACATCGGAACCACAAAACGTAGCTTTGATACAGGACGTAAAGAACATATGAGATTTGGGTAGATTAGGTCAACTAGAGAAGTCTGCTGTGGCTGACTATGCCTGAATAATCTAAATCATGACATTCAATTTGACAGTATGGAAATATTGTCAAGACAAACTCATTATTATGTTTGTTTACAACGTAAAGCTATTGAAATATATAAACACCCTAATAATTTTAATAGACAAGAAGAAAATCTCCGTTTAAATAGGTTTTGGCATCTTATAATTAAAAAAAAAGGCATAATGATATGTCTTAATTGTGATTTTAACTTTGGCTTTTGGTATGTCTAGGTTTCTTGCTGTGTTTTTCCTAGACCTTGAAGCAAATGCTTTACCAATTATTGATTAAAATTAAAAAATTACAAAAAACGTTCTGCATTATGCTTTTCATCGTTAATAACACTTGCATTTATTGATAAAGATATCTCTTTATTAGATTTAACTGGATTATTTTATTTGATGTCATGTTTATCTTTGTGAATGCTTCTATCATTTTGAAATTGACGTTTTTCGCAACTTACACTTACATCATAACTTGATTAAATTTTGTTAAATGTGTTTTTTGGCTGACATTTTTCATTGTTAGCTTTCGCCGTAGAGAGCATTCTGATTTGTCACATTTAAGACAGTTTAACAATATTTAATTTTTAATGACCTAGTTATTCTTTACTAAAATTTAATTCTATAGTTGGGTTTATACGTTTCTCAAACTGTTATGTTTATAGCAGGCTGATGTTTATGTTTTTAATTTTTCAACTTTGACAAAATTGTTTACATCTTTAACAATTTTAACAGATATTACTACTGACGAAGATAACTGTAAGTGTTATCGTAACGTTTAGATTGTATAATTTAAAATATACCATTCAAAAACCCAAAAAAGATAAGTAGTTTATTATGTGTGATAATGGTGAAAGTTTACTTTTTATATTAATTTGAACTTTTTTCGAGGTGTGAATGTAAGATGCTTAACAAACGTTATGATAATTTCGTTTCACCTACAGAGCGTTTGAAAGCTAATAAATTGAAGTGAGCATTTCCTTCCAAATACGTTTTGCATTAAGATTAAGAATAATTTTATTGATTACACCTCGAAAATTGTTTAATTAGTGTTTGTGTGCATATATATATATATATATATATATATATATATATATATATATATATATATATATATATGTATATATATTTAATTTTTACATTCTATTATTGAAATATTAATAGGTAACAAAATTGAATGCGGAAATACCGAAGACATCTAAGGTAATTTAATTTTTTATGCTCTTTTTAAATATACAAATAAATTTCCAAAATTCTGAAATACAGAGTGTCGTTTTGAAGTGAACCAGATTTGTAAATTTTTTAGTCTGGCTCTGGAGTTCAATTTTTATTTATACACTATTCGGCCCCATATTCGACAAAGAATATACGTAGTAATGTAAAAAGATACAGTGTGGTTCACAAGTTATCAATAAATACAGTATCCAGTCGAATTGATAAAACATCTTGTATCTTGGCTATAAAGAATCTAAAACCCCATTACATATAGGTTATATAAAACCACCTTGGTCATCCCTATCTACCCGTAACGTATGCTCATTTCCCAATGAACACGATACGAAAAGCAATGATTTGAAAACGAATACTCCAGGGGAGTATTAACTAATAAAACTACTGTGATGACACAAAAATTAACTAACATCCGCGGATAACTGATCAATGATTGTTTTAAAAGTTATTGTACATTGAGGACGTTTAGACAACTAGTCTAGTTACGTGATGTGTGAGCGAAGTGACTGAGAATACCTACATCTCCCACTACTGATTGCATTAAGATATCTTCAACAAAAACTAGATAGATAGTTTCAAGTTCCTATACAAGCAATAAAATTTATATTTTACTTAGTTTGGCCAGTTGTCCCTTGTTCGCAAATGCAAAGCAAAAACCATTTAAAGGTTGGAAGAATGCGAAGATTAGTGTAAATAAGCATGAAAGTAGAGGAAACATGTTAATCTTTTAAAAAAAGTTGATACGTAAAGGCTAAGCACGTCTCCGCTATAGGGTTGGTTCACGTAGAGACTAACATAGAGTTTGTTTTGTGCTAAGGCGGTAGAGGTTTTCAAGTGCAACTCACCTAAAAGGATTTGCTCGTATTTTGGCTAAGGGGAGCGTGTTTCTCAGCTAAAGCAAATGTTTTTTTTTATCTCAGATAAGTGTGTCCGCATTAAATGTAGCAGCATGTAGAAAGAAACATGTATCAAAAGGAACAGCAAATGAAGTTCAGGAGGCAAAATATGTAATATTTTCATACAGATAAATCGCAGGAAGAAGCCGTAGTAAATTATCTGCACTACTGTAGAGGTCA
This sequence comes from Vesta saturnalis, assembly GCA_036346205.1. Taxonomy (NCBI): domain Eukaryota; kingdom Metazoa; phylum Arthropoda; class Insecta; order Coleoptera; family Lampyridae; genus Vesta; species Vesta saturnalis. The sequence goes on along the minus strand of JARFJB010002197.1, from coordinate 214,911 downwards.
ATGTGTTCAAAATACCCCCAACAACGACGTTTAAGGGAGAATAAGAGAACATAATAAAAGCGTGCATTATCTATCGTGTTTTGTAGTTTCTATGAATTTAGTGGGAACCACTGCTGTTTTCAGCTTACCAATTGTTTTCGTACTGCGCGTCCACCTACCGCTAGAATGTATTAGAAAAATGTTTTTCAAAAAATAAAAAGCGCAGGATTTGCAAATTAGATCACCAGCAAGAACGGAGGAAATAAAGGCAATTCACTGTAAAATAAAACAAGCTTTGAAATACGTTGCATAAAATATAAGTGTCAAATATCAATAAACCATTAGATGGAGGTAATGCAACTGTTATTTTAAATATGAATGATTATAAACTTAACTCAACAACCATTGTAACACGGTATTGCAATGAGTAAACATGTACAGTTAACTAAAATTTGATTAAATGTATACATTCTGTTTCAAATGCGTCGTAACAATTACAGTCTTTAAATAGTAACGGACTTTTTTGTTAGATTTATTGTGATTTGACTAGATCTTCAATTATCCCAAAAGTTTAGTTGGGAATGCAGTGACCATTTGTAAAGCAAGGTTTTCACAACTTTGCACCGACTTTATTATATATATATATATATATATATATATATATATATAATTTTACAATTCTCAGAGGATTACGACTCCGGAAATTTAAATAAAGACTAATCTTTACTTGCTTGCCAAGCTTTCAGCATATATTATCTGATGCCTTCTTCAGGGCTAACAGTATGTGAGGTTATGTTTAAGAATTTTTTCGCTAACATTTTACATCACATTAATTTATTAATATATGTTTGCATTAACTTAATTATTTTATTGATAAGCGAATTTTGGTTATTACAATTTTATTATTGATGAGATGATTTTCAAAGTTTGTTACATGTTGTAATTTGTTAAAATTATTCAGATAGGAATTAGTTGCCAATTATACATAATTTAAATTTTCTTGTCATCAAATGTTATCTGTCCATTTACATGTTGTTGATTGATTGTAATTAATTGGTTATAAAATTTGTATTCAAAACTGAAAAATTGTGTCATTTCATTAATTTGATGAGGAAAGCACAGTTAGCAAAAGCTCATTTATGTGTAAAATTCAGTTTAAATGTTATTGGCAGGGATACAGGCTTATACTTAGATTTCTCCGATAATTGTAAAATCAGCATTTAGACCATAAAGTGTGATACATGCCTGAATGCAGAATAACAATCTCATCTAATATTATGTTTAAAAAAATCAGGGCCGTATGTAAAAAACAAAGTTGATGATGGTTACTCGAAAACGAAACATCGGATTCCAATTTGCTGCATGCCATGTTAAAGAACGTTAAAAAGTACCTGTAGAAGGTTCTCTTACTTTTTGTTTAACATCAACACAAAGTAACAATTTGTCAAAGACGAAATCGGGAATTTCGCTTTTTGTCGCATAACTTCGAAACGGTTCGGAATTTCGTCAGTTTAAAAATATTATTTTACTAAAGTACAAAATGCCCAAATTTTCTCCCATTTATCCGAAACCCTATCTCGTACCGTTTCCGAAATCCCATAGTGGCCCTCCTTATCTTGGACACAGTGTGTATATATATTTAATCTATTAAAGGTCTAACTATTAATCGTTACTACAATAAAATAATATGAAATAGTAGGCTTTCAATACGCTTGTTCATTGTGTTTTCATATTTTATCTCTGTTGGGTATGACTGTATTTTCAAATCTCTCATGGGTTGACCATCTTCTGTCAGCTACCAAAACAGCTGCTCGTAAAATAGGCTTTTTGTACAGATCTAAGCAGTACTTTACCTCTCGACAACTCCTTCTGCTGTATAAGGCCCAAATTCGGCTCATCTGGAATATAATTCTCACCTCTGGGTTAGTGCTCCTCAATACGCTCTCGATATCGTTGATCGTATTCAAAAAGAGAGCGATTAGGCTTATAAATGACCCGTCCATAACTTCTCACATACAGTCCCTTGAGCATAGAAGGATGGTTTCAGTTCTATCTTTGTATTATCGTTATTACAACGGCTATTGTGCTGCTGAATTATATTCTTTGATACCATCTCGGCTATCTTTTCGAGAAACACTCGGTTCGCTCATTTACATCATCAGTATGCAGTACAAATCTCCACTTGTTGTACCAAACGGGCGCAATCTACATTTTTCTACACGGCTTCTAAGCTCTGGAATGATCTCCCTAGCTCCTGTTTTCCTCTCACCTATGATATGAGAAAATTTAAGGTGGCTGTTCATAGGCATCTATTGGCAATTCATTATCCCTCTATCCATCCTCCTAAGTGCTCCTGAGTGCTTTAGCACGATAGACCTAATTTAGCCTGTTCAGGTCCACAATCATAAAAATAAAAAAAAAAAATTTATGCGACTCAAAGCATTTTTAAACTTGTCATTACTACTGACGACGATAACTGTAATTGTTATCAAAAAGTATAGATGTTGTATAATTTATTGTGGGTATAAATCGTGAAAGCTTACATTTCCTTGTAGATGTGCTCAAATTGTATAGTAAGGGCCTATAGCAAGATTTTGTCTTGGGCCCTGAAACAATGGTAATAATTTCATACAACACATAATAGTACATTACGATGTCATGGGTCTTGCTTTAGAAACTGGTGAAGTAAGCCGAGTAGTGGAAGATGAGTAGTTTTGGTGGCGTTTAGAAAAAAATTTTTTTTTGTAAATTTGCAGGTTAAATCGCAACGGCTAACTGTAATATTTATATACATCATTATTGGCTAGCCTTCAAACACAAAATAGATCGTATAATGTAGATACAAGTGGGCCGTCATAGAGTCAAATCTGTCAAGCTTTGTACATAAATCCTAATTCAAATACTTTGGTCTTTTAATGGTGTATATTCCCATATTTGTATTTCTACACACGTATACGTTTCGACAACACTTACAGTTATCGTCCTCAGAAATAGTAAAATCTTTTAGAATGGTTTAAGGTATTAGAAGAAATTTATGAAATATGAAAAATTGAAAACGCTAATTCTAAAAAAAATTACTGCTACTGAGGACGATAACTGTAAGTCTTATGGAAACGTATAGATTGGTAAAAATACAAATATAAAAATATAGGTACACCATTAAAAACCCAAAAGATAAGTATTTGAATTATGTGTAATAATGATGAAAGTTTACATTTTCATATAAACCATACTTGTATATTGCTCATGTATCGAAAAGTATCGAATAAAATAGGTACATTAAAAAACTTTGTATCGAAAGTAAAATAAAATAGGTACATTAAAAAAATTTACAAAGTAGTTAACCATTTGTAGCTTATTTCAGTTTTGTGAAAATTACCGGCTTTTATTGATAGAATGTCGAGAAACGCCTTTATAATACTGTCGAGAAAATGCAAAAGCTTGAATTTAAATTAATTTATCTATACTTACCAGTAGATAGAAATTACCTATTTGTACCATTGTACTAATTTGCAAAAAAAGCTACAAGGATGTATTGAAAATTCTTAGCCCACTATAGAAGCAAACCAATTTTAAAAGTCTAAGTATTTTATTATTTAACATATTCTCCATTAATTGGATACATTTATTACAACGAACCTGCCTCTAGGCCTTTCAAAAGAAAAATTTATCCAGCTCTGCAGACCAGATCTCTATAGCTTCTATCACACCTTCGTTGGAAGAAAATATGTAAGATAAACTGAGTGATCTAAAAATGGGTACTGAGACTGGATCCACCCAGGACGTGGAATTGAAAGACAAACATTTTCAACTTCATAGGGATGCTTGTCTATTTTTTAAGCATTTCATAGAACACAAAACTATGAATCATCTATAAAAACAAATTAGAATGGAAGAATCATATTGGAGACAAGTAATACACAGAATTATAAATGTAATAATGGTTTTAGCAATAAAAAACATCAGTTTAAGAGGATGCCGGAACACATAGAAAGTGAAAGTAGGAGTAAATTTATTGCAATAGTAACTAACTTATTAAATACAACCAGGTCCTTACGGATCTTTTACAAAAACCTAAAGGGACAATCAGATGCAAAATGAATTAATATCAGCAGTTGGCGATACAATAACCAATATATATTACAACAGAATTAACCAAACTCCATTTTTCTCACATACAACTGACTCCACTCAAGACATCAAAATAAGATCAGAAAAGTCATGCGTACAGATACGTTACCATAAGATATGACAAAAAAATGTACCCGAAAATATAATCATTCATGCAAGTTTTTTGAGATTTGAAATACAGAAAGGACACAAATGGAAAAACAATTTATAGAAATTTTGAAGATAATGGCATACGAGTTCAAAACTACGGTGCCTTGGATTTGATCACGTTGCACATATGAGCGGAATGTATTGTACACTAATTTACAAACTAGACTAAGAACTGTACAGTCTTTGATTCTATATTTAAAGTTAATAGTTTAATTCTTATGAAAAACAGAAAATCCTTCATATATTTTGTGCCAGTAGTATCAAGAGATAGGCAGATTAGAAATTACAAGGTTCTATCAACGTCTCCTTAAAAGAATTATGTTCCACACATTGCTCCTCACGCAATGATTTTCTTTTAGTATTGAAATTGTTATATGCCACTGTGATGAAAGTTTTACATTCTAGGTAGAAACGTTAAAGAGAAAAACAAATTTTTAGGCCTTTTAAAGTATGTATTTTCAAAATTTTGATGTAACAATTTTAACCATAAAAGGTAAAATTTTGAACACATTTAATATTTTATCAAAATTTATACTTTGCCAACCAAATTATCCAATTTAAAACATTATTTACAATCTTCAGGAATCGGATACTGTTTAAAATTTCGCAAAGTATTTAATGATATATAATCACTTGTCAGCTGCAAACTTT
>JARFJB010002197.1:12500-197500 GCA_036346205.1 Vesta saturnalis | reverse complement strand
TTATGGTTATGAATATATTTTACTGTTTTTCAAAGACATCTCATATCAATAATTAATTTTACGTAATTTAATCTAGGTGTTAAAAGTAATTGATTTTAAAAAAGTCGTCCCTAAATTAAAACACATACTGAAGCGTAAAACAAACAACTGTAATGCATATGTGTAACCATTTAATACATTTATTTTCTGCTTAGACCTTGTACACATAATTTTAACTGTCAACCTTCAATATTTACTTTTAATTAATAACACTATTAAATGGAGCACGCAGTGAAACTTAGAACAGCATATAATGCATATGTGTATTAACTAACGTATTAATACAATTTTATTTTCCACTTAAGACTTGAGCATATAATTTAGCAGTCGACATTCAATATTTTACTTCTAATTGATAATTGGTGCCGCTAGTGAAGGGAGTACACAATGAAGCGTAAAACAGCCTATAATGCATATAAGTAACCATTTCTCGTATTATTGCATTTTATTTCTGCTTAAACGTTGTACCTTGTAACGTTCTCAAGGTGGAAATCGTTTAAAGCATGGAAACTTAATTACTAAATTTTAATTATGTATGTATAATGTTGAAGGTGACTTGCTCATGGCAAGATAATTATATTGTAAAATGAAATAGGTCTTAAAGAAACGTAATACTAATTTCAATAACAATTATACAGTCTCCTTTATAACAAACTCTATAATGAAAACACATTGTATAACAGTTATCTAGATTGGAATGATATTTAAACCTCAGATAGAAATTAATTAATAGTTATAGATACAATATGCAAACCGCAGATATTAAAAAAAATTGAGCTAGCGCTTAAGGATTGCACAGAACATAATAGTTTAAGGACTAGGTTTTTATATCCTTGATAAAAATCAAAACAACCCTAATAAATATTAATAATAAACACAAATTGAATAAAACCTTTTTATTCTCGGGGTGAAAAAAATACGATCCCCACGTGGGGGTAAAAAAGTGGAGCGAAAGGTGTCCCAAGGGTGACGTCACAAAAAAAAACAAAATAGCGAATCTGTTCTACTTATAGAACTGAAAAGATAGTAATGATTTTATTCTGGTGTATAAATTTACAAACATTTAAAATCGCAATTTCTAGGTAACCTATTCAGAGCCGAAATTGAAGCTGCAGTTTTGTCTACCCATAAGAGGCCTTAGCAATGCACAGAGTGATGGTCAGCATTTCGAGCATTTACGGGGGCATTAAAAACCTTCCCCTTTAAATCGGTCCTTTTGGCCACAACTTAATAAAAACAATTCAGTAAAATATAGTTAAAAAAAAAAATGTAAGGGATTTTCGTATAAAGTTTTCTTTGGCTGATATTTTAGGTTAGGGACAAGATATCGAGATGCGGTTTTCGCGAGCTTGTTTAGGCATCATTTAGCTACTTGTTCATGAAAAAAAATTCATACCAATGTATTTAATTTTTTTGCGAAAATTAACCGTTTCTGTCGGAACGTCGAACAAAGCCCTCTAGCGACGACATGTGAAACTAACAAAACTTCAAATATTACAACATTGGTAGCCCAAGAATAGCTCATTTCAACGCGCCTAAGTTTGTTAAAATCGACTTAGCCGTTTCGAAGATACAGGGGGTTATTTAAGGAAACCTTTGAATACCTCCACCACTTCATTTTTAGACATACGCCAAAAAGTGCCAAACAAAAAAAGTTCAGATTATCCTCGACTTTAAAGATCAGTTATTTTTTTATTAGGTTAATATAGCAGAATTCACAGAAACATCACTTTTTTAGATTCAAGATTGCAGTTACGTCGCCTAGCGGCCATTTCAGAAACTTGAAAATATTTTCCAGGTTTTTGTATTGGCCGTTTTAGTAACAACTTTTTTTTGCGCAAGCCTCTACGATGCATAGTTTCCAGATACAGTGCCTCGCATTCTTAGTTGGCCACCCTGTACAGACTCGGGTTAATACTTGTAATTTTTATTAAATTTACAAAAAAAGTTTTATTTACTTAGCAGCAGGCTATTTGTTTACAAGCACACTGTGAACTAAATGGTTGTAACCTTGAAACGAACGTTGTATTTTTCCGCAAAGAAAAGCGAAGTCTTCTCCAGAGGGACACGTGAGCACTAGGTACTTAACACTCAACGCTATTCTGCATCTCGATAGAACCCTAAGGACTAACTGAACGTCACAATAGATTGGCGTCGTGCAGGATGAACCAATGCATGATCCCTTATTGGAGTTTTGGAAGATGAAGAACACCTTTTTCAAAAGTTCGATCTACACGAGCCTTGATCAACGTCGTTTCGTGATAATTAGACCACCCTAAACTATACGCTTCTACGCATGTACTACTGCTACTACTAACATACAAAACCTCACTTTCGTCCACATTGGTTTTCCGACCCCTTCCACTTTAATTTGCCCAAAAAACTTAAATGTACCATTCTGAGCATACACGAAGTCTAACTCGAAAATCACCGGAAGGATTGCCTTATCAGCAAGTCTGTTTCTACTCGAAATATTATCTTAGGTAATTCTATATCTAACGTATTGGAATTTGCATGCAAATCTTTGGTTTTCGGAACACATTTCTTATCAATCGGAATAGTGCCTACCTGGCGGCTAACTAGGACTTTTGCACAAGATATACCTTACCAAGTATTATTTGAATACGTTCTTTAATTTAATTCTTTTTATACGACGCAATCCCAACTTGATTTAATGAAATTTAAATACGAAATTTATTTCTACAAAACTATCCTTATTAACAAATACACTAACGAATGTTTCCATTCCAATTCTAGTAAGAGAGTTTCCTTGGATATCGATACCAAAATATAAATCACATTTTCCTTTTTTAAAATTTCTATTTTACTACGATCTACAACGCAAACTTCATTTTGATGAAATCATGGATACATGACAATTGTATATAACGTGAATGAGTATCCCCAGCAAAGGTGGCCCGAAATGGTACCGAGAATATAATTATACAATAGCAATTGTAATACCGATTGTACAAGGAAAGAATTGAAACTATTCTTCTATGCTCAAGGGATTGTATACTAGGAGTTGAGAACGAGCCATTTATATGCCTAATCGCTTTTCTTTGAATACGGTTAACGATACGGACAGTATATGAGGGAGAACCAACGCAAAGGAGAAAATTATATTATAGGTGAGGCCGAATTTGGGCCGTATATAGCAAAGAGAGTTGTTCGGGAGTAAAAAAAAACTACTTATTTCGATACAAAAAGCGTATATTACGAGCAGCTGCTTTAGTAGATGACAGAAGGTGGTAATGCCATGATAAATTTGAAGATACGGTCATTACTAACTTAGTCTGAAAATTTAAAATCTGAGACACTTATATTTACAACAGGACATGATGGATCTTTTTGCGGACATAAGGCATCACTGAGTTTTGGTACCATTAAATTCAACTATGTTATTACTTCCCAATTCAAGGATACGGTGAAATTCTCTTTATATAAAATTGTAGGAGCTTACTCTGATCTCAGTGGCACCCCGCGTTAATTTCAACTTTTTTTTTAAAGAAACCGTCGACTAGGACACATATTCGTCTTTCAATCGGACATTTTCTTCTCGCCAGTTATTTAGATGTTTCAAAAGATTCTCGGTAATACGTTTCGATAACAATTACAGGTATCCTGCTCAGTAGTGGTAATTTTTTAAGAATTGTTTAAGGTGTCCGAATAAATTTATGAAATGTGAAAAACATTTAAGAATTGTTTAAGATGCCAAAATAAGTTTATAAAATATTTTTCATATTTCATAAATTTATTCTGACGCCTTAAACAATTCTTAAAGAATTACCGCTACTGAGGACGATAACTATAATTGTTAGAGCTCGGATTTATGTGCACGAAAATTAGTTAAAATATGCATATATATATATATATATATATATATATATATATATATATATATATATATATATATATATATAAGTAAGTGGGTAATCTTGACTGATAATGAATATAAGATAAGTTTATTGGGAATGCAGTCAATTATGAAGGCCAAAAGTAAAAACCCTTTGTTAATGTGCCAGCTTTCGGAATGCTTTATTCCTTTATCAAGACAAGCTACTATAAATATAATTAAATTATTTATAAATTAAATAACAATAAGAAACATACCTAACGTGAGTTAAATAATAAAGTTAAAAACAGAACTAACAATAGGAATTTGCAGGAAACTAAATTTAATTGACAGTGTGTCAATAGTAAAACTAAATGGAATGTGACATAATACAAATGGTTAGTTACGTATTAAAAACATTAACAACGGTAAGTGTTATGTTATCAAAAGGAAAAGAACATTAACAAAAATTACTAGAAGAATGGACAATATTAACTAAAAGTTTACCACATTTTAGAGACAAAAATTTTTTTGTATATATTAACTATTAGTAGAAAAACTATGTTCATAAGATAAGATGTAATTATAAATAATGCTAAGTTTATTAATATCTGATTTTTTATTAAGAGTGTTGCTGTTTTCATTAATGCAGACCATTTCACGAAAAGACGTTTAGTTAAATTATTTTCTTTGCATAATATAGTAACTTCATTAAAATTCATGTCATGGTTTTGTTGGATGACATGCTCAGCTAACTACATGAAGCAATTTTCCTTCTACAATCACTTTTGTGAGATGTTATTCTCCCTAATAAATTTCTAGATGTTTGCCCTATGTACACTTTAAAACAATCCTTACATGGGATAGAATAAACTATATTTGAATTTTCTAAAGTTGTTAAGGGATTTAATTTTAGTCTAGTATTAAAAGTTTAATGTACTCAATGCCATTGGCATAGTAACATAAACTTTTACGTAATCCTATGTAGAAAATTAAATGCTAACAACTTTAGAAAATTCAAATATAGTTTATTCTATCCCATGTAAGGATTGTTTTAAAGTGTACATAGGGCAAACATCTAGAAATTTATTAGGAGAATAACATCTCACAAAAGTGATTGTAGAAGGAAAATTGCTTCATGTAGTTAGCTGAGCATGTCATCCAACAAAACCATGACATGAATTTTAATGAAGTTACTATATTATAAAGAAAATAATTTAACTAAACGTCTTTTCGTGAAATGGTCTGCATTTAATGAAAACAGCAACACTTTAATAAAAAATCAGATATTAATAAACTTAGCATTATTTATAATTACATCTTACCTTATGAACATAGTTTTTCTACTAATAGTTAATTATATACAAAAAAAATTTTGTCTCTAAAATGTGTAAACTTTAGTTAATATTGTCCATTCTTCTAGTAAATTTTTGTTAATGTTCTTTTTCCTTATTGATAACATAACACTTACCGTTGTTAATGTTTTTAATACGTAACTAACCATTTGTATTATGTCACATTCCATTTAGTTTTACTATTGACAACTGTCAATTAAATTTAGTTTCCTGCAAATTCCTATTGTTAGTTCTGTTTTTAACTTTATTATTTAACTCACGTTAGGTATGTTTTTATTGTTATATTAATTTATTAAATAATTTAATTATATTTATAGTAGCTTGTCTTGATAAAGGAATTTAAAGCATTCCTGAAAGCTTGACATTTAACAAAGGGTTTTTACTTTTGGCCTTCATAATTGACTGTCATTCCCAATAAACTTATCTTTATATATATATATAATTATTTTATAATTATATATATATATATATATATATATATATATATATATATACATCTAAAATCTTAAAATATATACCTACTTGCTTCTGTAAAATATGCAAAAATATGCAGCATATGCCCTAAATTTGACTCACAATAATAAACCAAACATTTGTATACATTTATTTTTAAAATAATACATATACAATACATATAAAACAATAATTATAATATTAAGAACCAATGAGTAATTAGATTAACTAATAGAATAATAAGACAATAACAGACAATAAAAATCATTAATTATTTAGTTTATTGAGATTTACATTACCAAAACAGTTTATAATAATATATTTTTCTAAATTCTGCATAGTAAACGATTGCCTTCTATCGGAAAGTATATTCTTGTATATAGAAAAATTTCGCTCTACATCTACAGATGTAATGAGCGCATATTTTAAAGCAGAAATGATTGCAGGATCTACATTACTTAGCACATTGCTGCTGAACTATCAGATAAATCTACAATTACTTCTTTAATTTTATTAAAATATTCCGCATGGAAAATACCAGCGTTTAACCAAGTACTTCACCTAGTAATAACAGGTTGGAGGGGTGTATTGGGTAATTTTTCTTTGTACAGTTGTATTTTCAGGGGCGGTTTTATAAACACTTTTTTAACATTACTAATTAAAATATTTGCAAGTGGAAATTGTATCCTTATTCCTTCCCCATCTCTATTAATCGCGTGGGCTAAACATGTTGTGTGATTTAAATTTTTATAGAATATTTCTAGGTTTTTTGCTGCTTTAGTCATATACGTAGCTGCATCCGATAATATCAATACGATTTTTTCGGAAGGAACCGCTTCGGGAAGAAAAAAATTTGCTAAACTGTCGTTTACAAATCTAGTTATTGTTAAATCATAAGCTAGGATGTATCCCATCTAAGATTCCAAGAATTAGATTAACGATGGCACGCCCACAAATATCGGTGGTTTCATCTACAATAAAATAAATATGGTTTTCACCTACACGATTTCGTATTGTTTTCATTGTACTAGTATAGACATCATATATATATAATATATATATATATATATATATATATATATATATATATATATATATATATATATATTTTTTCTTAATGTACTTTCGTCTGGAATTGACATTTTACAGAATTTTTCCAGAAAAGACTTAAAACTTTCGTTTTCTAAATTTGATAATGGTATGTTTAAATTAACAAGTGCCTGACACAGTTCTGAATTGAAAGTTTCCCTTCCATTATTTGTAGAACTTGCAACCACTGATTCGTTTAGGGATAGTTGTGTACCGCCTTTCTTCAATCTAACTTGATGTAAGGGAGTTCCAATGTGTTGCGTTATTTGAAATTTGTTTTCACAGGATATCTGTGAAAATTACAAGTATTAAGATCTAGCAATTTAAAATAATAAAACTTGTAGGCAATTATTTTTAAAATCAAAAAGCCACCACTGAAAATCTAATTAAAAAAAATATTACTTACTATTTTGCAGCATGTCTTACAAAACACTTTTTCGCCATCGAGTATAAGCTCTGGAAAGTCCTTTATTCAAGCCGAAACCAAACAATTAATTTTTGCCATTATTTAAATAACAATCAAATAATCACGCTGCGCCGATTTTGTAGTTTAGTGCTCGCCACGTACTTTCTAATCAATATTCACTACAACACGGTCTTAGAAATACAGCATTATTTAAAAATTTAAAATCTGAGTACTAACCACTTTTACACAGATCCTTTCCAAGGACAAGTCAAATATTGCCGACAATTCAGGGATTAAGAATGGAACACACCAAAAAGAAATGTCGGCAAACAACCACAATAATAGCTAATAGCATTTAAGCACGTAACCTGCATTTCGGAAAATCCCTTAATCCGCTTGAAATATTTCTGAGCAAGTTAGTCAAGATAACAATGGGAAGGAATTAGTGATGGGAATAATCGAGATATTTCCATAATCGATTATTTTATTACTATTTATTAGTAATCGAGATATTTTAATTACCAACTAACATTAGTAGTTACTAATTAGTAGTTTGAAAATTTCTAAACCAAAGGATCATAAAAAAAGCTACTAAAGAAATTAATATTATTGAAACGAGCTTTTCCCCCGAAAAATTATACGGTAAACATATGATTTGAAATTGTTTCTTTGAAAACAAACTTAAAATGTTAGCGTCAGGTGCTAGACTTTTGCAAAATTTAAATCAGATTTGTAAAAAAATTAAAACCTTAAAATCAAATTCGGGCTCCGTTATTTCTTTCTACACAAATTTCCCTTTATATCAAAAAAAAAAAATCATCGAAATCCGTCCGTATTTTAATATAAAGGATTATATAATTTCATTTTCATTTCATTTGTTTGAGTAGGTTAAAAAAACATCTTTAAACTTTTGATATAAGCATTACGCATATTGCAATTGCTTATTAACATTAAAGTATCCGGTCTATTCACCCATTCATAGAAATTATCTCATTAAATTGCTGTTTGGAATTTGGATAGCAAATGTAATTAGTCAAACGAACAATAACAGTAACTAATTGCCAATGGCCCTCAGAACAATAACCTATTGAAAATTTGAAACTGAAAGATTTATTGCATTCCCCCTTAATGAGTTTCCTGTAGATAAATAAATATGCAAGAATACACATAATTTAATATAATTCCATTGAATCTCCAAAATGGGAAGAAGAAAAAAAACGGCGAAAAACTTCACGAACGTATAGAATAAATGTAATTTTTCATTTTCATTATAAAAAAAATTTAAATTGAAAAAATATGCAATAAAATGCACGTAATGAGTGAAATATGCAAAATATGCAAATCACGTAAATATGCAAAATAAAGTTGGTGTCAATCGAATTTAAATTATGCGATTCGTGTATAAACAAAATATTTTTGATGGCTTATTTATATTAGAGAATATTCATTTTGCATATAATGCGAGCTCTAGTAATTATTATCGAAACGTATAGATTTATGTAAAATATTAATGTAAAAATACAACATTAAAACACTTCTTATTTTATTAATTTTTAATTATCTACATCGGAACTAGTTTGGTTGGGAAAAAGAATGACCATAACGTGTTTTGGACAATACCCAAATTTGATTTATCTTTTAATCCACAATATGTGAACTCCTTATTTACGAAACAATTTCATTGAAAAAATGTATGCAGGAACGCTTTATTGGGCAAATACTAAACAATGACCAGGTATGTACTTTTGGACGCCATTGTTAATTGGTCATATTAGAATACCCAATTTAATTATGAAATTATTTTGGTACAAAATAATATGGCCGGACAATGCACCTTTTTTGGACGACCACCAAATTTTGTGATTCTATATTGTTAAGCATTAATTTTAATTCACCGTATTGGAATTAATTTTGTTGGGAAAAGGTATGAACACTAAGTTTCCCTCGACAAACGCCATGCCTTATGAACTTACATGGTTATACACCGCTTTCAATCGACCACATTGCAATTTTAAACATATAGACAAGTTTCGTTAGAAAAAGTAAGGGTTATTACTTTCATTTGCCATGTTGGAGTTTTTTAGATATCTTTAAACTATTTTTATTAGGAATGTATAAGCGTAACATTTTTATATCATATTAGAATTCACACTTTATAAAACTACTTTTACAAGATTGTAAACACTAAGCACTATGTATAGACTTTGTTATAAACCTCATTTAAGCCACAATTTGTTTTTAGATCATTTAAATTCTTTTCGTCGACCGACCTGGAAAGAAGTATAGTGGTACCTATTTTTTAATGTAACTTCAATTTGATGCAAGAGAACGGTGGAATATTATTCTTTATGTGTCGATAATAAGAATAGTACACCTCTATGCTGTGATGCATGAATTATACTACGCAGTAAACATAATGGTGATTATATTTCCTGAATAGTGTAAAATCTAATTCATATTTGGGAGGAAATATAAAAAATAAATAAACGAAACTCAATTCTTGTTCTATATCCTTTTGTTGAAACGCACACAGGCTCACACTCCCGCTCATGTGCACGCGCACGTGCACGCGCACACTCACACACTCGCACTTGCAGATATGTAGTACACAAGTAGAGGTCCGGTTATCTTTTTTAAGAATGTAGAGGCCAGGAAAGGCTTACATTCAAGTTTTTTTATGTATGTCACCTGTACCGTTTTTGCCTACTTTTATACTATCGTAAAGGAATGCAGATGGCGTAGAAGTTATAAAAATATATCTACATTTTATAATAAACGCGATATTATATTTTAAAAATTGGATTTTTGTAAATGATGGAACCGATTCAGTAACACGTGATGTTCACCAGAACAGAAGGTCGCACGTGCTTACACTATTGTCTTTAGTGTAATGTCGGTAACACAATGAGAATAATTTTAAAACATTAATTCCGTACAATTAAAAAAAAAATTTTAATTGTTTGAAGTTTTAACCGCTGCGCCTCGACTACAGAGAACCGCATCGTGGTTGTACCGAATTGTTGAGTTCATTAGAAAGTTACATAACACCGCACTGCGCCAGGCGAAGATATATTCATCTGATTTGACTTTTACCAAAAAGTTGCTAATTTTAATTGAAAACTTCCAAAACAAAAATATGCCGATCCACGTTCACGAGGTACCGTGAATAATAATTCTTCATATACTATATTCATTTAATTAAAAAAAACATACAAAATGAACTTGAATTTACAGCATGTAAAAATTTTTATTAGTTTCATACTGTTTTGCAACTTAAAACTAAACTTTAACTAACTGTAATTAAAAAAAAAACATCTGTATGTGAAATTAAACCATTTTTATTTATTTCATAACATCTTTAACCAAATGAACTTTAGTCCAATTAATAGAAACATTAAAAATTAAAACTAAATCACTTTCACAAAAAAACTGCATTCATCTGGACATCGGAGAACGTGTTAAATGCTGTCGTCTATAGATTGCTTTAAATAGAAGTCACTCTCTTCTGAATCCGAATCTCTGAGGCTGATGATGAAGAGGTGCACTTCAAGCACGTCTCTAATTAGATGGTTTTTTCCAATAAAATTCTTCAGTTTTTTTGGGTGTGCTTAATAAATTTTTTTCCATAATTTGGGAGTAACTGTAGTGTACCTTCAGAAAGATTTGCCATCACTTGCATGCTGTTGTTTGTTGGGGATTTTATTTATTAATTTTCGTTATCTCATTAAACTTAATTGCGTTTAATTCACAATGAGCAACCAGTAACCTCATTAGTTCTACATCTAGTCATATTTCCTTGAGGACAAAATCTAGCTCTCTTTTCTTGTGTTGTAAAAACAGGTTTCCCCGGTCGTAATAACAGTCTTGATTAAATGTTAGTTCTGAGTCGTATAATGTGGAAGTGGAAGGAACTTGTTTTCTTATGAGGCAAGCTATAATATTACCTTTTTTCCATGTCATGTTTGGGGTTTTTGTAGATGATTCTTTCATGGTATGGTGTGGTGTTTGATCCATTGATTCCATTGTCCATTTCTGTGGTACGGGTCTTTAATACTTTTCGAAACTATTCTTCAAACTGCTGGTGCGGCGTTCCTTTCTGGCTAATAAAACAGAATTCACCTTCTTGTAAAAATCCATCATCGCTTCCTGTATACAGAATTCATTCGTTTTTTTTTGCTGCAAATGATGTTTCGAAGCCACCGCTCCATCTAAAAATTTCTTCTAAATCGATTCTATAGCGATCATAATCGTTGCAATTATATTGTGAGGAATTCATGACGTTCTCTTTTCAGCTTTGCGTCATGATATGGTGTTCGCTGTACCAGGTTTTATCAGTATAGAAAATCTTATACCCATTCGCTAAATACACATGGCGGGATGATACAACGTAACAATCTCCATTAATAGAGGCTTTTTCTTCAGCTTTGTGAAGCGTAATCCTAGCTGATGGAATATATTGTCACAAATTTCTTATTTCTGTAAAGATTATGAACATTTTCGAACAACCCAAGCGTAAATTCGTCGACGTGAACATATTCAGGATCATCTGGCGGTCCATCTTGTACACGTTGTTTTTTAACAACATTTTTACCATCAGTGGTAGTTGAGCCAAATTTCATTATTGGTTGTCATTGATCATTCCAAGACATTCATAAACCTATAGTAAACTGGATAACGTTTTTCTTTGCACTTTTGCGTCTTCATTTTTGATAAACTCAGTTGCACTCAAAATCATTGCAGTTTCACATTGTGTAAAACGTGATCTAAGAGGCATTTTTAAAAACAGCGCTGGACACGATTTTTCTTGTTCCGCCGTATACATGTAAAAATGTTCTTTTGTTCTTGTTTTTAAACTTCTTTTTGAAACGTTTTGACGTAGTATAATAATATAGGAACAACGAATAAAACATATTTTAAAAATACTCATTCACTTGTAATTTGAAAATTATTTACTTATCAGAAACTTCAGTCAAATTGTTGGATTTTGGTAGGATGGGTAATTTCTTCGGCGTATGGGTTCTTAATTAAGGACTATTAGGTGAAAATTCAACAATATCTATTTGGCTCAATAACAATTTCTTTATAATTACTTCAGCCAATTTATTACTATTTTTTCACGGAAAACTTAGACGCAAATTCTTGTTTTTCATTTCTCAATTATGACTAGCAATTTTTTGGTAAAAAAGATTATCACATAAAATAATGAGCTCAGCGGTGCGCGACAGCCACGATGCGGTTCTCGGCAGTCGATGCGCTGCCGCTTAAGCTTCAATCAATTAAATATCTATTTTTTAAATTTAACGGAATTATGGATTTGAAATATAAACTAATATGGAAACAGGAATTAGTTACAATAGTACCAATTGTAATCCCAACAACTGGCATAACTGCAGTAACTTTTAAAAAAACATTTAAAAACAACAGATTTCCCACCAAAGTACATGTTGCAATACAGAAAGTAGTCATACTTCATACCACCACTACAGTGAGGAAATTCTCAAACAAGTAAACCGACCATTTTATATTTTATTTTTATAAATTCTTGAATTCATAGGTTAATATTTAAATTTATAAAATGTTCTACTCAGATAACATCCTTTGAAAACAATTATTGTCTTCATTTTCATATTCTTCCAATTCATTGGTATTAAATTTCAATATATGTACAGGGTTAGTTAAAAGTATGGAGACGGCGATTTATTGTCGTTAATATTCATTTTAGGAAATTATGTTCAATAGAAAAGTTTGTTATGAAATTATTATCTACATTTGAGAATACTTGAATTATTTTTTTCTTCAATTGTTTTTAAGTTACGACGTCATCGATATTTTTTTGAAATGACAACCTATATTTCTGATTATTGATTTCGATAGTACATTCTATTCTCTTTTCAACGGTATACAATTTTCAATATGTTACATTTGAAAAAAATTGAGAAAAGTGCCTTAATGTTCAAATATTAAAGATCCATTAAATTAGCAGAATTAATTAACACGGTAACTAGACTCATTTATTTGCAATAAACTTATCAGTCACAATCTTATCATTAAAAACAAATTAATAACTAACTAAATTAAAGTAAGTGTTCAAATTGTTCTCCATTTCTAATTTGACAATGATTCAATCGATTTACAAAACCCTGAATAGAATTTTGTAAAAATTCTCGGGGAATTTCTTCTATCGTTCTGGTAATTCGGATTTTTAAATCTTCGACATCGTTGGGCTTATCTTTGTAAACCCTGTTTTTTAAGAAAAAGTAAAGAAAAAAATCTAAAGGGCTTAAATCAGGCGAACGAGCTGGCCATTCAATACTTCCTCGTCTCCCAATCCATCTGTTTGGAAAGACGTTATCCAAATATTGACGAACATTTACACCATAATGTGGTGGGGCGCCATCTTGCTGAAACCAAATACTGTTATTGGGAAGGTGTTCATTGTTTTCATCTGGATACAGCATAGCACAAGCAGGTATAATTTCATTTTGCAATAACTGCAAATACAGAGCCGAAGTTAAATTGCCATTGATGAAAAAGGGACCGATAATATGACCCCCTAGAATGCCAACCCAAACATTAACCTTTTGGGGGTACTGCGTATGGTGCTCCATAAACCAAAAAGGATTTTCCGATGACCAATATCTGCAATTATGTCTGTTTACTTCACCGGTAAGACAAAAGGTAGCTTCGTCAGAGAAAAGAATATTGTTGACGAAATTTGCATTATTATTGCAAATATTTGACATTTCTTCACAAAATTGTAGTCTCCTATCAAAATCATCTTCCGTCAACTCGTGTAGAAGTTGTACCTTATAAGGTTTATACTTTTTACTTTTTAAAATTGAAACGACCGATGACTGTGAAATATTGTGATTTGCCGCTAATTGATTGGTTGATAAATGGGAATCTTCAGATACGGCCAATAGAACATTCAGTTCTTTATCATCGCTTTTCGCTGTTCTAGGTCTACCACTCTTTGGCAAATCTTTAACACTACCGGTTTGTTCAAAGCGTTTTAAGGTTTTACCAACAACGGATTTAGAAATTGGATTTCTGTTTGGATGCGTGTCATTAAATAAATTACAAGCGTCTTGTAAACTTCTGCGTCTATTTCCATAACCCAGCATCATAAGTATTTCAATTCTTTCACGTTCACTTAAACTCGCCATTGCTAATATTAACAGCAACAAATTGCACAATTGAAATATGTCAACTATTTGATATAAACAATAACCACTGATAAAGTTACCTCGCTCGATTTTGTTTATCGCCTCGCTTTTGTCTATCTAGATTAGGCACTTTTTCTCAATTTTTTTCAAATGTAACATATTGAAAATTGTATACCGTTAAAAAGAGAATAGAATGTACTATCGAAATCAATAATCAGAAATATAGGTTGTCATTTCAAAAAAATATCGATGACGTCGTAACTTAAAAACAATTGAAGAAAAAAATAATTCAAATATTCTCAAATGTAGATAGTAATTTCATAACAAACTTTTGTATTGAACATAATTTACTAAAATGAATATTAACGCCGTCTCCATACTTTTAACTAACCCTGTATAACTCTAAACAATATATAGTGGTTAATAATAATATTATTATTGTTTTCTATAATTGATTTCTGTCTTACACGGCCATTTTCCTCTAAGGTATCTTCATAGTCCCTATATGTGAACCAAGTGTAAAATATTTCTAGGTTATGAAACAACTATTTCTTTAAGATTATATAATTAGACATTTAGAAAATAGAAATTACATTACTATTTTAAGACCTACATACACTTTAGCCACACGGATTACCAACCGGTATAATTCGTTAATTCAAGATATTCATGTGGATGTGGTCTATTACAGATAATCGCTAGAAAAACATACACGTTGTTACATTTATGCAATTTAGGAATGCACTTATTTAAATTAAGGTGGTAAAATGCTTCACATGTTAGTGTGCACTGCGATCAAAAAAGGTTGTTGTCCTTTTCATTTGGAAAAACCTGTTTTAGCGAATGTGGTTCGAACTAGTTACCGAAATATTATCACTTTTATTAATTGTTTTTTTTTAACGTAGGTATAAATTATATATTGCAAGCGTCGGACCACTAATAGAAAGTCAAGGTCTACGTAACAAAGTAGTGATACAACTTTTTAGATTATAGTGAGCATAATTTTAACCAGATTTCACTTTTTATTCGAACTTGGTGTTGGCATAATGAAGTTGTTCAGTATTATTTTGTTAGTTTTAACCCTATTGGCGTATACTTGTTATTCTGCACCAGCTGAAATAAAAGACTCACCTAAAGTTGCTAAATGTAAGTACAAAAAAATTGATTAATTAAAATTTTGAATTCTTTCGCCATTCACCTTATAAACTATGAATAAAAATGTTTGATGTGAGGAATACAAAATCGGATTTTCCCTATTGAGGATTTTCACAGAAGTAATTAGGTCTTCAGATATACATAGGTATATGTATATGCAATAAATGATTGAATAATTTTGTGTTGAGTTGACGTAGTAGCTGTTATTTTGCATTTATTAAAATGATATACAAATATATATTTATGCTTTATATGCCGATTCTTAGAATTGATTACACTTTCTAAATTTGTTAAATTATAAAGTATGACTCAAATACGAATGATTATGATTAATCGTTTTGAAAAACATCAACTTCGCATTCAAGTTTTATTTGAAAAATGAATAATTATATAGTGTTATCACAGCGACGTACCGACTTTACATATACAGTTAAAATCAATCTATTTTAATTTTAATACTCTATTGTACTAATTTTAATACAATAAAGAATTATAATAATTATAGTTGTATATACTTTGTTTACTTTGTGCATGTTTTCAGTTATCAGTTGGTGCGCCGCCGTTACAATGAATTTTTTTAGTAGGTATAGGTACCTAAGTTAAAATAACATTCAATTGTAACCTATATATTTTGTGTAATTATCAGAACGGTAGACAATGTTTTGGTTTTCAAATTTTTGGTACCTTTGGCATTAACATTTTAAATCTGTTGTTTACTGCAGAGTGCAATTGAAACGTTTAAAGTTTGTATATGGAACTTCATATGCCTAAAACACCCGATTAAATCCAAAAAGTGAAGCATTTTTTATAACTATTCGTGTACACTAAGTATGCATGTCTTAAGAAGAAATGGATACATACATACATGCATACTTAGTTTTTAGTTTTTTAATTTCAACCTTCAGAATTAAAAAAAGGTGTAATCAATCTTGTATATCGTATGTCCCATCCTATAGAATAGTAATTACTTAAATGACGTTATGAAATAAATAATTAATTTTGTTATCTTTTAGCGGCCTTCGGACATCCATTTGATGAAATTGTCGTAGAATCATCGCTAACAGTTAGGAAAAGAAGCGGAAATAGACAAAACAAAAACAGGAATTTGTCCAATGTGGCGCCTGTTGAAGCTGTAAATGCGAAAAAAAAATAACAATAATCCCATGTAGACTAATTATCTAATCTTAAAATAAAATTTTAGTAAATCTATTTGAATTTGAAGCTTTAATTTTTATGCTTTACTAATGATTTTGATTAGTCAATGTAGGTAATTTGCTCAATTTTTAGTCATGTGAATAGCTGCCATTTTACAAAATGTACTTATACAAATAATTTAGTAAATAACAATATCAGAATTTTATATTTTATTGTACCATCACATTTTAATTTTTTATAGATTGTTCAATTAATAGCTTTATGAAAGTTGTCGCAGGAAGCCTTCAAATTATGTTAAATAAGCAATCTGATCTAGGCAGCCGCAGCACACGATAGTACTAAGGAAAACAAAATAATTGTATTTTAGTAGTCATGGATTTATTGAATAAAAACAAACATCCTTCATTAATAAATAATTCAGTCCAATTAAATATAATGTACCTACTTATGTGATATAGTCATATTAACAAGATATCCTACATACAGTTTTTTTTTTACATTTAAACAATTTGCACAAGTATAGAATAAAAAATGTGATTCTATTCACGATCAAATATTTACAGCAGGAATAAAAAAAACACGTTATTTATTTCTCTTATTTTTGAATTGTTTAGGTACCTAAGTAAGAAATCAGTGTATACTTTGTCAATTTCATATAAGTGAAAGTATTAATAAATATATTTACCTTTTGGGCTTAGAAATCGTGTATTTCAATATAAATTATACAACATTTATACGTTCCCATAACTGTATTCTTGTCGAAATGGGTAAATTTTGTATAATTTATTTTGAAACGCACGATTTATAAACCTAAAAGATAAGTATTCGTAATTATGTGTTTAAATCGTGGAAGTTTATATTTTTATAAATACGGGGAACGCATCTTGGCATCGAAATGGTAAGATGTTTTTTGTTTTATACATGGTGTTTCATTGGGAAATGTGCATGCGTTAGGCGTAGATCGAATACATCAATATTTAATGGGCCTCGGGTTCGTTATAACCAAGATACAGGGTGATATTTATCTATTTTGCTCTGTTCTTTTATTCTCTGTCACTTACGAATCACACAGTATCTTTTTTCATATTTACTACATTTATTCTTTGTCTAATATGGGGCGGAACAACTTATAGACATTAGAATCCGGACTAAAAAAATTTGCAAATGTGATTCACTTCAAAACAATACGCTGTTCATCGGAATTTTGAAAATTTGTTTGTATATTTTAAAAGAGACCTAGTATGACTTCGGTATTTCGCATACAATTTTGTTACCTATTAATCTGAGTCAAATGTTAAAGAAAAATAATTTTTGTCCTAATTAATAAATTAATAAAATTAATAAAGTTGTAGTTAATAAAATTAGTAAGCTTATTATTCTCTTAGTTTGTGGGTCACAATCATAATGCAAGACGCCACCGGGTCCTGACAACAAAAATTAACAAATATGATACATATCAATAGTACTCTCTGTATATCAGAAATTTGTTTGTATATTTGAAAAGAGCAGAAATAATTAAGTATGCTTTAGGTATTTCAGCATACAATCTTATTAGCTATTTATTAAAGTCAAATCTAACCATTTCTATAATCCTGAGTAAAAATGTAAAGAAAATCAAGTTATTTCCCTAATTAATACATTTTCCAATTCTAATCAATAAAATAATAACCTTTTTACAGTTCTCTTAGTTTGTGGATCATAATCTTAATGTAAATCGTGCTTGGAAGAAAATGGTAGAAATGAAACTGCTCTGATCAGAAGATTAATAGCTATTCTTGATGACTACGTTTAGCAATTATTATAATAGTTAATTACTTTTTACTTTTTTTTGTGTTTTGTAATGTTTGGTTTCTCTTTCAATACATAATACATTGTATTTTGCAGCGTTGAAGTTCTCAAACTTAATTTGAACTTTTTTCGAGGTGTGAATGTTTTCTCTTTTTATTATTTGGCTAAAATGTAAGATACTTAACAAACGTTATCATAATTTCGTTACAGTTGCAGAGCGTTTGAAAGGTAATAATTGAAGTCAGCATTTCCTTTCAAATACGTTTTGCATTAAGATTATTTCCTACAAATCAAAAGTATCAAAAGAGTGTTAATAATTTTATTGATTGCAAACTCGAAAATTGATTAATTAGAAATATATATATATATATATATATATATATATATATATATATATATATATATATATATATATATATATATATATATATTTTTAATTTTACATTCTATTACTGAAATACAATTAAGTTTGACTCATATTAGTAGGTAACAAAACTGGATGCGGAAATACCGAAGACATCTAAGCCAATTTAATTTTTTATGCTTTTTTAAATATGAAAATAAATTTCCAAAATTCTGAAATACAGGGTGTCGTTTTGAAGTGTACCAGATTTGTGAAATTTTTAGTCTGGCGCTGGATTTCAATTTTTATTTATACACTATTCGGTTCCATATTGGATAAAGAATATATGTAGTAATATAAAAAAAGACACAGTGTGGTTTATAAGTGATCAAGAATTAAAAGATCGAGTAACATTGATAAAACACCCTGTATCCTGGTTATAAAGAACCTAAAACCCCATTACATATAGATTATCTAAAACACACTGGTTAACTAATAAAATTATAGTGACGACAGAAGAGGAGAGGGAGAAAAAGAGAGAAAGAGGAGAGGAGAAAAGAAAGAGAGGAGAAAAGAGAGAGGAGAAGAGAAAAGAGAAAAGGGAGATGAGAAAAGAGAGAGAGAAGAGGGAAATGTTTGAATTCTGAGATTATGGTAACATCATTGGAAGGAAATGTTCTCAATTGAGCGCAAAGGTGAGTACGGTTTCCAGTTTTCAGAAGGGATAATTCATTCCTTTCTATTATATTGTTTAGTATATTGCTATTGTTTCATTAGTGAAAGATCAACATATTGCTATGTCCGGTAAGGCTTCCCATTAGAATACAGAAACCAAGAAGCTGAGATGATGTGCTGTAAGACGTGCTCTTGCTGTTGTGTCTCGGTAGGCCCCAAATAAAGCATGCAATTGATATCCATATTATTTATGTGATTCTTTCAAACTATTAACCTATTTTATCTCTTATAATAGCAAATTTCAACGGATAAGTAATGACTTCGAGTTTGTTCATGAACGTAATAAATTTAATGTTCGACGAGATCCGTAATAAATTATCAGTCGAGTGTGCATTTTCGTGTACATCTTAGTAAAGATGTCGCATTTATGAATCTCAACTTGGATAATGTTATCCATACTCGTTTTTGCATGTATGCAAATATTATAACACTATGTTACGGTTTAAAACACTTTTATTGTTTTTATTTTAGATGCAATATTTTTTATTCTCGTTTATAAACTGTTGATATTTATGGCACGCCATTTTGCTATTTAATATCATAAAAAGAATTACGTCGAGTGTAAATAGTTATTACAAAAATTAAATAAATTTATGTCATAATATAATAAAAATTAACAAAATTATTATGCAGGCCAGTCATAGTTTTAGTTCTGCATTTATTATTATGTGATAAGATATAGTTATTACACGAATTAAAGTTATGGTTAAAGAAAATAACTAATTCTACTGTATACGGGTGTGGCTATCCTGGAATGTCCTAGCTGGGGGCGGCTGAGCGCTAGCAGTCTCCCAATTTCGCAACCGCAAACTGTACTTCAGAGACACTAGCAGGGCGTGGCTAGGGAACGTCGTACAGCTAGCGGTCGGTGGTCTTGGCTTTACCGCCCGGGCTCCGAGGAAGGTAACCTCTATAAAAATTCCCCCAATCCCAAGGCAGTTTTAGGTGCTGAAGGTATTGCGCGAGGGGAAGCCTGAGCGTGGCCAGGGGGAAGCCTAGTCGCTAGCGTTGAAACGCCTGTGGGGGAAGAAGCGCCCCCCACAGTATGTATCTGCTGGTAGTATCCCAGCTCTGCTACTTCTGACTTATGTTACCGAGGGTACTCGTGAGAACAGGATGAGTGTTTCACTAGAAAATAAAGAAAGGGCCACCTAGTTAAATATGGAAGTGGCTGAGGGTCCACTTAAAAAGCCGTCATAAAGCCGTCCTGATGACTTAAGTCATAAGGAAAGTGTGAAGGATTTTCCCCCACTTAATATAAATAAAGGTGTCAGTGAGGAGGACTCCGTGCCCTGGTTCCTGGTCATAAAAAGGAAGGAAGCCGATTTTACAAATGTACGTCCCTTCCTAATCAAAATCTTGTATGGATTAATAGGTCACGTAAAAGACGTTAAGAAAGTTAAGGGTGAGTTGTTAGTGGAAACTGGATCTAGCAAACAGTCTAAACTCTTAAAGAAATGACATCGTTTTGGAGATTCTGAAATCACGGTAGTACCTCACGGTGCTCTGAATACGTCGAGGGGTGTTGTGTTCTATCGGGACTTGTTAAATTGCTTTATTGAAGAGATCAAGGACGTAAGGAGTCAAGGTGTATTGGAGGTAAGACGAATTAGGACGAGGCGCGATTGCGAATTCATAGACACTCCAAATCACGTATTTCCTTTCAATATCCATAAGTTATCTTAAACCATTCAAGCAGCATTCTGTCCCCTACAGGTACGTCCATACATTCCGAACCTTCTGAGATGTTTTAACTGTCAGAGATTTGGACATTCCTCGGTAAATTGTAAGCAAGACAAGCGTTGTGTCTGCGGTAAACCTCCACCCGAGGATTCTGCTTGTGAAGTACCAATTGTTTGTCAAGGGTCGTATAAGGCAATTACAAAAAACTGTGCAGTGTTTAAGCTGGAAATGAAAATACAAGAAGTGAGGTAGTACACAGGCTGTCTTACTTGGACGCAAAGAGGAAAGTAGTAGCTAGTAACTCCTACCAACACCTTTGCGCAGGTTACGTCAGCACCTGCACCCGAAGCTGTTCGATCTGTTGTTCCAGAAATAAGACAAATTATTAAAGAAGAAATGGGAACTCTAATGAAATTACTCCTTACAAAAAAGACACCCGAAAATCCTAAATCTATTTTTGAAGTTCCTCTAGCTAAACCGGCCATGAGAAATGTAAACCCGTTTTCAGAACCTACTACGTCCTCCGATGTGGAAAATATGGACGCAGAATCCAGGGGGGCAAAAAGAAACACCTCTCTCGCTAGATCTTGTTCCAGAGACTCTAGCGTTATGTCTTTGGATGAGGAGACAGTGATGGAAGCGAAACAAGATAAAAAGAAGAAAGAGTGGCAGAAAGTTAAGCCCAGAAATCCCCCTTCAGTACCACTTAGAATTGATAATATCTGTGATAACTCTGACTGTGATATTTTTAACCACACTTTTCTGTGATATACACGTTTGTTCACACTGTTGCCGTGTTATTTGACATCGAAAAGGCGTTTGACACCACGTGGAGACATGGCATACTTAGGACGCTGTACGAGTGGAGCCTCAGGGGTAATTTACCTACGTTCGTCGCCTCTTTCTAGTAGGTAAGATTGGATGCTTTTTGGAACACACCACATTTCCAGGTCCCACATTTCCAAGGTTACCACAATCTCAAGGTCCCACCCGCCCAAGGTTACGCAATAAGTGGTTACGTTTACGTAGAACTTTTCTAAGGTCGCACATTTCTAGGAATACCACACTGTAAGGTGTAAAAAATACGAAGGTCACTTACCACTCAACACATTCACAAGGCTATTTGCGCACCCTACCTACTCAGATAGACATCTCACTTTTTCAAGGCTTGCTCATGTAATTTTTTACACTTCTCTGATACCACACTTAGAACCAAATTTAAAAAAAGATAATATGCTAATATATTTATTTGTTGTATGTACAAATATAATCAGTGTATTATTCAGATATAAGATTTTCTCTAGGAATAAAATATTTTGATTTAGTACAAGTGCAAAAGGTCCTTTCCACTTCTGTATCATTATACCTGCGAGGATGTGGTGCAAGTAATTGAGCGTACGGGCAGTGTGGTGCCCATCGGAGATGCTCCTGTAGCGGAGTGTCAGATGACCGCCATTGGTTTATTCGAACTCCACACATGAAGCATTCAACCGTATCATCTGAAGATGCTCCTCTAGAGGACTAGCAGATGTTCATCAGCGGTACATGATGGTATACCATCACAGTATGATTGATATATTTGAGCATATACACCGTGTGGTGTGTATCTGTCTGTCTGTCCGTCTCTGTCTGTATGTCTGTCTGTCTGTATGTCTACCTGTCTGTTTGTCTGTCTGTATAGTAGTCGCCGCGCTCAGTCAGTTAGTGTCGGTTTGTATGGTCTGGAGTCACACTATTGGGGTCGAGGTTTTTCTGGAAATATATCATAAGTGGAAGGAGAGCTCTATCAGTTATACTTACTATGCCTGTCTCGATCACTTGCAAAGACCACTTGTCGAAGAGCTGCATTACGAACTCGGATGAGTTCGTAAAGTCCACCAATCTCTTCGACAGTTTCCAGTATCATCTCCAGGTGTACAATGGCGTGTGAACCCGGTCGAGCTGCTCTTCTAGAGAGCTCTCCGTAATCACGACATCATAATTCCGGACGAATGACACTATGGTTGTCAGCTGTAATGAAAGAAAGAATTATAAATATAAATAAAGTAGTATTTAGACAATACATACCGTGAACGTGAGACGGTCCCATGTGATGATGCGATGTGCGTAGAATAGCCAGTACCACCCGGCAATAATTAGAAACGCAGAATTGCGTTGAGTGGTACTGTCTCCCGACGCCATCGCACACATAACGTTGTATAGGGGTGGAAGCATAGTGCGACCAATGGTCATAGGGATATGTGTAGCCCAAAACCAGTCATCGTCAAGTTCTTCGTTGTCATTGCCTTGCACGTCGTCAGCGTTTTCGTTATTTCCGTGATCCTGGACCTGCGGAGCGACATCTGGAGCACTGCCATTGTCATTGTTCTCGTCCTGTATGCCGTTATGTGACTGTTCCTGTGCACTTAGTTGTTGTACTACGTCTGACAGTTCGTGAGCGCTACGTTCCAGAGTTGCATGTTGTTAGTGAGAGTGTTCATAAAGTTCTCCTCATCGCTACTCTCTTCATCGATGATTTCGTTACAAAAGTCAGTATGTGTTTCGCGAAGTAGTCGCTGTTGTAATGCGTCAGTGTCATAATCGTCAGAATCATATTTGTAGGCAGGGTCTATGTCTACGTCGGAGTCGTAGTCACTAGTGTTGAGGTAATCGTTCCCAGCACAGGAAGAACATACTCCCTCAACATTGGATGATATGCTGACGAAGTCATTACTATCATCGTTATGTTCGTCTATGTCAAGAGGTAGTGGTGTGTCCTCGTCACTGATAGTAATGATTTCGGCATTGGTCATGTCAAGTAGTACTGTATCCGCATCAGGATTGTAATCTTGTAGAGAGTCCAGTACTACGGTCGTCAGTTCATAAATTTCGTCGTCGCTGGATTGGGCGTCCACAATAATAATAGAGGATGCAGAGGGCGGGATATACAGAACCTCAGGGGTAGAGGGGGAGGAATCCTTAGGTGTGGGCGCTGAAGGGAGGTAAACGTCAATTGGATAGGAAGCCTGAGGAGTAGCAGTTGGCGGGACATCGGGGAGAGGAGTTGAGGACGCTAGCGGGATAAAGTTGAAGGGATCCAGGAGTTCCCCATGCGACGGAGAACGGGGGGTAACAGAAACTTGTAAAAAAAAGAAATAAAACGTTAGAAATGTACCCACCATGAAAAAAAAATTTAAAACATAAAATTTGGGGGTTTTTACCTGGGAAGATGATGGAGAACTTGCTCTTGAAGTCATTGTATGATCGATGTGTCAACTATAGTATCAGTTGTACGAATAATTTATACTGTTTTCGTTTCGCTAAATATAGGTGTTTCCCTCACTAAAAACAACGTTTTTCATGCATTTTTAGATGACATTTTCAAAATTTAGAATACGAGCAGGCAGACGTGGACGAAATACTGCTCACCCTACAACGTGTACGTGAGCCGTATGAGAGGATGCAATCACCCGTGAGTGAAGATCAGGTTGTATTGCATCATGTCTTAAGTCCTGACTGCAATGCAAAGTTTGGGGATGAATGGTCTCCACTTGCGGAAGAGCGTTCATCGTCAAGCTCTGTGCGTAGCCGGTGCTGGGGAAAGAGGAATCTCCGATTACTCGGACACCTGCATGCGTTGTAGATGAGCAATCGTCCACATCTGCAACATATGTAGAGGGCAGAATAGTAGGGAATCCATTTGAAGGTGTGCTGAGCCCTGCTTCAACCGTAGAATTTATGGAGGAATGGTCGTACAGTAGTCCTACGGTAAGAGGAGAGGTCCTGGGACCCATTTCTGATAGTATCCTGAGCCCTACTTGTATTGCAGAGTTCGCTGAAGAGTGGAGTCCTATGAATTCTTCGATACAAGTGGAGCGAATGGATGATTCATTAGAGAGTATCCTCAGTCCTGTGTGTGCTGCTGATTTTATAGATAATGAATGGTCGCTAAATGACTTATCAATATCTAGGGGTCCTGCAACACACATACAATACTTACCTGCGCAATCACCGGTGAGGGATATAGTGGAAAATGCAGTATCTTTTCCCCAGAGTGTATTGAGCCCTATAAGTGCTGCGGAGTTTCTGGAAAACAGGTGGGGGTAATACCTTGCTTCCATCCAAAAGCACATGGCAGGGTGAAATACAATGCTGGGTAGAATATGTGTGGTCAGCAATACTATCCAGACTATCATTGCTATTGTTTCCTTACCCGTACACTACTCTACCCCTTAACCTGATATATCCATCATACATATTACCCTATTCCTGGCGATATGTTACGTTACGTCGTTGTGCAAACTAATAAGAAGAAATAAACAGTTAAAAAAAGGAGTTATAACAAAACACGTAACTCTACACGTTCACTTATATATTGTTTGTACATACTCTCTGTTACAGATCGCAATAAAACGTTTCAATGTGAATGTCTGAAGAAATTTTGAAGAAAAGACTCTCTACTGCTACATCAAAAAACTGCGTGTTGGATAAGTATTCCAACTACCCCACCTGCAGAGATGCTGCAGGCAGTATCGCAAAATCGTACTGCACTTAGGAATGTGGTGCGATGCGAACAGAACCTGCACCATCAGGGTTAAACAACTTAAAGAATAATGTGCAACACAGACATGCTGATGATTCCTTTGCAGAACCAGGACCATCGGGTTTGAACAACTCGCGGGAACGTAAGTCAGACCAAAGCAGCGAACCAGTACAAAATAAAAATAGCAATGCTTTTAAACAACTCATTGTTTCCTATAGACTATCACCATGCAATACCTGTACGGATGTACATACGTTTATGGGTGACGTTAAAGTGAATGTTTTGAAACTAATACAAATTCAGTTGCAGAAACACTTCTCATTGAAATGTAATGTTGAGTTGTTTGAGTTGTACTTTCTGAACAGTAGAGAAAGTACCGAATTAAAGTCCTTTCAAACGAAATATGATATATTGAGTGTCGGTATGGTGTTGGGAGAGTACTTTCAAAGAGCAGGGAAATCTTGGATGCTAAGCTATCAGAATTTCAGCATACAGATTCTGGTAAGTGCGAGTTATGAGTAGTAGCGTAGTACATTATTAATAGATGTTGTTTCGTAGGGTGGTCGCTGAATTTCGTATATTTAGAGGTAAACATGTTGAAATTTTCTCCACTAGGGTTCATCCTATGAATGTCCCGCCTGAAATTTCGCATAAACATGCCATAGTGAATGTGAAAAATATTGATAATTGCTGCTTTGCGTGGGCATTAGCCACACCGACGGGGTTACCACAACGGACGACTTCTTACTCTGATTTCTGGACGTTATTCAACTGGAACGGTGTAGAATTTCCTGTTAAACTGACTAACATCTCAACGTTTGAGTCCAACAATAATATCTCCATCAATGTTTATGGACTGGAAGATACGTATCGTGATGGTCATCGTATTCCTGAGGTAGTGGGTCCTGTCTACCATACAAGAGCTAAAAAACCTGTTCATGTTAATTTGTTGCTATTAGTCAGTAACCAAACGGATAATTAGTATTATGTATGGATAAAAAAATTTTCTCGTTTACTTAGCAACCAAATAAGTCGACGTAATGGGGCAAAATATTTTTGTGATTCATGTATTCATTACTTTAGAACGCAGGAGCAATTAACTCGACACGTGTCTCGTGACTGTAATTTCGTATACACTAAATTACCTGGCGTAATGCAAAGAAAAGACAGAACCGAGGAGTTCTATGCGGAAAATATACTTACGTTTCGAAACTATCAAAAACAGATGTAATATATGCAGATTTTGAAGCGCTTTTAGTACCGGTAAATACGGCTGAATCCGATCCCGAACAACCGTTCACGATAAAAACGTGTAAACATGAACCACACTCATTCAGTTATTATATTAAGTGCGGTGCAAACGCTGCTTGGTCCAAATTAGAACTATATAGGGGAGTTAATGCCGCGGAGGTATTTATTACACGACTCGAGAGTGATGTGAAACGGATATATAATGAGCATTTGAAAACTGTTGTTCCAATGTTACCACTAACTGATGAACAACTGGTGATACATGAGCAAAGTTGTAATCGTTATATATGCGACAGGTTTTTTACGGATGATCTTACAAATTCCAAAGTACGAGATGACTGCCATGTCACTGGTAAATATCGTGGTGCGGCACATTCAAATTAAAATTTAAACTATCAATTACTTATATTTATCCCAGCTTTTTTTCCATAGTCTCAGTGGTTATGATGTCCACCTGTTCATCAAACAGTTAACGAGTGAAACTGAAGAAATTACCGTACTCCCTATTAATAGTGAGACATATAGAACGTTCGGTAATCATATTTATGTAGACGAATTCATTAATGGTCGCGGATATAGGAAAAAGAAGTACATAAATTTGCGATTCGTCTATAGTTGTAGGTTCATGGCGGCATCCTTAGATACTCTATCTCATAATTTAACAGATGATCAATGTAAGGAAATATTTTGTTGATGATAATGACTTTAACTTAGTTAGAAAGAAAAGTAATTTCTCCTACGCGTACGTGAACAATTTTAATAAATTGGACGATGTCACAGTACCTTCCTATGACAAATTCTACGATAATATGCGTGATGAAAATATACCCGATGAGGAATACTGTCCCGTCCTACTGGTGTGGAATCACTTTAAGTGTAATACACTCGGGGATTATGCTGACGTATTTAAAATCAGACGTATTGCTGTTGGCTGACGTGTTCGAAAACCTTAGGCGGCCATGTATAGACATGTATAGATTAGAACCTGCGCAGTATGTTATAATACCTGGATTGGCGTGGGAAGCCATGCTGAAATGTACTAAAGTAAAGTTAGGATTATTGACTGATATGGATATGTACCACTTTTTTAAGAAAGCTATTGGTGGTGGAGTGAGTACTAGTGTTAAGCGAAGAAGTATTGCTAACAACGAGTTTGTCCCAAATAATGACCCTAATCGTCCTAAAGTCTTTTTACAGTATTTAGATGCCACGAATTTATACGGATAAAGTATGCGGCAATGTCTCCCTCATGATGAGTTTATGTGGTTAACTGAAGAGGAAATTCTAAACTTTGATGTACTGAAGATGAATGATGATGCTGATATTGGGTATGTGCTAGAAGTAGATATACAATATCCGCACCACCTGCATGATGAACACAATGATTATCCTTTTTATCCCGAAATGATCTGCGCACCACATTCCGAGGAGGAAAAATTAATTCCTAATTTATGTGATAAGACCAACTATGTTATACATTACCGATATTTAAAACTATGTATACAGCACGGGTTAATTGTTACTCATATTCATAAAGTTTTGCGGTTTCGTCAAAGTCCTTGGCTAGTACCATACATAGACCTGAATACAACTCTTCGGAATCAAGCCAAGGACAAATTCGAAAAGGATTTCTTTAAATGCATGAACAATGGTGTATTTCGTAAAACAATGGAGAATGTCGACAAAAGAGTAATAAAGTTATTAAATCATTGGGAAAATAACGGACGTCTCTTGGGTCTAGCACCGTACGTCGCAAAACCGCAATTTAAGAATTTTATTCAATTTACTGATAAATTATTTGCAGTGGAATTGTCCAAACAAGCCGTTACATATGACAAACCCGTATATGTTGGATTTAGTATTTTAGATCTTTCCAAAATTATAATGTATCAATTTTTTTACGATATCTTGCGCAGTCATTACGGTAATTGTTGAGATAACAACTGATGTGGTGTATGCCCTTATGCGGAATGTTGATGAATATGACAAATCCAACTATCAAAACGGTCTGCACGGTATTACAACGAATACATCCGTCGTCGGAAGAATGAAAGATGAGTATGCAGGGAAAGCTATTCAATATTTTTATGGAGCAGGATCAAAATCGTATTGTCTAAAGCTTGCTTATGGTCAAGTGGTTAAGAAAGCGAAAAGTGTTAAGAAAATCGTTATTCAAAAAGTGCTAACGGAGGTAGACTACAAATCTGTTGCGGAGGCGTCTGAAAAAATAGTAAAATGTCCGTGTTTAGATCAGCTTTGCATGATATATTCACTAGGATATTAAACAAAACCGCCTTTCGGTCCCAGGATGACAAGCGGTATCGATTGCGTGGCACTTGTACAACATTGGCGTGGGGGCATTGGCGAATTACAGATGGTATACATTAGACAGAGCGCAGTGGCATAATGATTTACAATGATAATAACAAACTGGTTGCAAAGCAGGAAGAGTAGGATGTTCCTCAAGTTCTATAACGGGTTTTGAAACAAACTTTCTGATGTAATCCGCTTTCTCTCTACCGTTGACGTAGACAGTATCTGTAGGTTGAATCAAGCGACTGAGAATTCTGCGAAATTGGTGTGGTGGTGTATGCCCCTCTTCCCATTTTATACAGTGTTGATTATGAATTAACCAAGTAGATTGACGACGACTCTCCGCATCTAACGTATGCCATGGATACTTTGATTTAAACATGTAGTGGACAACTTGTGTTCCATTAAAAATTGCGAGTTCTTTCGGTATAAAAACTTTTAAAGTTTAAAGCCTTGTACGTCGACTATGACGGGCATCGTATTACAGCTGCCTTACTGCTTTGGTTAACGCGTTATACGTAACTAAGCGATCGTGGAGTATAACACAGTATGCTGTCGTATTCGCTGGTATGTTGACTGCTGTTTCGAATTCTACATGAGGTACTACTGCTTTAGAGTTTTGATTCGAACAGTCTACCACTATCAATGGTGCGACTGTCGTAAATTGATTAGGTGTGAGTAACAGTTGACCATCTCTTTGATAATAGGACATTTGGAATTTAGCAAACATTTCATACAATGTAACAAAGTAATTATTATCGTAATTTACGTTTAAATTGTCATACAGATAACGATCCGTGTTAAGGAATACCCTAATATTCTTTAGTGCACATTTATCGAATCTGCTCATATCTTGAGAAACACTATTTTTTCGCCCCGTTTGAAATCCTATAATAATGTATCTGGGTGTTTCTATACTAGTCGATGTTTTGATTGCCCATGTATGTTTATCTGTTGTGGGAACTGCTGGATATATTTGTGTTTCCCAACTTCTAACTGCTACTGGAGTATTCACATTTTAATCAATATACTTCGTTAACGCCAATTCCTCCGCTAATGCTGGAATGATGTGCGGAACTTTCCAATATATTTTATCTATGTTAACTTTTAGTGCTTCATCTGCAACAGTTAAAATTATCGCATCGGTATCAATGTTACTGCGAATTAAAACCAATTCCCGTCTGATGTTCAAAATCACTTTATTGTAGTCTTCCGCAAAGCCAAATAGCATTCGCAAAGAGACACAAACATTAAAATACCCTAACGGATTGGTAGTATGCTATTTGAGGTAGGAAACCTACCTGCGTTTTCATGACGAGCGAGGTCGATCGGTGTCAATGATACCAATCCTTTCATTGTAGACGTTAATCCAACCTTCATCACGCAATCACCGCTATTCCGTTCATTTCGTATCTAATTTCACTGAATAAACATGCAAAGCCATTATTAACAAACCGCGCGGTGTTAGAGACGGCACCATCCTCCCTCCGCAATCTTTCCTCTACGTAGACGTAACTTTCTGATGGTAAAGTGCACATGTCTACCTGAATGGGTGTTCTAATTTCATCATTGTTTCAAAAGTATATGGTTGATGGGTGTGGAGTTCGGAATTTACTATGGCATTATCTACAACAATTTTTCCCTTTAGGTTTAATATACTCATTGTATTACTATGAAACCAAGACTTTGCAAGTATGCTCTATTCTGCGCTGTCAATGCCTTGAGTGTTGACCGCTTACTGACTCTCGCATTTCCACACTTCGATCTTTTATAGTTCACCTTATTGTGGTTACACGCACATGTGTTATACCGCGTCACCATCTTTTCTTCAAATGTAACTCTATCGTTATGACTTCACCGTTGAAATCGACGAGGTCTCTGTCTTGGTCTACTATTTTAAGTATTATGGTTGAAATGGTGGATGTATTTATAGGTAAATAGATGACATGTAGAGGGGATTCAATTATTTTGAATCCCGCTGGTACACTGGGAAAAAATTGACGAATAATATGTGGCGCCTCGCCATTTTTAAAACTTCCACTTGTCATATTGCATTTGATAATTAACGAATTAATCTTAATAATGTTAATAGGATTTTCAAAGGTATGTAACTCATGACCTTTGTAAACTTTTTGTTAAATCCCAGCATAGGTCCTATAGAATTTTCTACATTAAAGTTAATATCATGCGTTGCTTTCATAACTGCTTTCATAGTGTTACTGTTCGCCCGTAAATTAAAAAAATTATTCGAACCCTTCACTGTATCATTTATATGTTTATTCATATCCGCAATTTCGTATGATCCTGGCGGTATTGCAATTCTAGTTCCTTCAAATATCTGTTGGTTATTCTTGGAAGTAACGTTTTGTACAGTATTGAAAGATTCAAAACTCGTTAACCCCATTACATATTTCGACTCATTATCAAGATAAATCGGTGGGTTAGAGTTGGCTTGCAAAATACTGCTTGCATCGGTAAATGTAAATGTGAATGACATTACGATCAGGCAACGAGTGCTGAGAATCAAAAAGAAACCGTCATATAAAAATCGTAAGACTAAATCACCTCAATTGTATGTATTGATGTTTTGAACCTTGGTATAGTTATAGTCAATCGTGTTTCTGCTACTATCACTTTTAAAATAGTGAATTAATTCTAATGGTGGTTTAATATGTCCTATACTATCAAAATATGTAATATGACCATTACGCTTGATGTAAGCCGTCCAGTGTGTTCCCCTGTAATTTTGATCATCCAGATTTGCGATACCACATTCATTCGTATGGATTCGTGTAGGTAATTTATCTCGCATGTATATCCCTCTAAAATAGGGGATTTTTAATTTCTCAATAAATTTTGATAGCTCAACGTTGCTTAAGGCGTGACGTGTAGCTTCAGTGGGAGTTTTTTGAATACGGTTGTGGATATAGGTCTAAACCTCGCTTGTATGGTTTTATATATAAGCTTTTTCCTAAGGTAGCTTCTTCCATTGCTTGATTGTGTCGTTTGGATCCATCTAACGTTTTTGACGCAGTTCTTGCGTCAGTGACCGCTTTTGCAACTGCAGCTGCACCTCCATCCAAAGAACCTAAAGCTCCTAATGCTGCAAATAGGGGAATAAGAGGTATGAGTCCCCCCACGTTTCGGTATTGGTAATGTTCTTCTCTTGGGTGTCAAGATTGTTATGTTCTAAAACGTTTAAGACTTGTACCGTAGATTTTAACGATGACCGTAGTATACGACCAACACGACGTCGCGCTAGAAGCACTGCTTTGTTGAATGAAATTGGTCTGTGTCTGTGAGAACGCTTCCTACGTCGTGATTTGCTTTCCATTCCCATTCCTCTTTTTCCTTTCATTATACCGGCTATGGTTAATGCAGCTGCTCTTTCTCAAAAGGTAGCGTTTGAATCTATTCCAAGCTTTTTGTTGCAAAGCCTTATCAGCTATGTGGCGATGCCTTAGATCGTTTGACTATATCGTATTCTTGACAAGCTTCGTCCAGTTCGTTAATACCTTTGTCACCGCGAGCTAATCGTTTTCGTAAACGGGTACCCGGTCTGCAATATCTGTACCCAGGTATATGCAACTCCACGGATAATTTATTTATTAAGGTGTTAATTAATGCAGAACCTTTTTTATAGCTATTACACGGAGAACTATGCTTCATTCCACACTGACTGACAATTCACTACTAAACTATTTAATGCGTATGAACAACACACACACACACACACACACACACACACACACAAATATATATATATATATATATATATATATATATATATATATATATTACCACCATACAATTTATAGTTCAGTACTACAATGGGTGACATCCGTTTCATTCCACAAGATACTGATTACCTATAAAAATTATAACATCACTCTGAACAATAATCACTACTCAAAACATAGTGGTCTACTAAAAGGAGGTTGTAAACGAGGTATAATCGTCGGTCCATCAGGTTGCGGAAAACAAATGTTATGATTACCTTATTAGAACATCCAAATGGTTTACGTTTTGAAAATGTTTATGTATACTGCAAATCTTTATATCAACCCAAATACCAGTACCTACGAAATTTACTGCACCTTTAAAAATATCGGGTATTTCGAATACAGTGATAACAGTGACGTTATATCCCCTAGTGATTCACGTAAAAATTCAATAATGATTTTTGATGATGTAGCATGCCATAAACAGAATGAGATAAGAGATCATTTCTGTTTTGGCAGACACCATAACAATGATTGTTTCTATCTGTGCGAAACGCATTCTTCTATTCCAAAACAGCTTATACGTGATAATGCAAATCTACTAATTATGTTTCAACAAGATAGTACCAATCTTAAGCACGTGTATGATGATCACGTTAATGTGAGTATGACATTTGATAGATTTAAGGACTTGTGTTTCTGTTGCTGGCGTGACAAATTTGGATTTCTTGTGATTGATAAGGTGAGTGATGTTAATGCAGGTCGTTTCCGTAAGGGATTTGACTGTTACATTGCATTATAAATACTACACTTGATATGTAAATATGCAGTAGTAATGGAGGAGCGCTCAGTACAAGACGTTTTGTGCGCTCGCAAGAGTGTGCAACAAAAATATGCTAGTTTAAAGGACGATACTGCACTTACAGAGCGTGCAATGGAGGCGCACTTTAAACCTATAACATAAGCGTTGAAACAATTGACTACTAAGCAAGATGGTTCTCTCGTCAAATTTGAACATCTGAATTCGGAAAAACTGAGCCTGTTGCACATGAAAAAGGTTTTTTTTACATCATACACCTAAAACATCCGGAACTCGGAAGGCACCACGCATTCTTGTTCCTGACGCCATTCCACAAGCTTTA
This sequence comes from Vesta saturnalis, assembly GCA_036346205.1. NCBI lineage: Eukaryota > Metazoa > Arthropoda > Insecta > Coleoptera > Lampyridae > Vesta > Vesta saturnalis. Next base: position 163,348 of record JARFJB010002197.1, on the reverse strand, counting down.
GAGAAAACTGTGATTGCTGATACCACACATGATGACGAGAGGGAGATTCCTACTTTACAACAATTGAAAACAGAACTGTTACCTCTCAACCGGCCTTTGAAGAGTGCCTTAGTCAGTATGAAGGATTAGCGAAATATTATGTGGAAGGTATATTTAGAGATCCCGAAGACGGGTATGATCTAACATACGGTGTACACTTTCTTCCCGAAAAAGAAAAATTTTTTATTGGTGATGCTGAACTAGACTTTGTTGGAGAGAATTTTCGTATCGCTCTTCCTGATGGATCATCATTAGACTATGATGGAATACCGGGATTATATGAGCTACTATTTAAAAAAGCTCCTACGGGATACAAAAAGGGTGATCTGCAGCAATACAATGACATTTTGCGCCGCACAAATGCTGCTCGACGTAATTATAACCCAGATGACCAAATCCAAGGAAGTAATAGTAGAAATACATTGAGATCATTAAACAATTACTTCACCATAAAAACGACCCGCTACATCAGCTATTGCACCTCCTGCCACAAGATCTCGCACAACGTCTATCTCCAAAAGAGGGGGTGGAATGCAACTATTACAATATAATAACAAAGCGATTGAGTTTGTACTTTGGAATGATCCAAATAAATTACTGGATTGGTTGCGGGAGTTATTAGGATCAATGTCGGCAGGAAATACTAGCAATCACAACTAAATAATATGTATACTTGACGAATTACGTAAAGCGAAAGTAATATAGTAGGATCTCTGGTTATAAACCTATTACTATATTCATTTCATTTCATTGTTACATACAACGAACAGCACTATAGAAACTACTACATATCCAGCGCTGATGTCAATAGATAAATTTGGTGGACACCTTCACCATCAAATGACAATAAGTAAATTTGGTAAACATATTACTTATCATCATAGTGATGCCACGAAACAAGGTGATATATATTAGGAAACTTATGTTACCTTACAAGGTTTATTGCATAAGAAGACAGTGGATATTCCATTGGGTACAGATAGCAAATATTTGTTTCCTTATACAGAATGTACAATAGCGCATTGTATGTGGCCACCTCAAGTTCTTCATCTTCTAGTGGATGATCTACTGTATACGACACCGATGTTTCTAATTAGTCAAACTTTACGTAAGGAAGCTGTGATTCAACCTATAATACCAGATGGTGTCAAATTTACGCAAGAACAACAATTCATCATAGAGATTCTACTAAAATCGAAAGCAAGTGAGTAAAGCTGATATTGTTGATCAACTGCACAAACCAGCAAGGAGAAATTTTCCGCGGTGTTGTGTAGTACTAAAAGGTTTAAATGATCTCTTTCGAGCTGATTTAGTGGAAATGATATCTTACGCTCGGGTAAATAAAGGATTTTGATACATTTTAGTGATAATAAAAGCTTTCTCTAAATATGTCTCAGCTTTTCCCATTAAACGCAAGAATGGTAAACTAGTCGCAGATGTAATGAATAAACTTTTACCTCGTTTGCAAGGGCCTACACATATATGCAAACTGACATGGAACGGAGTTTTATATTGGTGAATTTAAAAAATTTAATATTAATCATTACAGTAGTTATTCCAACTTGAAGAGTATTATAGTTAAACGTGTAAATCGCACTCTTAAAGCAATAATGTGGAAAACATTCAGTATGCAAGGTTCCTATAAATGGTTATCAATATTACCTCAAATTGTTGTGGATTATAATTCAAGAAAGCATAGAACCACCGGATACAAACCTATAGAAGTAACGGAAAATAATGCTGCCTCTATTTTGAAACATTTAAAATGTCATAAAGTTCTTGACCGTAAGACACCTAAATTTAAAGTGGGGATTATGTACGTATTAGCAAATACAGAAGCATATTCTCTAAGGGTTACACACCTAATTGGAGTTACGAAGTCTTTCGAATATCAGCAGTGAAACGTTCCAGTCCAATTACCTACACATTACGTGATAGTCGAGATGAAGAGATACAGGGACGTTTCTATGAGCCAGAACTTCAAAGTGTTAAACATCCTGACATTCACCTAGTTGAACGTGTAATACGACGTCGAGGAAATATGTCTCTCGTTAAGTGGTTAGGGTTTGATAATTCTCACAATTCATGGATTTCTAACAAAGACATATATAATACGCTTTGTACGATTCCTTTTATATATTGTAATATTATGATGTAATAAATAACTCTTTTTTCAATTTATTATTAATACATACTACAATACTATACACTACTAAAGCGTTTCATAAATACGTAATCACGATGTTGCTTTTCCAGGACAGCTGAAAGTATTTGACTACACTCTTCTATTCTTTTCCTAAAGCGTGCAGAGTCTCTTGCTAACTGTTCCCATTCTCCTTTTCGCTCCCATTCTACTACATCGTGAACTACGTTTTGAGCTCATTAATGCAGACCTCCTTCACTTGTCGTGTTGTCATCTGTTGAAATATAATTCGGTAAATGACATTCTATTTCATGTACAAATTGTTCCAGAGATATTTCTCTAAGGTCTTCTATTAACCGCTTAATACAACAAATGCACTCTACACCATCGTCATGCGATAGAAAATATTTCTCACACAGACGTATTCCACTACCATACTTATAAACTAGATTATCTAAATAGTCATCACTAAACGTACCCCGCTCATACACTTTTTTATGTTCAGTATCAGATTATAGAGATTGAAATTGTCATATTAGTTTTTGCACTGCACTAACACAATCCACAGCCTTAGACCACGGCTCAGCACTATAACACATCCATATATTGACTAAACTTTATTATTATCCCTATTCTCGCTTTGGTCGTTACCACCGCTTATTACTTAACGGCTTTCGCAACTTCTACGTCAATATCAATTTTCTCCTTGGCAAATTCAACAATTTTCATAACACATGCTACATTGAGATCAAATATATCTTGTAATGGAACTATTAACCTGTGTATGTCAACATCAGGCATTTCCGCTGCCGCATGTATTATTTTATTATAAAATGCAGGAAATTCCGTAGTAGGTACTAAATCCAATCGGTAACTGACTATCTTAAGAAGTCTCCATAACTGTTCTATAGCCTCCCATCCTAAATATATTTCTGATTCTTCACAATCAGAGATGCATATAATTTTCGTCTTGTTAATAGTTTCATACGATATCGTTTTCAAACCCATCTTTGTAGGTAGCCATGCCCCTTCAGGTGTGTAGAAATAATTTGTAATTATCCCTTGATTTTCCATAAGAATGTGCCATTCCTGCTTATCAAACTCCACGCCATTACTCTTAAATTCACGACTGGTTCAAAATTGAATTGGGGTGACAGACCGATACTAACATACTTCGATTTACTTTTATTTAAAAAATACTGCACATTGTTAATTAAAATATTACGACATCCACTTGAATTCATAACACTCACAATCGCCTTTTCTACCGCTTGGCGTAATATGTTCTCCATTACATACAATACTGGTTTCACAAGTACTCCCTCTGCATTTATATCCTAATTTCCCCACTATTTCTACTGTCAAGGTTACCTCCTTCACCTTGACCGCCACACTGCACGTTACTTCAGTAATCCTACCTTTTCAAGGCCTTTATCCATGACGTTTCTGCAAGGTTGGCGGGATCTCACCAATCACTTCAAGGGTGTCTTCTTCAACTTTCCGGCCTCCCACCGTTTCAAGGTCTCCCATTATCCAGGTTCACTCCATTTCAATGTCCTCAATTCTCACGTTTACCACTATTCCAAGGTTATCATTTTCGATGTTCACACACCGTCAAGGTCGTCACAACCTCAAGGTTGCCACACTTACAAGGTCCTCCAATTCTCACGTTAACCACTTCTTCAAGGTTACACAATGCCGACATCAATCTAGTCATTCTTCAAGGTTAACTATACATGTTTTCACAAGGTCTTTCCTTCCTTTAAAAGTAGGGATAACTATACATATAGTATCGTGTTATTTCCACCAGTGTCAGTATGTCTGCTAGCCCAGTACAGAACAATTTACATCACAATATTAAATAACCTGTTTGCGCAAATATATATTTGGTTTTGGCTGTTGACGGTTTACACAAGGAGTTTGATAGACATTTTATTCTAAGTTAGTTAGTAATTTAATTTAATTATAACAGCTTCGAAATTGCGTTGCATCTCTCTAACTAATCTAGCCTGTGACATCTAAAAGCTCGGATATATACCTGCACGTAAAATATGCACGGTGTTTATTATTATTGTTTACGTCTAATTGAGAAATCGGTCATTCACTTTTGTATAACAACATTTTAATTAACTGATTACGCAATACCTATTAACTATTTTATTATCATTATATAGAATTTAACAGCGTATTTAAAAATCAATTGTATATGTTATCTTTATCTTGATTAGCCTCTTTAATATCAAAAAATAATCCAATTGTTTATTAGCTTTACAAAATAGGCCAAAATACGATCTCCACTCGAGCTCATAAAAAAAGCGGACAAAAAACGACCGACAAAAAATACATCTCCCACGTGGGCGCGTAAAAAAGCAAAAGTTAGAGTGCCCCACAAAATGTGTTTTTGACTGATTTCTAACTGTAGTGAAGTGTAGAGTGAAAAAGAATAAAAAACACGCGTTAAGATTTATACTATTAATGAAATTCAAATTAAAACGAACCAAATCACTAAGCAAAAAATAACTGCTTTTTAGTGAGAGGGGAGAACCTGATACTTTGATAATAAATTTTCAATATTTGGCATCAATTTAGTTAGGTTTCATCTTAAATCTCCTTGGCTAGTGATGTCCAGTTTGTTTCCTTTTTTTCTGTTAGACGGTTGGCAACCGCATTAGAACTCCTTTCCACTAGGTATGAGGATCAAAAAGCAATTAAAAACTTACGACATTTCGTAATATGGGTTACGGGTGTACCTTTTTGAAGCCAGAATAGCTGATATTCGTTTCTAAACTATACTTTAAGTTCTTCGTTCTCCGATAAGTTCCTCGTGCAATATGACATCCGTTTTGTGACGGTCTTTTTGTCAGTCCTGCTGTTGGGGATCATTTTGTAACGGCCGTATTACCTGTGACTATTACTTTGCTTGCATACACCCGACTACAAAGAATAATATATGGGGTTCTATTTCAATCTTTTGTAATTTCCAAATCATTGAGTAAAAATTGTATATTGTTCTTATGAAAATCTGAAATGATTACCTTTCAATTTTAACTAAGTGGTTTTAATTTATAAAGGCCACGTTCATTAACTAAACTTTTATTGTTATCGCATTTATGTTTGAGTAAATGAACATTAACAATCGCCTAACAAATTCCTAGTGCCTTTAATTGGGACGCTCCAGCTAGCTCAAAATATAACAAATGGTTATTGTTATCATTTACTAAAATTATCCTCAATTTGATGTTATTACCAAGCTGGAACCGTTCTCCTTTGTTCTCTCAATCTCTTTCTATACCTTTGTTATAGGTGAATACGATTCTAATTTTCTTTCCCACAATTTAATGATCTTTGTAAATAATTGCTTGATATATTTACACTATCCAATTTTTGCTTAATTGTTTAGTTTTAACTATAAACGGCGTGCGCGACAAACTGCAAGCGAGCTACGAACGGCTAGGCTTTTAATTATCAATGCTTTTTTATTATTGTGCTTTCTATATTGATCTATTATCCTGGATCGGTTGTCTTATTTTATATTTATCACTCGCTATCGAAACACCAACTTGGAGCACTTTCAATACGCACATAAAACGCGATTTTAAATTCTTGCGCAATCTTTTTTATTATCACCAACTTGATAACATTTACACTTTAATTCGCTTTAGCTTTTCCACACATTAATAAGGAAAATATCATTTATATTTCTTCATGACTATACCAACTGAATTTTGGTTACCTTCAACCAACTCTGATCGCTTACTCAATGCGACTGACTAAAAAATACATGTCATTATGGCAGCGTCTCTATTTGCTCCCTTTTACAAAACAGTCATGTCCCACAAATTGCCGTGTTTATTTAAAAGCTTTCTAATTTAATATGTAAATACTCGTCGAAACAAATTCAAGCTTTTCATCTTAATATTAATTATATTGACACACAAATAACCAACAACCATTTAATGTCATATAACAGCGCGAAATTGAATTTCTAATGCCTCTATTGCAGTTTCTTAAATGTCACCATATGGATTGATTATCTATTATTGTCGTGTTATCATGGTCAAAACATCTTCACACCTAGTTTCACAACCTGAATAGAGGGTATTTAAATGTTATGGAAGTTGAAATGTAATCTTCCTGGCAGTTTGGTTGTGACAAACGGAAAAGTCACCCCGTCCAATGTTTTACCCCATTAGTTTAATTCTGGCACGAAACGCTAAAATTGTGGACTTTGTTTTGATAAAGTTTAGGCTGTCACCTAACTACAAGTTAACCTCATTAAATGTACTAAACAAATCTGTTAAATAAGCTGTCTGGTTTCCACTTGATTAAATTTTGTTTTAAAATTGGATCTTTAGCATCCAAAAGCTCTAAAACAGTCTCAAAAAGAGCAAGAAAATCTTGTCAAACATAAGCCTTTCGACAGCCAGCGTACTTCAGTGTGAAGGAGCAATTGATGAAAGTTCTCGTCATTTTATTTACACAACTGCGCAAATAACCGCGTATTCAACGCGTTGCTTTGGATTCAGTTTACTGCGTTAATAACTAATTGAAGAGATTAATGCAATCTATCACCAAGATTTTTAACAACTAAACGTTGTCGATGGACAACCAGTATACTGCTAACACCACGGGTGCATTTTATTTTAAATGGCTTACAATTCCACGCTAGCGCCTAACCATAGCAGATGCCCTATCTGTTGCTATTGATATTATGTTTGATAAAAGGAATGGTTTTGCCGTGAAAAACATTAAATATTGATTCGCCTTCAGAGTCAGTTGTTCTCGCGAAGAGCAGTTTTTCGTGGATTTCTTGATCCACAATAAAACGAACTTGTACCAATAATAATGCTTCATTACCAGATAAGGTTGACTTGTCTAGCTCTGTAGAGAAATAGGTCATTTGCAAATAATTACACAAGAAGCTTTCAAATTCATTACTCATTTCATCAATACGCCTTTGAACTATGTTGTTGTTTAAACGAATTCTTTTAATGATATCAAATGCAACTTTGTGTAAAACAGTTTTTAAAACTTCTTCAATGACTGGCAAAATCATTTTTTCTCCGATAGCACGCGGTTTCCCACAATATTGCTGTAAGTAGCGAGATATTGTAAGACGCTCGCAAACCATCATCATCTCATTTTGACGTGGAAGCGAACATTTTGTCCACTGTGGGTCTCTTCTGAACTTTATCTTTGAGTGTTTGAAAGTATTTCAAATCTTTAGCTGTATTATTAGGGTGACACCTTATCAAATGAGCCTCCAGCTTAGATGGTTTCAAGGCGTCATTGCTTAAAACTTTGTTGTATAAAAGGCACATAAGCAATTGCTTGTTCGACAAGGACGGACTGAAGCCAAATTTCAAATAATCAACATTGTATTATCTACATTTATTTTTAGATTCGGCTATGTTTAATATTACCTATCTGTAGACAAAATTAAGCTATTTAAATAAGACATAGCAGTAATATAAAATAGACTGACCAGAAAAGCTTATTTTAATTAAATAATTTAACTTATTCTATATCTATTGAAAAAATTGTTGGAGCTTCTAAGGCAGGTTGCATTCCTCCAATGGAACAACTTTTGGGAAAGACGCGCTGAGCGTACAAAGGACAACATTGCGACGAACTTTTTTGAACGCAATCCTATTGAAAATGCGAAAGGTTGAATTTAGTCCTCAATACTGATGGGTAATAATGGAAAAGTTTTGTTCAGAAAAGAAAAGAAAAAAAAATATTTATATTTTTCTAATGTTTAATATCCATTTATTTATTTTTCCCAAAAATAAATACAAAAATTTCCATGATTTGAAATATTTCGGAAAATTGCCCATTAGCAGTTCTCAATAACAATATGTAATTTAAAACACTAAGAAACTCGCTTGTGTACATCACACACACTTCAATTCGTTAAAACAAACCCTGAGCCCAAACTCAAGGGGTTAATTAATTAGTAACCGTTGAATAGTTCTACTATCTACTTCCTGTTTCCATTATCTGCTCAGCTGGATGGAACAAAATTATTGTATTGTCATCGGTATTACATGCCATCGCAATGTTTCAAATCGATACGACTATTAGAAGTTTTTACTAGTGTATTAGATTTGTTTACATACATAGTTAGTTAGTTGCAGATGAAGCTAATAAAAGCGTGTTAAAAAGTACGGGCACAGTTAAACTAAATTCAACGTTGCACGTTTGAAATAAGACCGCAGATTCTGTCCGTCTGCATATAGTTTCGTTTTTTTTTCAAACCAACTTCATATTATTCAATGTATGTTATCGGGTCGTCTGTTACTTAGGATAAAAGTAACAAACAAACTAGACACAGATATATAGATTATCTCTGTACCATACCAAGAGAGCCTTTCTTAACTACGAGTGAGTTGCAAACTAAAATTTTGGAAAAACATACATACTTACTTTCCTCTGGTATTCCCAAACAAAAATTACATCGATTCACTTTAACATTGAGATGGAAATTAACATTGAGTAGTACCTTCCATTTCAACACTCCGGAAACAAATGAACGCGTTTGTTCCTCATATTGGTAATTATTGATTAATGAATTGAACAAGTCAGTGCAAGTCTGAGTCTTCCTGCGCTGTCTTTTCGAATGTTTAAGACAAGAATGGACAAGAATTTCTACCGCGCGTACGCGGGTAGGTAACATGATACCGGATATCATTATATGTGCAAGTTTCTAAAGTTTATAGTATATTGCATACCGAGACGGGAAGTGTTCCATTCCTGTTGAGAGAAGTACAATTCACCGAGAGGCGAAGCCTCGAGGTGAACTAGTTCTCGAGACAAGGGAATGGTACTTTTGCGGAGGTTTGTATACGATTTTATTCACAATTAAATAACAAGCGACATTATGCAGTTCAAATCAGCAACTTTTGGATAACATCCATCACGGCTTCTCGTTTAATCTTGAAGGTCGTGACAATGCGATTTTTAATCTTTACTTTAATGAGAAGTCATAAATGTTACGCTTGCTATTTTTCTATTGGTTTTGTCGTTACCTATCAATAATTCACTTAATAAATATGCTTATTAAAGAAAAAGTGTTGTTTGTTTCCACATATTGCTTGCGTTCACTCACCATCTACGCACGTGAGAAAAAAATGGCTGCATACTCTTGACCCTTTATTAAAATTGGCAAGTTGCCAATTTGACATTGATAGTTTAAGTCCCCACAGGTTGGAAAGTAGTCCATTACTAACCGCTTCATTTCATTAGTCTCCTTTTTTTGTTATTAGTGACCGATTAAAGTAAGCCCGTAGAATCATTTACTTTTCAACCTTTAAAGGGTTAGAAAGATGGTATGTTACAAACTAATTGTGAATAAAAGTGTATTGCGACCACAAAGCCAATATTCTACTAACTTACACAATTTTATGAGATATAAAATTGTGAAAATAAGTTTGTTTGCACCTACGACAGTATAATAATACTATCGTCGTCCGTTTGTTTGTTATGTTTTCAGGTAAAAACTAAGCAACATATCATCTGTGTATGAGGATTATTCCATTCATGGAAAGCCAAAATTAAAGTCACGAGCCGCTTAAATGAGATCCATTATCGTAGACCCCCGTTTACATCTCACGGACCCCCAATTCTTTTTTTCGCTCACATGGGCTCCTTGTAGGTGGTCGTCGACCCTTGGGAATCGAAATAGACCACTTTGGGTATCACGACTTTAGCCGTAACGATATAAAACTCTGTAAAAGTTTGCAATAACGTCTTGTTAACGTCGTTATACTTAGCAGAATAGAAATAACACTAATTAATTGTTTACATAAAAGCAATATATGTTTCCGTGCCCATTTTGTTAAATTTTTCATTTTGAACGAGGTTATATTTTCGTTGCACCACTGAGCATGATTATTTAGGTCAGTTATATAATTATACTCTCAGGTAAATAGTTAGCGCTCGTAGGTACGCGACTTTGAAGGGTTCGCGATTCCTCCCACATAGGAATGACGTCAGCGTTCCCGTCCCGGTGCGAAGAGTTCAAATAGCGGATCCCGGAAGGAGCGAAATGAGAGCTCTAGTTGCAGAAATCGCTTTTACTACTTTCACAGGCTGTTGAGACTGGCAGTCTCTATTTACCTAGCATATTTTCACGTGTGCGCGTATTGTGTTATTGAGTAATTGTGACTTTCTGGCATTTTGTACTTGTATACATTTCTTGTAGGGCTAAGGACTTGTATTGTTTTGTATTTATGATCTTGTACATATTACCGTAGGTTAGGACTTAAATATATTTTTGTAATAATTAGGGTATCGGTTACACGGCGGGCTCATCGAGAATCGAAAGAGAGTATTTATTGTTTTAACGAACTTCATTTTGTGAAATTTTCGTAATCTGGTGCCCCAGGTCACGTCATTCGTGGTATTTGCTGTAACTTTAACATTCACTATTATATTGTGATTGACTGTTTCTATGTTGTAATATAGTGATTCATTGAACAATTAAAACTTGTACTATCTGTTTTTGTGCGTTAGAAACTATATGCAGTGTTGTGCGTGTTACCGCGTGCGCGATCGAATTTCCCACTGTGTATCACTGCCACCTGACGAATTAAGGTAAATGGATTAACGGCAGTAGTGATATAGGGTAGGTTCTGGACCAGCTCAAGGTCACTCGCGTAATGCTTTGTACATGGAGCATATGTCGAATTTCCATGTAAACCGTAAGTGTGCGAGTGAGAGAGAGAGAGAGAGAGAGAGAATGTTTGCGGCGAGAGAGAATGTTTGGAGCTCTTGGAGCCAGTTCAAACTTTTGGCGGGAAATTTTTGGAGCTGTTTAAGGTGATCTAAAATAGATATGCCAAGGTCATCATATTGCAATTTTTAGAAATCTAAAAATAGAATCAGTTCATGTCAAGGTCATCTGGAGCGAGAGAGAGGGAGAGAGAGAACGTTTGGAGCTCTTGGAGTCAGTTCAAACTGTTGGCGGGAAATTTTTAGAGCTGTTCAAGGTGATCTAAAAATAGATATGTCAAGGTCATCATATTGCAATTCTTAGAAATCTCAAAATAGAATCAGTTCAAGGTTGGTGGTTTTCAAGGATACACACATAGATGTATAATAAAAGACAGGTGCGAGATTCAGTAAATCAGAATTAGCAGAAATGAAAGTAGTAGTAAGATGCATGATAAGAAGAGAAAGAAAAGAAAAGAAAGTATTGATGAGAGAAAGAAGTGAGAGGTTCGGGGATTTACCAAAAACATTAAAAGAAATAAAACTGGATTTGTAATGTTACGAAATGAAAAGAAAAATGAAGGACTTTCAGCTTAGCGAGGCAGTGAGATGTGAAATTAGATGTTTGATCTTTTAAAGATCAGTTTGAATTAAAAATTGTTATCTGGATTTTTTTTATGATTCCTACCAGAGGTTCATACTTTAAATTATTGTGGGGGTATAATTTACTCTGAATGTTATCGAAATAAAAACGTTTGAATTTATTAATACACGATTTCATTCCCTCGAAAAATGCAATTTTTGTTTGAAATAAAAAAAAGAATTTTACCTGGATTGTCCTTATGTATAAAATTTTCTAGCTTTTTTACCAGAGGTTTTATTCTTAAAAAAATACTTTTTAAGGGACGAATGTTATCGAAAGATTGTTCTACATACATAATTAGGTTCATTTAGAGCATGAAAGGCGAAATGCAAAGAAAAGCTTTGTTTATGATGCTGATCATGAAACTATTTTAAAATTTATCGCTCAAGCAATTCTTGGAATTTGACTGAGTCAAGTTCACGTGTTAATTCAGTTACCACTTTTAAAAGAAAATATGCTAAAGCGTTTTAAATTGAAGAAAACAGCCCCTTTCATGTATGTCTGTGTGTGTGTGTGAGTGTGTGTGTGTGTGTGTGTGTGTGCGTGCGTGCGTGCGTGCGTGCGTGTGTGCGTGCGTGTGCGTGTGCGTGTGCTGCTGTGCGTGTGCGTGTGCGTGTGCGTGTCGGTGCGTGTGCGTCGTGTGCGCGTGTGTGCGTGTCTGTGCGTGTGCGTGCGTGGGCGTGTGGCGTGTGCGTGTGCGTGTGCGTTGTGCGTGCTGCGTGTGCGTGTGCGTGTGCGTGTGCGTGTGCGTGTCTGTCTATGTGCTGTGTGCGTGTGCGTGTGCTGTGTTCGTGTGCGTGTCGTGTGTGGTGTGCAGTAAAAAACGAAGCTGCGCTATTGAATCTAATTCGTTTGACTGATTATAGTTTATTTTAAATATCAATAAAAAGTACCATTCAATCTGAAATCACTCCTTGTGCATATGATGTCATAATACTTTTAAAATGTTTATGTTTTAAATTTTAATAAAAAGGTGCCATTCAATTGAAAAACGGTATTTGTAATTTTTTAAATAGAAGTAGTAGTTGCAACTTGTAAAAAATGATTACGAGTGCTTTTAATATAAAGCTGTATATAATGTACTCCTTTTGCCCGAGAATTTAACTTAACCTTGTTTGAAACATATTCGCACGTTGCACTTTATTTATTTACACTTGTTTAATATTTTCCATGCACTTTCAGTTGATTATTTTTTTATATACGTTTGCAGTAGTAACCGCTTGATATCCCCCTTTTTCTTTGGGTAGCGTTAACAGATATGTCAGGTATATACTGCTAAAGTGTGAATATTCATTCATTCATTATCTTGTAATCGTAGTCATGATGGCTTCAACTAATAAAAAACCCAAACTATCATTCAAGAAGAAGTGTAATATGTTACATGATATCTTGGTGCCATGTTCTAGCCAGCAGCAGCTGGCACCTTCTTTTGAAAATATTCCAATTATCTCTATCAAAGATAGCGATGTTGAGGATGACTTATCTCGCTATATTGCAAAGTAAGTATACGTTACTTAATTTAGTTCTCATTTACTAATTGTTCCATTATTATTTTTTCAGCATTACGCTCGCAACGACTATCATAGCAACTCCAGTACAACATGGAGGGAAAAATTTGACGCTAATCGCTGAGGAGGAAGCAGGAACACATCTTCCCAGTACCTTGGAACAGTTTAAAATTAAAGGTGTTAAGTGGTTGCTTCCAATTTTAAACGTGTATGTGCAAAGTGAAGTGTCAGAAGTTTCTCGCGTGGAGTGCCTAAGTGTCGAATTAGCAAAACTTAAATACATTTGTTAATAAAAAAAATGTAACCCTTAACATGAAATAAAATGTTAGTGTAAAAAAGAGGATTATAATTCTCGTACGTTTTTTAACATTTATTTATTCTTTATAGATTATTATAAACAAATCTAATCCTAACAAAAAAAAACTATTTTAAACTTAACCTAACACTAATTAACAAAAAATAAACTAAAACTTAAACACCTAAATTCTAACGTATGTAACACTTTTTGTATCATGAATGTTTTCGCACTTTTGCTAGGAATCATTGATTCGAATTCTTCCGTTGGCCTCTGCATTTAGACTTGATGACCACTGTTCACATAACTATCTAAAATGTTTAGCAACCATCTCACACTCTTCTGGTGAAATTTCTGAAGGGTTGTTGGGTCTTGGGTTTCATGTAGTAAACCCTAGTATTCGCGCCCTTCTTCCCTAATAAGCTGCAAATTCTTTCATCCCTATTGCAGTGGAGGTGCTGCAGGTTGAGGTGTCGGTGGTAGTGATGTTGTAGGCGTAATGCTAGAAAAAATAGAGTAAAATAGCTATGTATCGATCAATAGCTAAATTATATAGTATATTTACTTTTCAAAATATTTACTTCATCAGCATCACCATCACGAATAGAGGTAACAGGAATATTATCATAAAATTCTAAGTGAGAGAGTTTTTTTGCTGCAGGTGAACGGACCACAGCACAGCAAGTATGTAACTAAATGTTACAATAAAATTTTAAGATTATATATATTAAATCTGTTAACGTTAGCAAAATTGCTAAACAAATGGAGGTGGTTGCACGAAGCACTGTCCTGCGCAGGCAATGGTTATGAACTTACTCTTCAAGGTAACAATTTAAATCTAAAATAAAGTTTTCAATATATATTTAACCTTGAATTGGTTTATATATGACTATTACAGGTAAGAAGTTTAGCAAGTCAATACATTGTGCTGATGATGAATTTAAACCTAAAGTATTTGTAATCACTTAAATTAACTAATTTACATACCAGTTATAATAAATAACAATAAATAAAATATTTGCTGAAGTCCATTACTGAATAATTTGTTCATATTTTGTTGTTGGATACAGTTTTTCAAGATAACTGTGATTGTTAAGTAGTAGTGATATTTTAATTTAACAAGACGTATTATTCCATTGTTAAAAACGATTTGTAAAGAACATGCGTATAATTAGCACTAATATAAGATATAATTCAAAATGAAATTTATTTAGAGGCAATTTTGTTTAATGAAAAATTTATCATTGTTAAAGTGTTATCTTATGAGATTTAAAGAATGCTTCCACCCTTCAGCATTGCTTACTACTTGAAGTGTTCATACAATGATTCTTTATCGATTTAGCTTTATGAATAATTGCATTCAATGGTTTGTTAAAGAGCTTCAATTGCACATTCCACTGAAATAATCAAAAATAATCCTATGAATTTTAACCTCAACCAGGTTGAACACTTTGAAAGCATCACGATTTGTCACATTTGCGAAAAACCATTTACTGATTATGATATAAAAGTTAGAGACCATAACCATTTTACTGGAGCATTTTGGGGAGCATCACATCAGAATTGCAACCTAAACTATAAACACTCCCACATTCTACCAGTTGTGTTTCACATTTTATCGGGTTATGATTCACATTTCATCATTAGAGAATTGGCTAGTGTTCCCTGTTCGATTTCACTGCTGTCCATAAACAAAAAAAGATATATCTCTTCCACGAAAATAATAGAATGCATTAAAATTAAGTTTAGGTTTATTGACTCTTTCAAATTTATGAGCAGTAGTATTGAAAAGTTTTCAGACTATTTGGAAAATAGGAAAAAAATGATTACCCACGGTAACTGTAACAATGATGAAGAATTTTCTCTACTAGTTGGCAAAGGTGTCTCCTTATGAGTACATTGATACTTAAGATAAATTAAGTGAGGCAGCGTTTTTCAGTCATCTTACTAATGAGAAAATCAATGATGCGAGTTTTGCATATGCTGTTAACGTTTGGAACGAATTTAGTATTAAATCACTAGGAGAATTTGTATTTAAAACAGACATTCTACTTTTAGCGGACATTATCGAAAATGTTCGGCAAACTTGATTAAGTACCTACAAACTTGATCCTCTGCACCGGTTTACAGATATTGATATGCTACCGTTTATTGAAAGAGGAATTAGAGGCAGTGTAACTCAATGTTCTAATCGGTACATGGGAGAAAAATTTGATCCCACTTCCGAAAGTGTGTATTTAATGTACCACGACGTAAATAAATTATATGGCGCCACCATGTCTGAATTTCTACCATTTGGCGATTTTTCTTTTGTTGATGAAGCTAATTTTGAAACTTAGGATTTAATAAATCATCCCGATGGTTCGGAAATTGGTTATATACTCGAGTGTGATTTAAACTATCCTATAGAATTACATGAGGCTCACAGTGATCTATCATTGGCACCCGAACATATAGTTCCTCCTGTACCTGATTACAATTCTAAAATTAAAAAGCTATTGCTTGCATTGTATCCAAAACATAATTACGTAATTCATTACCGAAATTTGAAAGAATATTTAAAATATGAATTAAAGTTGGTAAAAGTACACCGTATATTACGTTTTAAACAGTCCTTAGGGTTAAAGAAATATATCGATTTAAATACCACCATGCATCAGAAATCTCAAAATGCTGATGGAAAATGTACGTAAGCTAAGGACATACGTTTAGTAACGAAATGTGGTTATGGTGCTCATTCAAAACCAATTTTATAGTTGACAATATTTGATAACGATATGCTTATCATTCAAATGAATAAGCTAGAAGTATATTTCAATAAACCTTATATGCAGGGTCAGTGTTTTAGACGTTTCAAAACTTTTTATACAATTTTCATTACGGTTACACACTAAGTTTCATAATAATGCTAAGCTCTTGTACAACACGGATGGTCTCATATACCCTTTTCAGTTCCTATCTATGAATGCATAAAGAAACATTGATAATTAGTACATCTGATTATAGCTCACAATATCTTGGAATTCCAGTAAATAAAAAGTCACCGTCTTAATGAAAGATGAAAATCATGGCGAAATTATGTTAATTTAGGACTTCGTGAAAAATGTATGCTTACACGTTGATGAAAGAGTAAAAAATCAAAGGTTCGATACATGATTATAAACATATTTTGATGGTAAAGCAAATGCATCTGATAAGGTCAAAGAAACATGATGTGTTTACAATCAAACAGAAGAAAGTAATATTGATTTACAAATTTAGAAAAAAAAAAAAAAAAAAAAGAAAAGAACAAACAACAGAAAAAAAAGAACAAAAAAAGAAAAACAAACAAACAAAAAGAAAGACAAAACAACAAAAAAAAAAAAAAAAAAGAAAAAAAAAAAGAGAAAAGAGAGAGAAAAAAAAGAGAGAGAAAAGACAAAGAGAGAAAGAGAGAGAGAAAAAAAAAAGAGAAAAAAAAAGAAAAAAGAGAGAGAAGAGAGGAGAGAGAGAAAGAAAAAAAGAAAAAGAGGGAGAGAGAAAAAAGAGAAAAAAAAAAAAAAAAAAGAAAAAAAAAAGAGGAGAGGGAGAGGAAAAAAAAAAAAAAAAAGAGAGAGGGAGAGGAGAGAGAGAGAAAAAAAAAAAAAAAAAGAAAAAAAAAAAAAAAGAAAAAAAAAAAAAAAAAGAAAAAAAAAAAAAAAAAAAAAAAAAAAAAAAAAATAAGAAAAAAAAGGAAAAGAAGAAAAGAAAAAAAAGAAAGAAAAAAAAAAAGAAAAGAGGGAAAAAAAAAAAAGGAAAGGAAAGAAAAGGAAAAAAAGAAAAAAAAAAGAGGGAAGAGGAAAAAAAAAAGAAAGAAGAAAAAAAAAAAAAAGAAAAAGAGGGAGAAAAAAAAAAAAAAAAAAAGAAAAAAAAGGGAAGAGGAGAAAAGAAAGGGAGAGGAAAAGAAAAAAAGAGGAAAAAAAAAAAAAAAAAAAAAAAAAAAAAAAGAAAAAAAAAAAGAAAAAAAAAAAAAAAGGAGAAAAAAAAGAGAGAAGAGAGAGAGAAGGAGACAATTTATCATTTATAGCAGTAATATTGAAAACAAGTTGAAGGAAGAACTATGGTATAGTGCTGATCAAATCTACAGAAAGTACCTGAAGTGTTCTTAGATGGTGAAGTGCTCTCCGAAAGCTATTGATTTGTACTGAATATATTACAACATATCGTCATACCTGATGAGTGTTTTAACTGTGTGCTATAAACTCAAAGTGTGCAAATGAAGTTATTATTAAGACATTATTTGATAAAAAAATTAACTTAGACAATATCATTAAAAGTTTTTTGAAATTGTGTGCTGATATAGGTTACAATTCATTAACTTTTAATGAAGTAGATAGGATCTTAGATGATATGAATTTACTTGGTAACATACCGCTTAAAATGTACGTATACAATTTATTAGGGGGTCATAGTTGATTGTGTATTTCAACAAATGTTAAATCTAGCTTAGAAACTATTAATTCAGCTAATAAAGGCATTTTATCTATTATAACTGAATGTATTGAGAAAGCGGCATATTATGCTAATTACAATTGCTTCGATATTTTGATTGAAATATTATTAGAACAAAACATCAAATAAAAGTTTCAACCGTGGAAAAACGAGGAGAACCACACATTTTTTTACTGGGTATTAGAAAACATCGATAAAGGTGAAACAAATACAGATTCGGAAATATGGCCATCCATTAATTTAAATGACTGCAGAAGTACGTTAGGTTTACTGTATAAGTTAATGAAATTTTAGAAAAAAACATTGTTTATGTAATATTTATAAATAAAATGCAAT
This sequence comes from Vesta saturnalis, assembly GCA_036346205.1. Lineage (NCBI taxonomy): Eukaryota > Metazoa > Arthropoda > Insecta > Coleoptera > Lampyridae > Vesta > Vesta saturnalis. The sequence continues at coordinate 145,202 of JARFJB010002197.1, read as the reverse complement.
TATTTTTTTGTTCTTTTATTTAATCTAAACGCTACATCCTTTGATACAAACTATTCCTATGGCAATATAAGTAATTTATTTCACAAATTACAAGTTAAATATCTAGTTATAAAACAATATCGTCTTTATTGATCCATGATCTTACATCTTTGGACATGACACTAATTTGTTTATCCACAAGTTCTTTAAGTTTTATCGTACATTACGCAGTGGTAGCGGTGAGTGGCTTTAACGTCAAACTTTGAGTGTAGCTCAAAAGATTTGTCAGTTGATTAGATCGAGAATGGTATTATTTGTATATACAATATAAGCCGTATTGACAAACTCATTTCATTGCCGTCGCAGAATGATCTGGGAAACGGATACCTGTATTGCGAAACAGGTACCTGTTTTTGAGAAACGGCTATCTGTATTTGAGAAAGGTATCTGTTTTTGGAAAACAGACCCTGTCTTTAATGTCAATCTTTGAGTGTACGTCAAAAGAATAGACAGCTGATTAGGTCGAGGATGGTATTATTTGTATATACTATATATATACGCCGTATTGACAAACCCATTTCTTTACCGTCGCTGAATGATCTGGTGAACGAATATCTGTCGCGAAGACTTTTGATTTGCTTGATTACCACAAAATCTGCTAGCTTACTTCCACTGAACATCAATATAAAAAAATTGCAATGTAACACTAACAAAAATGATCTCGGACGCCAAGTTATTTTTTAATAATGCTCGGAATAACTAAACCGAGGTCTACACTAAAAATTTTATCAAAATGTAAAAAAAATAAAAAATATACAACTATGTTTATTAACAGTTAATGATAGGGTTAAATAAAATATATCTTAAAATTCTAGTCTTATACTAAAAATTCATTACATAAATACCTGTTTGTAAAATTTTTTACACAAATTTTTAATAACTCTGGTATCTAAATGATTACGGAAATTTCAACTAAGGTGATGTCATCTTTGCATCAATATTGGCAATATCTTGTAATAATGCTTTATGTAGTAAGCCACACCAAACTGGAATTTTATTTATAAATTTATCTTCATGAAATGGAATAATCCGTTTAATGCATTATCTTGAAATTTTCCAATAAAATTGCAATCATAAAATGAACGCGTACGCAACAGTAAAATTAAAAGCGTATTTAAAATGTAATCAAAGTAAAAATAAAAGAAAGGAAAGTAAAATAAAAGTAAAAGTGCCTGAAAAGAGCAAATGTTTTTAATTTTTAGAATAATGCGTTAAAATATCTTACCCTCAAATTAATGGCACTTTACACTAAAATTTAGGTGGAAAACCCAAAAAATGCTTCCTGCACACACAACAGCCATCAGGAAGTGAAAAAAAATAGATGCTTTGAAATTAGACTAGGTAGTCGTACGTGAAAGGATTTGCGCAAAGAATTAAGTCAACGATGACGCGTTGCGCGAATAAAATGATCAGAAGAAAATTTAAAGTGGGAATAAACCATTAAGAAGTATATACACTTAAGAAGATATGCACTTAAGTTACACCAAAATCCAAATTAAGTTGCCTACCTCATACCTATATTTCAATAATTAAAATGTTTTATATTTACAACAGAACGAATGAAAGACCTTAAATTAAGGTGTATTTTAATACAACTCAAAATGGGTTGTTACAACTGTATCCAATTTCAATGTGTTTTGCATGATGAGTATCGTTCGATAGTTTATAATAAGCACAATCGATTAAGTATTCGTTAGCTGCTTGTTTATACACTTCACCCTTATCTTGAGACCAGCCAGGAGAAGAATAACCTTTTATCTTTTCTCTCTTCATTCTTATTTTTACTACTACTACTACTACTACTATGAAATCGTGTATTAAAAAAAATTCAAACGTTTCTTTTTCGATAACATCCATAGTAAATTATACCCCAAAATAATTTTAAGGATGAACCTCTGGTAGGAATCATAAAAACAATCCAGATAAATTCTTTTATTTCAAACTAATTTTTAAAAAATCAAACATCTAATTTCACATCCCCCTGCCTCGCTAAGCTGAAGGTTTTTCATTTTTTTTTCATTTTATAACATTACAAATCCAGTTTTATTTCTTTTAATGTCTTTAGTAAATCCCCGAACCTCTTATTTCTTTCTCTCATCAATACTTTCTTTTCTTTTCTTTCTCTTCTTATCATGCGTCCTACTACTACTTTCATTTTTGCTAATTCGGATTTACTGAATCGCGCACCCGCCTTTTATTATACAACTATGTGTGTACCATTGAAAACCACCAACCTTGAAACACTAAGACTAAGAATTACAATATGATGACATATCTATGTTTAGATCACCTTGAACAGCTCTAAAAATTTCCCGCCAAAAGTTTGAACTGGCTCCAAACATGATGACATATCTATTTTTAGATTGTAACCTTTGATTCTATTTTTAGACTTCTAAGAATTCCAATATGATGATGATGACTCTGACATGAACTGATTCTATTTTTAGATTTCTAAGAAGTTCAGTATGATGGCCTTGACATATCTACTTTTAGCTCCAAAAATTTCCCGCCAAAAGTTTGAACTGGCTCCAAACATGACTACATATCTATTTTTAGATTGTATCCTGATTCTATTTTTAGATTTCTAAGAATTGCAATATAATGACCTTGGCATCTATTTTTAGATCACCTTAAACAGCTCCAAAAATTTCCAGCCAAATGTTTTAACTGGCTCCAAACATGATGACCTATCTATTTTTAGATTGTATCCTATGATTCTATTTTTATATTTCTAAGAATTGCAATATGATGATGACCTTGACATGAACTGATTCTATTTTTAGATCTCTAAGAATTGCAATATAATGACCTTGACAATATATATATATATATATATATATATATATATATATATATATATATATATATATATATATATATATATCTTTAGATCACCTTGAACAGCTCCAAAAATTTCCCGCCAAAAGTTTGAACTGGCTCCAAGAGCTCCAAACATTTCTCCTTCTCTCTCTCTCTCTCGCTCACTCCAAACATTCTCTCTCTCTCACTCCAAATATTCTCTCTCTCATTGCACACTTACGATTTACATGGAAATTCACCATATTTTCCATATACAAAGCATTAGACGAGTGACCTTGAACTGGTCCAGAACCTACCGTATATCACTACTAACAGCCAAGTCTTAGTTTATATCATTGTTATACTTGTATACGTTATTGTTGTGTAAATTTGACAGTACAAATTTTTGTGTTCAGGCAATTAACTGTGAGGACTTCGTGTTCACTCTTTTAACAACTCGTTTAAGGGTGAAGGGTGTTAAGTCCATTCACACCAATTAAAAGAGAAAGTTTCAATTTAATTGTGTATAATCCTTAATTATATACAGCCCAGCCATGCTAGCTGATAATAATAACAAGTTGATTTGCAAATGTTGTACTCTGATCTACTAAGCTGCAAGCAACTTGCTCAAAGTATAATTTAACTTTAGGTACACTTTAAATACAAAATATGTATATAATGAACTCTTGGACATATGCGAGAGAGTTACAAGTTTAAACTTTTACCTACCGAAACGGTTCTAAATTGCTCAATCACCAAATCATTATTAATGCTTCCTTCTGTAAATTATATTGATTCTGTGGTGTTCGTTTATACTGAACACTGTTCAACACTGCTAGCAGATATTTAGATGTTGAACTTAATCTAAAATGTATTTCAAACTGCCCACTGGAGGAACCATAATTTCTGTTTGTTTATCATCTTGTCATCGCAATGTTAAATTACTATTTACTAAGTAGGTATTTATTATGGTTCATACTGGTTTATATTGGCTGATATTACGCAAAGTCCTTTAAAAAACGTATTTAATTAACCTAAGAATGAAGTAACAATGGCGTACATAAACCTAAATGCATTGAATATAATCTATGCTACAGGTAACAAATTTTTAGGTTATACTGTTTACAATTGTTGTAACAAACGCCAAGTAGCACGGAATAGGCCGGGCACGTACAATCTCGTTTACTCTTAAATCGCCTATTAGTTATCCGCTCGAACTATACTTTAACACCAAGTGACATCTGAACGCTGTTAATTTTAGCTACCTATGTGAGTGTTAAATTGTGATTACTGTTAACGTAAACTACATATTGCACTTAGGGATTTGTGGATATGGTATCATACCTTATAGTTTCTGTTGTAAAGTTGGATACGATACTATTTTATTTTAAACATTCGGAATGTAGAAAAGTTGTGACACGCACATCATTAGTTCATTTTTCCTTTTTTAATGTCATTAAACACTAAAATATAATTTTGTTTGTACAGTGCGTCGCGAACTTAAGTTTGACGTGTAAGTTTCTAGTTGGCGATAAATTGGAGCTCTTGTTACCGCAGCGATTTGTTTAATGTACACCCAAGATGTTTAGTTTAAGAAAGGTTTGGAGGGGCCCAATACAACACTTCTCTTTGGAACCGCCAGTTTTGATTTATAAAATATATTTTTTTTCCGTTTTGGTTATGCTAATTTGAATAAATAACTCTATTGCTTTGTGGTAGAACCCCGAGTACCCAGTTTTTTGATAATTATAAATTAATTAGAACGCAAATTATTTTTCCCCTATTATCCTTTTGTAACTTAGTGGGTTACTATATATTGTTGTGAAGCAAACAATGTTTTTTTTTGTTTAATATTAGGTGAATTGACTAGTAACTGGTCTGGAGGTATTATTATCATTATTATTAATGTTACTATGATTATTAAATTTTATTGCGGGTATAGTTTTATAGAAACCAGTACACTTTACTAAAACGTTTTATTTATAAAAGATACTTACTATTGCAACAACATAATAAATGGTTTCTTAATGCAATCTAACATACGCACTAATTCCCGCAAGATATCAAAAATATAAAAAAATCAGGTACCTCTTACAGAACCTCGAATGGAATGTAAAAATGTAATAAATAATACTGCACGTTGCATATTATAAAATTATATGGCATCTTAAAAGAGTAAGTTAGTTAGTCTGCACTTCGGGGAATACTCCATAATTTTTTCCACTTGATTTTTGTTAAAAGTTCCTCTGCGTTGACTAAAAACAAAAGAAAAAAATTAAAACACAATTAAAGGATATGATTAAAGAAAGGTTATACCTTGGGTTTTGTTTTAAAGCAAATCAAGAGTAAATTTCTTGTATCACCAAAATTAAAAATAATAATGATTACCTTCTAATGGCATCCACAATCTTATTTTTATCGAATCCACACTCCATTAAGGCGATTGCTATAAGAACAGCAGATCTTCCAAGTCCATATTTACATTGAACTGCAAGAGATGATTCTGGAAAGTCGCGAAAATAATTTTCAACAATCGCGATCCATTCGTCAATTACTGCATTCGTAGGAAATGAGCCATCTGGATAAATTAATTCTTGTACGTGTATGCCTCTTGCATTGAAAGAAGAAACACTGTAATCAGATTCCGACACTTTTATAAGCATGCGGGTATCATACTCGACCAGCTCCTAAAATTAACAAATTTAACATTATACTTCATAAATATTATTACTTACGTTAATGTAAGAAGTAATGTTGAATATGTTTGGCTGGCCCGTTAAAACAAACTTTAAATTTTTAAATTCAATTACGGTCATTCTTGGGGTAAGGGCCATTTTAAAAATAATAACTCAAACAATATAGACTAACTGATCAAACATAAAAGTATTTTCTAACATTTTCATACAATAATTATTCTTTGGTGTAAATGCAAAAATGTTTATATTCTGTTATCAAAGTTTAGGTATAATATTCTTGTAATTACTCATACTTAGTTTAATAAAAATATCAATTAACAAGGTACTGGAAATGTTGCGAAAAGTATTACGATTTTCACTCATGTTTTATTTCAGCACTTATTTCGTTCCTAATTCATCCCAAATCGCAAGAGGCTAAATGCAGTAGTGTTTAGATTTATCTTAAGTAAGCATCTACCTACATGATTTTTAAACTCTGAACGCTTACACGTCCGCATAATCATTATCTGAGTGCGATGCTGTCACATGGTCATTGAACGAAGTGTTTGTTTATGTAGGATTCGCAATTTTTTATTTAAATTTTGTTCGAAACTTCCTTGGTAGAAAAACAACGTGATTATATGTCAGTACATGCTGATTATCATGTTTCATCGTTCGAAAAAATGAATTTCAAAAACTACACTATCATTATCATTGTTAATGGTAATTAATAATATTACACAATTTACAGATATCTTACAAGGTAAATGTGCAATATTTAAAATGTTTAAAAACAAATAATGATGTATTTGTATATGTATTTTAATACTAAAGTACTTTAATTTGGGCGAATGATTCACATTTAATGCATTAAATCTGGCTACATAATTTTTTTTGGAAAATATTAATAATAAAGTTTCTTCAAAAAATCTGCTTTTTTGGTTCGGTTTTTGCCACCTCGGTCCTTGGCAGCGGCGTCGCTACATATTATAATAATAATAATGATTACTACTATTATTATTACTATTATTATTTTTTTTAATGATATATCTTTGCACATAGTTCTACACCACAGTGTTCCAAAAATTCTTTCTACATTTTGTTTATGTCAATGAGGCAGATTTATTTTTTTAGCACTTTATATACACTCTTTAACACATTGTAGAAACACAAAATGTATTCAGTTTTCATTTCAGTTTGAACTCTACTAGGAACCAGTGGTTGGAATTCCTGAATTACCAATAATTCAATACTATAATAACTTAATCATTTTTTTAAATTAATGTATAATGTGTAAGTAATGCATTAATTTAAAAAACCGAAAAACATTTGCAAGTACAAGTATGCAAAATTGAACACTACCAACAAACGAAATTGAGGAAAACCTTTTCAATGCCTTAAATTTTTTTAAAACAGTACAGAACAGATTGAAGCGTTCACGAATTTCAAAACAAAAGCATATTTATTAAGTATACCGCCGATTTGCCAATTAGTTGTAGGTAAAAAAATTTACTAGCGTTAATTATATATTCATTGTATTATAGTGTACTCGAATTAAATTTAAACTATAGAAATGAAGGTAGTTGAAGGAATCAGAGTTCATCAATGATGATAATCATAACAGAGGTGTGTGTTATTTTGGAATAGCAGAATTAAACCATATGTATAATTAACCGCTCATTAGGCGCCATTTTGCACCGTTGTAAGAAAGTTTTGCGCGCTAATAGGAAAGCAGGTATTACAAAAATTACATTTATACGGCCAAGTTCACCGAGCCGTGAAATTTTTTATAAATTAATTTCTTTTTGCGGAATAACTTGGCGCCCTTTAAGCGCCGTAAGGCGCCGTTACAATAAGATTTACGCCATTATAGGAAAAAAGTTATTACAAAAATTGCGTTCTAATGAAAAAACCTACAAACATTTAATTGGCACTACGAACTTCACGGATTCAGGAATTAAAAAAAAATCAATGCTTTGTTATTAAGTAACTTGGGTTACATTTTCCCTTACGTATATGTACTTCAAATCAAACGACAGATATTTTATAAAATAAAACTTTTACTATACAGCTATGACACATTGAATGAATGCGGCAGTTTCTCATAAACACGTACGGTGAATGATAAATGCTGAAATTAATCTTCGTTAGATAATAAGGCGAAGCTCTTATTGTTGAATTAACATTTTTCCAATCCAAATATCATTTTGATATTTCCTGAAATTAAGATAAGGTAAGAGAAAAAGTAAACGGAAACCTACTGCCTAAAGAAAATGTTGCAGTCACCATTGAAGCTTTATACAGTTAAATTACTAACTTTGAAAATAAATACTCCGTTTCAACACGTTCTTGTTACATAAATTTCATGTGCTTTAAGTGTTTTATTAATTTGAAATTTTTTTAAATGGCTGGAGGAAAGGGTAAACCCGCGACATGTGGACATTGAAATTGTCAACAAATTACTAGTTTCATATAAAAATGACATGCTAAAAGGTTTATGTAAAAAGTCTGACACTGTGTGGAAGATTCATAGTGAGAAGTACCCCGGAGTATGTCTGCTAATGCATTTTATACCTACGTCAAAAATTACCGCGGCAATTGTCAAGAACATATCCTTGGGATTCAAGTCAACTGCAACTGAAGAAATGATCCTTGAGAACGAAGGGGGTCTCACAAGTAATTCTGAAAGTGAAGACAGCAGTTTGGACCATTATTGTTGCAATACATATATGCTACTCAAGTTTCAAGACTGGATTAATCTTCTAGACTCTAAGAATAAATTACGTTTTAATTGGACGAATATTATCTTTAAAACATTTGAAGAGGCCAACACACATGTTAAATGTTGTATAATGTTCAAGAGATATGTCATATTCGAATGTGGTAGAATATTTTTGGCAGCGGATGCATATTGTAAAGATTGCAATAACTGGTTCAGGTTTGAAATAATTAATAAACCCTCTGCACCGATAGATGTTAAAATACACTTGACGCAGACTACAAACCTTCCTCTTTGTCGGTGTACAAAGTCAAAGAGGTTTTTAAAATATGATCTTCGTGACGAAGTTGGTTCGGATTTGAACAAAGGGATGTCTGCTACCAACTGCAGTCGTGAATATGCTAATAAAAGAATGCGATATGGTGAAGTAGAGCCTACAACACTTTACACTTCCGAAGTGTGAATCATGAGCGTCGGACAGGATTTGGACCCAATATTGCCCAAAATCTATATTTATACACCGATTCCATCAAGGTAGCTCTATAGCCAAAACTAAATACTGTACCCCATGAGTGTTTGAAAGCATTTGGGCCGTATTAGTTAAACTGAATGTCGCCACAGGAGTGTTTCGCAAATTGCGTGGGAGAAAATTTCACTTTACTTGAATTTGGTCATTCTTTTACTTGGTAATGTATTCATATGCCCGCTTACGTAAAATATACAAATGATACCTAATTTTGTTTCTTATTTATAGCCACCTAATCAATTGAAAAATTATAAATGGGCACATATTTAATTTATGGTAAATTTTATAAAATTTACGGTACTAACACTGTATTCTATCAACATTAGCATGGTAAAATAGTACTTAATGTACTTATAACATGTATATATATATATATATATATACATATATATATATATATATATATATATATATATATATATATATATATATTTACACACTTGATGTTTTTATACTAAATACTGTATAAGTAAACATACAGACAATAAAACAAACAGAACTAGGACAAACTTACAACTAAAACCAAGAAATTACGAACAAACGCAACACAGCAAATTATCCAACACACACGAACCCAGCAACCACACACAAAAACAAATAAAAAACCTAACCGCCCAAACTAAATAAACTATGTAAACACAATTGAAACAAACATGCATTTTTAGCGATTACATAAACGTGAGTCTGGTTTTTCCAGGATTGTCTCTGGGGCTATATAATAAGTATAGGTCTGTTAATGATATTGCCCTAATACCAAACTACAGCATTGGTTAACAAAATGAAAGACAAGGTATTAAAAATATTTAAGAATGCGATTGATGCGGATGTGCAGAATCAGAATTTGGTATGATAAATCTTTTCATATTTTACCAGTAAAAATTCTGTCTCTGTAAAAGGAACCTTAGACGTAAGCACGATTTTAAGAATCTGTCCTTTATTTTAAATTTTTAGGTCTATATCTTGTGAAAAAGGCCTTAGGGGTTGGAATATTTTCATCCTTCCAAAATGATCTTAGATGTTGGGACAATTTCAACAATCACCCCTCTAATAGGACCTTAGATGTTGGGGCACGAATGTGTCAAAAACACTTTAGCTATTAGGGCGACACGTTTCTAAGAAAACTACATGTTGGCTCTATATTTTACAGGTAGGTCCTTATTTTATTTATTTTATGAAGCATCCCCCCAACAGAACCTTAGATACTGAAACAACTTCGAATGCGTCAAAAGGAGATTAGGCGTTAAGGCAACAGCCCTCTAAAAAACGTTAGATGTTGGCGCTACATGGAATGAAATTTAAGAGTTATGATGATCGCGTTCTGAAACGTCTGGCACCAAAACATTCTGCGCCGAAACATCTTAGCACCGAGAGGGAGACTCCGAAACATCCTACACCGCGTCTACGCACCCACCTCATACGACGTAAAGGTATGTGTCCAGAATATTTACTATAGAATGGAAGAATTAATCCAATCAGTTAATCAGAATCTGTAATGCCATTTAGAAAATAAGCTTTAGTGTTTAAAAATATTTCAATTTTACACGCTCGATCCTGAGTTTTGATGACGTAATAGTGTAGTTAGTGTGAAATTAAACAAGACATTACAAAATTCATTTTAGACAAAAACGTTATAAGATATTGTTGCAGTACTAAATCAATTGTCTGATGTATGAAGATATGGGATAAACCAAAATATTAGTTTTATCCTACATTGAACTGTTTTACTAAAACAGTTACACCTCAAGATCTTTATTGGAGTTTCATATGCTTGATTTAGCATTATAATAGATGAGAGAGAGTTTTTTTATGAAAATGAACCCAATATGTCAAAACTGTAAGGGTAATAGTTAATTGGAAGTGCGCCTCAAATTAACACTTAACTGTCACGTAAATTAAGCACGCTGGGGAGTAATACTTTGTTTACGAAAAAAATGTTCAATATTAATTGATTACGGTATTAAATAATACGGTTCTTCCAGTTCCTAGGAATGAGTGCGGATATTGGTCTATTTTCTTCACAGACTGCAACGGAATTCTTGAGCTTCACCCAAATATTGATACGGTTTGGCTTGTCTTTGGGTCAATATTGAACCACCACGGCTTCTAGACGATTGTACCAAGTGTTTACAGTGACGGTTAACTTCAGAAGCGATTGAAAGAATTATAGTGTATTTAGACGGGGGAAGGGTTTGGGACAAGGACAAACGTCATAGATTCCCTTTTTACGAATACTTCTTTTTACTAATAATTAGTGAATGATAATAGAATTTTAATCAATACGATCTCTCTTTAACTAAAGTGATTTGTACGGTCGTAAAACTACACAGACGGTTATTCAATAGCGAGCATAAAATGATAAATATGTAATTCCTGCTTTATTTATACAGAAATCAACGGTTATTGAATTAACTAAATGAACTAGATGAAATAAACATTCTTGTACTTACAAAATTAACTGCATCTTTATTATTTCAACATTTGCATTTAAAGTTTTGAAGATGCAGTTTTCTTCTAAACTTTATTAAATCTTATCGGACGCTTGTATTAGTGGTTCTTATAAGGTGGTTAAGCCTAATAAGGGCCGCTTAATTTGAAGGGCGCATTAAATGTATTTCTTTTAAAATTAAAAATCTAAAAACTGTACAGTTTTAACCCTAGTCCTTATATATTAATAATATACGTTCATACTGATTTTTTGTGCATTACTGAGTTATTTATGTAATCTTTTTTACACAACGCATTCTGCAAATAATAAGGCCCAGGGTCCCTAACAAGGCCACTATGGGGGCCCATTTATGGCCCACTTCGGAATTACATGTATAAACTAACAAAATTAAAAACTATATTATATATTTACATAAAAATACATGCTGCTATCAAATACGAACTGACTTCAACAGAAAATAACAACCACATAGGAATTAAACTAAAAAAAACATCTCAGTACATGTAAAACATTTTATTAAAAAAAAATGTATGGTAAAACTGAACACACAAATGGGCGAAATAGAAACTAAAGTATTACAAAAAATAACAACCACATATAAGAACTAAAAACACTATAAAATATGTCTTAGTAAGTACATAGGCAAGATGGTTATGAAGAATAAAAATATAAAACAGAAGATAAACACTTAAATATAAACTCAAGCGAGTAACTGCTAAACACATAGATATAAGTAAGTAGATAAAAAAAGTAGGTAACTAAAACATTTATTTTTCATGGCAAGTAGGACATATATAAGACAGTTCTTTATCGCTTTTAGTTAAACCTACACATTCTTCGTGTATGTATCTCTTACACATATTACATAGTCGCATATCTGCGACTCTATCCTCTTCGCATAGATGGCAGTACCATTTCTCGACAACTTTTTTCTGTTCTTTTTTGTATACTTTCATTTCGGTGCTGGTTTTATTTTGATTGTTTTCTTTCCTCTCCTTGAAAAGATCTTTTGTCACCTTTTGAGCTCGATAGTTCAACGATTTCTTCCTAGGCGTAACTTTTTTCTCTTTAATTTCTGGGGTTGGCAACAGTTTTTTAAAACTTTCATTTGATTTTTCTTCCAAAGCCGGAGATTTCTCTTTGATGTCACTAAAACTCTCATCATCTGAGGATGAATCTCTTAAAGAAAAATCGCTCTCTGAAGATGAAGAACTTTCGGACAGTTTGCGCTTTTTACGCAGGTTCACCTGTTTTTGCAGACCACTTGGTCCTGGTTGATCTAAAATTTCGGATGGTTTGGATTTGGAAAGTATAATAGACTGTTGTTCACAGACCTGCTTGTTTAAAGCTTGTTCCGTTTTATTCGTAATATCATTTTCTTCATTTTGTAATAGACGTCTAACCGTAACTTTGGAAGGTGCGAATGCATAGTCTGGAATAATGTTCGGATTATAGGGGTAAATCCCAGTGGCTCTAAATCCTGCACTGACATTTGCTGGCGTTACTGCTTTTGGCCACACTTTGCTGAATATTGTTCCAAAATTAGGTTTGGTTATTCGATGAGTTGGTTTATTTGTCCAAAATAGTAACACTTCATCATCCCAGTAAGTTTCGAAGGGCCCAAACACCGACTTATCCATGGGTTGTAATTGATGAGTGGTATTGCTTGGTAAGCCGTATAGAGTTATATTATGTTTTTCAGCGTCTTCCACAATCGAAAAATCTAAATGGGATGAGGCGCCATCAAATATCAGTAGCACATTTTCCTGTGGTTTGAACTGAGCAAAATAAATGTAACCAACTAATAAATGTTTTAGTGTCCATACTTCCTTTTTCTGTCATTTTAATCACAGAACCAGCTGGCAAATTTGCTGACCTTTTTTTTTTTTTTTTTTAGATCGTTTATTTGCTTATAGGTATACTTTTTCTTATGTTCTACTTCTATTCCTATTCCTCGGGACAGCTTAGGGGTCTTCTCCCTCTTCAGCCCTGGTCTGCTTCCTTTATGTTCTTCGTAAGTGTTGAATTGGTTGGTTCCAATATTGTGCTATGTTTTGTGTTTAAAAAGAAAAAAAAAAAAAAATATGCTTTATTAGGATTTTTATAAGTGTTGGTTTAGTGGTGTGTGTGTGTAGTGTTGTGGTTTGCGCGTTGGCCTTTTCCGTTTGCTGAGGTCGTCATCGGTGTTGAGGGTCGGACTTCTCCATTTCCATGTGCCATTGGTCGTCATCGTTGTTGGGGTCAGATTTCACCATTTCCATATGCCATTGGTCGTCCTTTTCGTTGTTGGTGTCGGACTTCGCCGTTTCCATGTGCCATTTCCCATTTTCGCAGCTGTGGTCGTCATCATTTACAAACAAGGGGGGGGTATCTTTATCTAAGTAGGTAGGGAGTGTCATCTAGGATCATGTCAAAGTCTTCTGGTAGGTCGTTTAGTAATTGTGTTAGTAGTGCTGGTAAGTGTTTAAATTTCTTCCTGGGTTTCCTCGGGTTGTATAGTCTTTTGCTTGTGTAGTATGTAGTTTTAAGTATGTTTTTAGTTGCATTTGTATTGCCGTGCACTCTGTGGTTTGTGAATTTTGTTTGTAGTGTCTTGATTCTGTCGACGATAGGTTGTATGTCTGCTGTTTGTATAGTCAAGTCGTTGGGGAGTCTGTAGTCTAGTCCATGGATGGTTCTTAGTATATTACGTTCACAGGCAGCGATGGATTGTAGTTATTGGGTTTGAGGGAGGCGTACAATGGCGCACGGTAGTCGATTAGGGGCCTCATGTATGTTTTGTATGTGTGTTGTAAGGTTTTGGGGTGGCAACCCCTGTCGCGTCCTCGTAGTGCTTTTAGTAAGTTTGCGCGGTTCTGTACTTTGTTCAGGTTATTTTGTAAGTCTTGGTTCCAGTTGAGGGTATTCGTGAAGGTAATCCCTAAGTATATTATTTTGTCTTGTGGATGTAGTTGTATGTCCCTTAATTGTAGGTTGATGTTGTCTGATGTTTGTCGAGGTTGTCTTGTTAAGTTGGGGTGTCGGAATAGTATCGTTTGGGTTTTGTTGGGGTTAATGGTAATTCTCCATTTGTTCGCCCAGTTGGAGAATTCTTGTAATTGTTGGGACAATAGTCTGTTCGCTGTTTCACTTTTCCGGTTGGTCGCCCACATCGCAGTGTCGTCTGCGAATTGGGTCATTGTAATGTTTTGGTTTGCTGGTTGTGGAATGTCGTGTGCATAGATTAAGTATAGGAGTGGTGCTAAGGCCGAACCTTGCGGTACGCCCGCTGTTGGCGTGAACGGCTGGGATGTAGTAGTGCCTATCCTGACTTTCACAGTCCTGTCAGACAGGTATGAAAGAAGGAGTCGGACGAAGTGTATTGGAAAATTGAGCGTTTGGATTTTGTGGATTAGTCCGGCGTGCCAGACTTTATCGAAGGCCTGTTTGATATCAAGGAAGACTGCCAGGCAACAGGATTGTTGGTTGAGTGATCTGGAGACTTCAGTGTGGAGTTTTACTAATGGATCATGGCATGAACGGTTAGGTCTAAAGCCGAATTGGCTATCCGGGATGAGGTTGTTAGCTTCGAGGTAGTCTCTTAGCCTTCTGGATAGAATGGTTTCTAGGCCTTTGCCCATGCAGTTCAGTAGGGAGATGGGTCTGTAAGAAGAGGGTTGTGTAGGGTCCGAACGTGGTTTGGTCGTCATAATTGTGTTTGAAATTTTCCATTCAGTTGGAAAGTACGAGAGGGATAAGCATTTATTGTAAATTTGCGAGAGTAGTGTGATGGCGTTCGGCGGTAGTTTACGCAGTATTAGTCGATTGACTCCGTCTTGTCCGGGAGCTGTGTTTTTTCCTTTTTTGAATATGTCTGTTATTGTCTCTGGGGATATCGGCATTAAGAAGGGATCGTCTTGTGTTAGTACAAGTGGGGCTTCATTTCTCTGTCTCAGTCTCTCAAGGTTTTGTTCTAGTTGGGTTTTAAGTTCGTCATCAAATAATGGGTCGTCAGGGGTTGTAAATGTGTCTTGGAGATGGAGACTGAAAAGGGCCGCCTTCTCCAGGTCTGTGGTGATCATGTTGCCTTGGAGGTCGAGTAAGTGTGATCGTGGTCTCGTTTTTTGTTTTGTGAGGACCTTAAACTTGTGCCAAAAGTTTGGGCCATTTCTGTAATCTAGGTCCGATGTTATGCGTATCCAGTTTTCCTGAGTGTAGCGGTTTGTTTCTAGTCGTATTTTTGCGTTGAGTCTGTTATACTCTGTTTTGAGAACAGGATCTCTGTGCCTTATGTATTGTCTGTATATGCGTCTTTTTTGTTTGATCATTGTTAGGATATATGGGGGGAGAGGTTTTCTGTTAATATCTATGGTTTTGGTCGGGATCGCTGTGTTTGTTGTGTCGGTTATTAAGTGCGTCAGTTCACGTACGGTGTCGTCAATGTTCTGAGCTGTGTCTAGAATGGCTGCTGGTAAGTTGTTGGCTATGTGTTGGGCAAATAAGTCCCAGTTTGCATTTTTAAAGTCACGTCTTGTAATCATCGTTGGTGTATGTGGAGGTGCTGGTCCTAATGTGGTATTAATGAGTAGTGGGAGGTGATCAGATGTTATAGTGGTTCCCAAGTGGCATTGGTTACTGAAATGTTGTATGAGTGGTTCGGAGCATATGATGTGGTCTATAATGGAGGTTCCCTGGAAACCGAAAAAGGTGGGCAATGTGTTCTCCGCTCGCCAGAGGGGCAGGCGGAGCAAGTTGTTGGTTAGTATGATTCCGTTATGGTTGGTAGCCGTGTCACCGAATTGTGTGTGTCTTGCGTTCAGGTCCCCTAAGAGTACAGCATTAGGAAGGTCGGCGATGAACTCTAAGAGTTCTTCGGATAGGGTGTTTATCCCAGGTGGATTATAATAGGAGATGGCTATAATTGGTGTGGCTGGGAGGTGTATCGTGGCCGCTACACACTCCAGGTGTTGTAGTTGCCGCGGTAGAGTATAGATGGTTGCTGGATATCTGGTGTGTATTAGGAGTGCTGTACCTCGGGTTCCCCCGATTTGGTTATTGTTGAGGAAAGTGTTGTATTGTGTAATATTTAGCGTGCCTCGTGTGTGAAGTTTAGTTTCTGTAATGGCGAGAATTTGTATTTTGTCGTTTGTCAGTAGGTTTTTGAGCAAGGGACGTTTCCGTCGAATGCCCCTTGCGTTAACAGTTCCTATTGTTAAAGCCATTGTACGTATGGGTTAGGATCAGGATAGGTTGTTGAGATGGATGTGCTTAGGAATGGACAATAGGAGTCGAGAACGCGACCCGAGTACCCAGCCAGGTGGAATACACGTGCCGGTCCAGGTACGCCATCGCTGCCCGGTCCATCATTTTCAAGACAAGCTCGCGCTTGTCAGGAAAGACGGACACGAGAGTGAAGGCGAACGCTCTCAGGAATTGGTCTATCCTTAGGAAGTGTTCGACCGTGGGGTCGTCTGCTTCGGTAGTGGAGTTGGTTGCGGAGGCGGTTTCCAAAGCGGAGATGCTAGCCGCTTGAGAGGGAGAAGAAGGATTCTCCCGACGCTTCTCACAGTCAAAACTGTAAGTTGCGTGGGAGCCGCCGCAGTTGTTACACCTTGGCGTAGACAATGAGGGGCAGGATTGGCTTTTGTGGTTTCCACCACAGGAAGGACATTTAAAGGTTCTTGGAGTTGGACAGTCTACCGCTTGGTGTCCCAACTGCGTGCAGATGGAGCAGTATTTTGGTATTGGTTTTGGGATTTGGGATGGCTCACATACGTAGTGCCTGGAGAACATCCAGACCCCACGTGCAAGCAGGCAATCGAGGGTGGATTTGGAATCGGTAATGATTCGGATTAGGGATGTGGGACGGTCGGTGATTTTGGAAATGATGCGGATTGCGCGGGTAACATGTGGAAGGTCAATGGAGTCTGTGATTTCGGTCATGGAGATATCCTGGTCAACTCCGCGGATGACACAGGAAAAGGAATTTGGTCTAGGCTTATCAGAGGTAAGGGAAGGTCTAGGGTCGGTGAGTTGCTGAAAGGAGATGGAAGGGTACCAAAAGGTGTTGTATTTTTGTTTGGGTTTCGCGGACTGGTATAGGTGCATTGGTGATAAGGAGCGCGGTGTGGTTGTGGTTGAGTTTAAGCTCAGTCCACGGTAGGTTCAGGGTTAAAAGGGTTTGGTAGAGCTGTTTTTGGGATTTGATATTGGTAGGGATGTTGCGGATGCAGTATTTTGATTTGGTTAAGTCGGTTGAGGAAGAGGGAGTTGAGGAGGTGCTTGTGGAGGAAGTAGCGGAGGTAGAGGAAGTATTGGATGAGGTTGGAGATGAGGTAGTGGTCATCGTCTGCGTCATTGTCGGTGTCATGGGTGTAGCAGTTATTGTTGCGTAAGTGCGTGGTGGTGTGGGAAGTAAGTTAGGTTGTGGTCGTGTAGTTGGTGTTGTCTGCGTCGTAGTATGTGTCGTAGCAGTTACGTTAGCGTAGGTCCTTGGTGGTATAGTCGGTGGTAATGTCGGAAAGGTCAGTAATACGTACGGGTGTGGTCTTAGTTCCTGTATTGTCAATTCGTCGGGGGCAGGTGAAGGAGGGAGAGGTTTGCCATGTTTCACCATGGCAATTGTTAGTTGGTATTTGACTTTTGGGATAGAAGATTTTGTTTATCAGTGTTTTTCGGAAGATTAAACTCTCACCAGGGTGCAGCCTCACACCCCGCCGGGTAAAGGCTTGGAAGTTGAGAGTTCTGTTCGATTGGAGGGCAGTTGTTAATTAGTTCAATAATTGTACAACAATTTCTAATTTTTATTATAATTACAATTAATTAACCTAGTATTACCTTAATTGCCCTTTCTACCAGTCCTTTAGTTGAATTACCTAGCTATGCACGTATTGTTCGATTCTATTGTGCGATGCCGGATGGAACAAGATGGCCGGCGATGTCTTCTTCTTCTGCTTCTTCCCGCGCTGTCGGTCCTCGGCTTCTTATATAACCGCCCCTAAATATCTGCTGTTTGCTATAGCAGTGACAACTGCTTATTCAGAAGACGGCGAAGTTTCGTGACCTGCAGACGACGGTAAAACAATATGCGGTAGGAGCGAACGAATGTATCGACAGACGTTCAAATCGCGTTCGAAAGATCCTTGCTGACCATTCCTGCTTCTCTCTTATGCCTTTCATTAAAATCATGGGAGGGATAACTTGTCCAATTGCATTTCCGCAAGCAACAATGGTTACGTTTTCAGCATGTTCTTCGGCAATAATGTGGACATTCGATGAACCCCGCCTTGCCAAAACCTTGGGTTGCTTATGCAAAGCTAACCTGCAACCTTTTCCATCCATATTATAGATGAGATGAGGCCTATTTATCAAATTCATTTCTTCAAAAAGCTGACGAAGTTTTCATAGTGATCATTTACAATGTATCGATTAAGTTTTGCTGCTCTTGCTGCATTCATATGTTGTGCTTTCCTACTAGCTACTTCCGGATGCCTTTTAAGGAAAAACCTGAACCATTTTCTGCCAGCATTTTTTTTTATTTCAGAGAAAGGGTTCTCAATACCAATTTGCATGCAATAGGTAAATACCGACCTTTTTAAAAGCTTTGAGGTTAGCGGCATACCAATGTCGCATAGTCTAAAAATTCTTTGACATAGGTCCTTTTCTTGGGCAGGTGTAAGAATGGTGGGACGTCCCATCCTTTTTGAATCTACTCCAGAAATAAGATGGTTCCGCAAAGTTCTTCTGGGAATCCCAAAATTGGTACTGGCGCGCCTCACAGAACTTCCTTTATTTACAGCATCCATCGCATCACGTAACTGTTCTTGACTCCAGGCACCTCTCTTTTTAGTATTTTCCATTTCACCTGTAAGAAAATAATAAAAATATATAAAAATAATCAATGGGATCCAAATAAGGCCTACTTTAAGGAGCGGGCCTTATTTGGGCCAAAATTCTGGGCTTTATTAGGGCCCCTGAATAATGTTTGTTTTGCGTTGATTAAATTGTAATTAAAATATTACCGCTGTTAAATTTCGAACAAATAAACACATCAATCAAAAGCATAAACTCTAACATACACATTTGTGTGATTATTTCAATCAATAACTTACCTGTCTTAATAATTGAGCACAAAAACTGAAAACGCTATTTTTATATTTAGAGCGCACAACGTACCTGTCTGAAGGTTACTCTTAAACTAACGACAATACACAAGTGATGGCGACAAGTTTGACCTTAACTGGTTTTAGGGCGGTAGTGGGGTAATGGAGAGTATATGTAAGATGCGATTTTAATAAGCAGTATTGCCAACATTTACCGTGGGCCTTATAGGAACCCCGGGCCATATTTGGCGCAGGTACCTTACGCGTTTAACTTTGTTGGATCCACGACTACAAAGGTGATATACCATGGTTAACTTGCGGTAATTGTAAGTATTAATTAACTTACATTTGTACCAAGCTCATACTACGACGTTTTATATATTTTTGACAGTCAGCAGCTAATTCTCGTTTAACCTTCACTCTTCACTGTAGTTCATCTCAGTCTACTCATAGTGATAATCTACCTTCTATGTCAAATCAAGAAATTAAAGCTGAAATGGCAAATTCAATCAACAAAGACATTCAACGTATTCTCGAATGGGGAAGCAATAATCTAGTTAAATTTAATGCTAACAAAACTCAGTGTTGCCTTATGTCCGTCAAAAAAGATCGATCTTTTTCTGTTGTAAGTATGAATGGCTCAGTTCTTAAGTTTTCAGACTCTATTACTCTGTTGGGTATGACTGTATCTTCAAATCTCTCATGGGTTGACCATCTTCTGTCAGCTACCAAAACAGCTGCTCGTAAAATAGGCTTTTTGTACAGATCTAAGCAGTACTTTACCTCTCGACAACTCCTTTTGCTGTATAAGGCCCAAATTCGGCCTCATCTGGAATATAATTCTCACCTTTGAGTTAGTGCTCCCCAATACACTCGCGATATCGTTGATCGTATTCAAAAGAGAGCGATTAGGCTTATAAATGACCCGTCCTTAACTTCTCACATACAGTCCCTTGAGCATAGAAGGATGGTTTCAGTTCATTCTTTGTATTATCGTTATTACAACGGCTATTGTGCTGCTGAATTATATTCTTTGATACCATCTCGGGATATCTTTGCGACAAATACTCGGTTCGCTCATTCACATCATCAGTATGCAGTACAAATCTCCACTTGTCGTACAAAATGGGCGCAATCTACATTTTTCTACACGGCTTCTAAACTCTGGAATGATCTCCCTAGTTCCTGTTTTCCTCTCACTTATGATATGAGAAAATTTAAGGTGGCTGTTCATAGGCATCTATTGGCAACTTATTATCCCTCTATCCATCCTCCTAAGTGTTCCTGAGTGCTTTAGCACGATAGGCCTAATTTAGCCTGTTCAGGTCCACAATCATAAAAAAAAATCAAAATAACCTGCAGTTATGCATAACACGCCTAATTTCAACGATCAAAGTTGCCCCAGACAAAATCGGTCCACGCAATATGGAATAACACACATTTGAATAACTGATGTTGGTTATCCTATCTAAAAATAAAATACGCACACTTTATAAAAAAATATAAATCCAAATTCTATAAATTGAAAGAGAAGAGCAATGCTTATTATTAGTTATGGGCAGGTTAGTATCCTTTCACACAGTGTTTGAAAATAAATATTCAGGTGGTTTTCGGTGCTTTCATTCCTTTCATTCAATATTTTAACAACGAGCTCTTTATGCTGGTATCAGTTCAATACATTACTTTCTGCGCCATCTGTGGCAAAACGTCAGTTTCAGTCAGAGGATCCTAGACACAAAAACGTGATGAAAGTCTAAGATGTTGATTTCAAGCAAACCCAAAACAGATATTAATTACTTTCTAGTTATTAAAGCGCTAAGTAATATTAGGAATGAATTTAAGAGGTTTATCTGAAACCAGTTACTATCGAAACATCTTAGATATAAAAAGAAGATTTAAAACTCAAGTCTAAGATGTTGATTTGAAACTAATCTCTGTCTTATTGGAAGTAAAAAAACGCCTGGGTGCAATTAGAAGTAAGCACCTTTGGTCACCGAATTAACATCTGTACAACCGCGGTACACAAACTCCTTATTGAAAATGGACAAATTCCTGGGGGACAATATGGTTTTAACTCCTTTGTACGAGTGACAGACTCATCTTATACTTGCAAGTTGAATCATGTTTGGGCCTTTTCCGCTGATGGGTCACATGAAGAGTTTGATAAACAATTAATCGAAAATAGTGATTTTAATAAATATCTTACGCAATGTATTGATTCCCTTACATCGCATCTCTAATTAATTTCATTTCCGATATCTAACGCTCAGATAATGTTATTACAATTGCAAGAATCTTCTACTAGTTTTAAAAGTATTCCACTATATGAGACTCAGCTGTTTTTCTTACTTGTTTGGCGCTTTTGCAGTGGCTTGTTAGTTAGTTTATTTTGTTTCGGGGTTACGTAGCTCTATTGTTTATTTATAGGTTTTACAGTCTTTGTACTATTACATGTTTTATTGGTTACGTCAATCTCTTGAGTCGCCTGGTGTTGCGTTTATTCAGATCCATCTTTTGCAATTTTCTTTGAACACCATACATTTCCAAATCCCATTTCAAGCTTTTTATCTTTAACAGTAATTTGTCTACTTGTGTAGCAGTTGTTTTAGACATGGCTTCTTGTATGTTTAATATAAGTCTACAATGATGTTATACCTGCGTAATGAGAAACTAGGACAAGTTTCAGAGCACTAGAGGCGTCCTATGAGTTGGTATGAAGCCAGAAATATTAAAATACTATTTCAAATTTCAAGTTTTCTTTCCATAACAGTTACAGGAATCTACAACTCCTTCTAAAATATACTAATACTAGGTGGAACCACGACCCGGAAACAATATACTTTTAAAATATACCACTAGGTGGAGCCACGATCCGGAAACAAGATGGCGGAAAGCCAAGAACGCCGACGGAAACAAGATGACTGAAATCAAAGGACGTCCACAAAATCAAGATGGCGCAAACAAGATGAAGGAAAACAAACACGGGTGTCGACTCTGTGATAAGTTTTGGAGTCCTGTGAGCTGGTATGGGGCCCCTAGTTTTGAATTGTTATTTCAAAGTTTTAAGTTTTTCCGCCTTCCAATATTTTAAATTATACTGCAAGATCAGACCCTATTACAGGAAACTTCCATTAGCTTTTTGGAAGATACACAACTAAAGGCCGCCGCCTTTGCAGTGGAACTTAGACTCTGTGACAAGTTTTGAAGCTCTCAATAGGTTCTAAGAGATGGCCTGCTGCCCCATTATTACAATCTTTTTCAAATTTTAAGTTTCCCACTATATCAATTAAGGCGGACGCGGCCATGGCCTAAGAACCAAGAACAAGTTTCGGAGCCTCAGCGGTATCTTACGAGATAGTATGAGACCTCATTATCAGAATACTATTTCGAATTTTAACTTTTCCTACTATAGCAAACAAAAGGGTTCCTTTCAAGGGCGTAGCCCTGGTTGATTAAAAAGGAACGCTAACTGTCGGAAATAGGACCGTAGCGGAGCCCCACTTGATAGAAAAAAGTGGGCCCAAGAGGGTGTTAAGTTGTAATACAACCATGTGGCATGGGGATGACCAATCAGATACAAGCTGCGGCTACGTGGGGACCACTAATCAAATGTACGCTGTGGAGTGGGGGCAGGTGACATCTGAGGACCAATCAGAAAACATAATGTAAGAGTGGGCTTTAAATATGCCAAAAGGACCCTAAATACATCATCAAGTGGTTGAAAACGGCTTCGGAATAGAAACCGGAAAAAGAACGCGGGGAAAGGGCGAGGCCGAGTACGTGGAAAGGAACGGAGCCAAGTGGAGGGGTTGGGGTATGACGTTACAAAAAGGTGGTGAGAGTGAGGTTTTGGGGCCCAATTGCCGTAACACATCTAAATAAAAATTCATGTTCTCTTTGTTGTCAGATATTCCAAATTTTAAACCTGTGTTCGGTAGACGATGACTTTTACATATCCTCATAGAAAGAAAACCATAGGTGTAACGTTAGGTGAACGAGATGGCCAGGTAATTAGACCACCTTTTCCTATTCATCTGCCAGGAACTGTCGTATCTAGGAACTTCCAGACAACAATACCCTTGTGAGGGGCTACTCCATCCTGTTTAAATACGATTGTAGGTTGATAGTTTTCTAGTTGAGGTAATGCAAATTGCATCAACATGCCCAAGTAAACATTTGTTGTGATAGTGTTTCCAGCGAAAAAGAAGGGGCCAATTAAGTTGTTAAGCATGATATCGCACCACACATTAATCCTGTGCTCTCAATCTCCCTGACTTTATATGGGTGTTCCGAATTTCCGAATTCTAACATTATGCCTGTTATCATTTCAGACACATGAAAGGTAGCTTCATCTGAAAAAATAACGTGATGGAAGTAGTCACTATTATTTGTCATCATTTCCAACATGGTAGCAAACAAAGCGTAAAGCACGTTATGGTTCATCTGGTGGTTTTAGGACTTGTAACACTCTATGTATTGTGCAACCTAGTAAAACTGACTGTCTGTAGACAGCTCAAATGGATTTTCTAAGGCTTCGGGTGAGCACCTGGTAGGCACGTTCAACATTCCCTTCACTTGTGCTTGGTCGGCCAGCCTTTTTTGATGAACTGTAAGTCTTGATGTTGGTTGTACCCCTTACTTTGTTTTAAAATTAGGTTGCACCTGAGCATCTAACGTGGTCTGTATAAACCTAGAAACGCACTGTGCTTTTTCCTGTAGAGCGGGGGTTTCCCACCGGTGGTACTCGTACCACTGGTGGTAGGCGGGAAGATCTCAGGTGGTACGCGTCACGTGGCCTCGTCGCGCCAACAACTGGGCGCCGACTATCCCCTCCTCTGGCGCGCTTCACCTATTGTTTCGCTCCACTGGAGCCGCGATCGGCAGTTTGATCAAGCAGTGCGAGCGTTTACATCAACGAGAACGTAACGTTTTCATGTTGTGTTAAACATCACTAAGTGTTATGTGTGATTTTGTTGTGCTTCCATAATAAACTATGAAACTGTTTCTGGTGAAACCTGGAACTTCAAAGGATAGTGTTAAAAAACCTAAACCGCCGTCCAATCGTAAATACGACGAAAGCTACTTACAGTATGGTTTTATTGTAAAGTCCGGCACAGAAAACACTGACAATCCCATTCCTCAATGTGTTGTTTGTTTCGAAACGCTTTCGAACCAAATCATGAAGCCTTCTCTGCTGATGCGTCACCAAAACACAAAGCACTCTGATTTGGTTGGTAAGCCGATTAAATTTTTTAAAAGAAAATCTACTTCTTTTAAGAAAAAAAAATGTATGACAATCTTTGTAAATACGGACACTAACTTAATAAAGGAAATCACGTCAGTTTCTGTTTGAAACAGTTTATTTCGAAAACGGTTCGAAATCGAAATAGCATTATCTGATTAAAGTCAATCTAAAATTGGATGTAGAGCTCAAAAATGTGTAAATATACAGGGTGTTCCATTTGAAAAAATTGACTTCCACTCCTTTTTTCATGTGAACAAAGTATTTGCATTTTTTAAAGACCCTGCATGAGGCAAATAAAAATATGACTCGAAGTGAAGATCCTCATGGTATCACTCCACTCCATTTCGAATTTGATCGTCTTAGTACCAGAGAGTTCAAGATTATCAGCGTTTATAAGAGTACATGTTCTGTAAAAAAAATCGAAATCAATTTATATCTCTTAAACGGTAATAGATAGGTATAGGGAAATAGTACATGAAGTTGTTGACAAAGTAATAGGAAATCATAATATGATATTATATACAGGGTGTTCTATTTAAAAAATCAAAGTAGTCGCTACTTTATAGTAGAAGCGGCAACGCCGCATCATCTGAAATATTTTAGGCGTGTAGATCACATTAATTTATGCATACTGTCAAATTTTCAGGTTGATCCGTTGTCTGGTTTGCCAGAAACGTCTAATTAACGCTCATCGTGAAAAGCCGTGTATACAAATACACTAACGAATGTTTCCTTTCAAAATCCTAGTAAGAGGGCTTCCCTAAATATCGATACCAAAATGTAAATCGCATTTTCCTTTATGAAGATACAAAACAACATTCGTAAACCTTTAAATTACGTAAACGACAAAAAGAAACGTTACAATCGAAAAGCTTCTCCCATCTTTAATGCGTTATTACGAGAATCTATACCCATTCAAAATGTTCGGTACTAACAAATAATTTATAAATTCGAAATTTATCGGCAAATCTTGATAAAATCATGGATACATGACAGCTTCTATCTAGCGGTATATTTTAAAAGTAATAGAAGGTGGGAGAAGCTCGCCATCTAGTTGTGTGTTTTCTAAAAAGTTACTTGCAGATTTCTGTAATACGCTCTAGTCGCGGTTCCCTTTCAAAAGTATCAAAAGGCGGTAAAATTTAAAATTGAAAATAGTATTCCGAAACTAGGGCCTCATGGGAAATACGCGTTTCCTGTAATTGATATACAGGGTATAACAAGGTAAAAGGTTTTAATAGTTTATTATATGCAAATAAATGCGCGTCACATAATGTTATTGATTTTAAAATAGCTTAACAATCATACCTTTATCTAATTAACTAAACAGCTGGTTTATGACGTCAACCTATAAGGATAGTACACTAAATTTTTTAACGGCATTTTTTGTGAACAATATCAAATAAAATACATACCAAAAATAATAGTCATACCTTAAAACGTGCTCTTTTTCTGCTATTCTAATAACAACTATGTGTTGGAGAATTGTTTATTGAGCTATACAATCTATACGTTTCGATAACACTTACAGTTATCTTCGTCAGTAGTAATCTTATCTATTAAAATCGTTAGAGATGTTAACAAAATTGTTTCAACATCTCTAACAATTTTAATAGATAATATTACTACTGACGAAGATAACTGTAAGTGTTATCGAAACCTATAGATTGTACAATTTAACATATACCATTAAAAAACCCAGAAAAGATAAGTATTTTATTATGTGTAACAATGGTGAAAGTTCACATTTTCATGTTTATTGAGCTGTTTATACTGTGCACACAATACTAATTTTTAAAATAAACAAATAATGAGTATAGATTAGGAAGCTATTAAGATTCCCGAAAAGATATATCAAAATTTGCACCAGTTAAGATTAATACATAGTTTAATCACATGCTCAAATAGAGGATATTTAGAAAAAAACAAAGGTACCATTTTAATAGTAAAAGATAAGCAAGATAAAAGTAAAATGTACCTATGATTTTAAATGAAATATTATCGTTCAAGAAAATCTCTGTACTGTCACAACTAGATAGCGCTATTCCCCAACCTTCCATTACTTTTTATGGAAGTTTCACTCCTTTTTATGGAAACCTCCTGTGGCCTGTTTTAAATTCAGGTTCCTAGACATAAAGCCTAATTTAACACAATGGGAACACCATAAAGCAAATTGGTTTCGACATTGGTAACGGTAAATACCAAGCTTGTTCCATGCCCAACACCTTATTTTGCTGTTTGGTGACGAGGGAGCTATTTTGACTACCGGGACGTCTGATTTAATTAACGGTGATTGAAATTATTTACCGGTGCTGTTAATTAGATGCTTCTTATTATTTACTAACGGTGGTTTGCTTGGCGTTTTATTATTTTGAAAATGTAAACATTTTTAGGTCCTTAAACGGATTACCTTGATTTGTGTTCATGTTTTGATTTAGATAAGCATTTCTATTATATAACGGATCATTTAATGCAGTATTAAAATTACTTGAATTAAAATTTGCTCTACTATAATATATTATAAAATAATATATAAATATATAAAATAATATGTTATATTATAACGGTTTATTTATTTGAAATTGGTTTCTACCAGCATTAATAATATTTTCTAACAAAAATTGTTATTACGGTTATGTTTAGTTAAATTTATATTTGCACTTAAATATATCAGGATCATTATCTGCAAATAGCTTTCCCAAATACATTTTGGTGCAATCTCGCCGCTCGTTAAATAGATTTGTATTTCCAAGTCACCTATACGGATTTCTCTTATTAATGACTTCATAATTACATTGTACAGTGCATTTAAATTAATATTTGGGTTTACACACTTTTGTTGTAACGTTTCGTAATCGTTTGAAAGTTTTAATAGCTCACTGATTTATCCTTTTTGTAGATAATTTATGCGACACACTGGTGGTAAGTGTGATATTAGCAGTTCAGAAACACACTGTACATAGTCCAAACTTCGCAATTTCCCTCTGTAAGTTCCCTCTGAGCCGGTAACTCCATCCAATTCGGCGATCCCCTGAACGTACATCTGCGAAAAATGTTGCTACAGAAGAGTACAATTATTTAGGGTTTCTACTCATGAGCGTCAATTTATCTAAGGGTAATGGCCAATTGCAGGTGACTCTTGCAATTAACTCTCTTAGCCACACAAATTAAACACGCCTGGATAGGTTACTTTAATTATGGAAAGATTATTCGCTGGTAGCTGATTAAGGTATTAGTTAATACGTTTCTTCCATTTCCTTGGAATGAGTGCGGTTCAGCTCGCCTTTAGACAATGCGAAACCACCATGGCTTCCAGACGTTTACACCAGGTGCCTCAGTGATGGCAATTACAGTTTGTTCGGACGGAAGGGTGTTTTGGGATAAAGACAAATGTCACAGGTTCTCTCTTTACGAGCTCGGCTTTTTACTAATGATTAGTGAATGAATTGAATTTTAATAAATACGAACTATTATTAGCTAACCGGATTTCTACGATTGTAAAAGTAATCAGACGGTTATTCAGTAGTGATAAATTCGCACTACTACTTTTCAAAATTCGTATTTGGGCAAGTATCTCAATATGTTTCTATCCCTGCACTTGTAACGTAATAAAATGATGAATGCGGTGTGTCTTTCATTTACAACCTCGGCATATAATTGGTAGTGGTTGGAGAGTCCGACAACCCACTCGTAAACCGGAGCGCCAATTTAACTAAAAATGAAATCAATTATTGATATTCAGATAATATAAAAGTGCTGGCTTCTTTCTCATCACGACCGAGCTGGTAGCGTAGTGGTGACACGACCAGTTAGCATTCGAGAGGTAATGGGTTTGATTCCCGTTACCGTCTACCATGTATGAGGTTTTTTCAGGGGGTTCTCCTCATGCACATATAGCAGCATGGTCATTGCGTATATGCACACCATGTGCGGCTACTTAGGCGAATGCTGGGGTAGTATTTCCCCTTCAAAACTCTAACTCCGTTCCTTCCGATCCTATCCTGACCACACTCATCCTTAATCCCACCATGCATATATACGTAATGTATGTATGTATGTATGATGGGAATCCATGATTGTGGCTAAAGGAGCTCGGAAAGCTTGAGCAGCCCGCCCTCTCCCTTGGGGAGGGAATGAAATATGTCGTCTTTTCCTTTTTCTTATCACGAGAAAAGAGTATAAAAGAAAACTTGGCTTTGTCCATAACAATTTTATTATTTAACTAACAGTACTTCAAAAATACAGAAATACAATAATTACTGTTACAATTGATGAAGCTATACTAATATTATTACAGCAGTTATAGAAGGTAACTTTAAAATTTAATCCCGTTGAAGAAATTACTCTCCGTTGCTATCAAAAACGTGTTGGTCAAGGTACTCCTTGTCTATACTTATAAATTTTGAATGCTTACAAAACATGTAACCTTTCTTTTTTATTACAAAAATGTAATGTTGTTTTGTGAAGTCATTCCATCAATTTTAATTTATTTAAATATTTTATACTATTCCGAACTTTCAATAATTCAGTTAACTTTAAACACAAGAGTAAAATACTAATCTCATTAAATCTATATTAAAACTAATAATTAAAATATGACATTTATAAAAGAGGAAAAGAAAGCAAATGTTTCTTAAAATTTATTCATTTTTACATTTAGAGTATCATGAGAAAGTTTTCTTAAATATTACTATTTACTAGTAGGGCTAAAAATCTAATAAACCTAAAAGAACTAAACTTATCGTTAAAACATTTCCAGTAACGTTTCTTAGTACATACGAGTAGTTCAGGTATTGTTCGAAATGTCATCCATTGTGATCTTGACATATCCTAATAAAATGTTTTTGAACAGTTCGTAACATCTGCACTACAATTCTATGAAATTCATTTTTTATGCGATATATTAGGTCTTCTTTAATGCGAACTGATGTGAAATAAACAGCATTTTTAAGCTTTGGTCACAAGAAATAATCAACACAAGTAAGATCGCGTAATCTGGCAGACCACCTTATCTGTCCTTATTCAGCGATTACTCAAATAACTCTGTACCAGTCTTGAATTACGTGGACCAGTTGAAAGCGCAGCTGATGCAGTTCATTCAAAGGTTACTTATCGATATCAGCTTCAATGTCATTTTGAAGGAATTAAAGATACTTTTCCCTATCTATAGTACCATCTAAATTATTGGTGCAATCTTCTGAGCGCCTTTTAAGTCGGCTAAAATATTAAATCCTAATCTTTCTGCCTCTCTCCCTGACTGCCTGCGCGTTCCCTCTGGGCTAATATTCACAGTTGTTTCTGTTAAGAATGACATTATTGCTAAACTGACTTTCATTGGAAAACAATACCTTTTTTTATGAAAGCTTCTATCCTTTCATAGCTTTCGAAAAACCAGTTACCAACCTTAATTCTTGTTGTTCCATGATTTACGTTCAAATTCTGATGTAGTTGATACTTGTACCTAATACATTTATATCTTTTTTTAATTTTGTACACAGATAGATGGCTAATTCCAACATTATGAGATAGTCCTTCGTTGAAACTGATAGATTCAAATTAAAAAAAGCTACCACATCAATTTCCAAGTTTTCACGAACCATAATTTTTTCATTTTCCTCAATCGGTACTATTCTTAAACAACTGAAAATGACGACGATTGAGGCACTATTTCCGGAAACCTCATGTCCATAAGGATGACAGTGATAATGGTAGTGGTAATGATGGAGATAGCGATGGAGTCAGTGCTGGAGATACCGACAGTATTGTGACGGCACCCATAATCGTCATGGAAATTGTAAAGGGTAATGGCAATGCAACTATTAACGGAAATGATAATGATACTGGTAATGGCAATGAAAACGGTACTGGTAATGGTAATCGTAACGGTATTGGTAATCGTAATGGTAATGGTAATGGTAATGGTAATGGTAATGGTAATGGTAATGGTAATGGTAATGGTAATGGTAATGGTAATGGTAATGGTAATGGTAATGGTAATGGTAATGGTAATGGTAATGGTAATGGTAATGGTAATGGTAATGGTAATGGTAATGGTAATGGTAACGGTAATGGTAATGGTAATTGTAATACTAATGGTAATAGTAGTGGTAATAGTAATGGTAATAATTTTAAAGGATATAAGACTTACTTAAAGCAAGTGGAAATTGCGGAAGCGGGACGTGCTAGAGGGGGAGTAGCTACCCTCATTCGAAACAACGTGCAGCAGAAAAAAGTAAATGTGGTGACAAATCTACAAGCAATAGTTGTTAGGGTCAAAACACCAGTAGATATGTCAATATGTAACCTATACTTACCAGATCAAGCATGGACAATGGAAGATCTGCACAGGCTGCTGGAGCAAATTCCTCCACCTGTACTGTTGGTAGGAGATATTAATTGTCACAGTACGTTATGGGAAAAGGGCCGAACGGACAAAAAAGGGCGTGAATTCGAGGATGTCATAGATACACATAAGCTAATAGTGTTAAACACAGGCCAACCCACTCATCTCGTGTCTAGGATGGGCATGTTTAGCGCAGTGGACGTTCAATCTCCACCCCTCCTTGGCGGTGGGAATAGGGTGGAACACATTAGACAATCTCCATCAAAGTGACCACTACCCGATTGCGATTACGTTCCTAAAATACGGCAACAAACCCAAATGATGGAGAAGTGGAAAATGCAGAAGGCGGATTGGACAACGTATCAAGAGGCAATAGATATCCCAGAAATGGGTCAGGACGTCGACGAAAATGTGGAACACTTAACGGCTGTGATAATAAATGCAGCCACACTCTCTATTCCGAAAACAAAGGGCACGTTGAACAGAACACCGGTCCCTTGGTGGACAGCAGAGATAGCTGCAGCCGTAAAAGAAAAGAAAAGAGCGTTCAATAGATATAAACGATATCCCACAGAAAACAATCATGTAGAATTCAAACGAAAAAGAGCCCAAGAAAGAACTCTGAAAGGTAAAGCAAAGGAACAGTCATGGAGAAAGTACATCACCGACATTAAAATTGGAGCCCCAGCTAAAGAAGTATGGAGTAAGATTGCTGCTATGAAAGGGAAAACACAGGTCCCT
Source organism: Vesta saturnalis (assembly GCA_036346205.1). Taxonomy (NCBI): domain Eukaryota; kingdom Metazoa; phylum Arthropoda; class Insecta; order Coleoptera; family Lampyridae; genus Vesta; species Vesta saturnalis. The sequence goes on along the minus strand of JARFJB010002197.1, from coordinate 113,588 downwards.
CAACCACCAACACTAAAAGCGGAGGCGCGTATGTAACCAACACTAATGAGGTGGTGGAGATAATGGCGTCGCATTACGTGGATGTATCCAGCAATAGAAGCTACTCAGAAAGGTTTAGAGCGCACAAAGAGGAGCAAGAAAAGAAAGACATAATCTTTGAGGAAGACTGCAGATTGGAATATAATGTACCATTCAGTCTGAATGAGCTAGAAGAAGCCCTCAAAACGACGAAAGAGACCAGCCCTGGACAGGATGCAATTACGTATCTGATGATTCGAAAACTGCCCGTAACAGCAAAGGAACACCTAATAAAGATCTATAACCATATATTCAGCACAGGAATATATCCCAAAACATGGAAGGTAGCCACAGTTATCCCAATACTGAAATCGGGAAAGGATCCAAGCGAACCGGAAAGCTACAGGCCAGTATCACTTACCTGTTGTCTGGGAAAGGTATTAGAAAGGATGGCCAACAGCAGAATGCAGTGGTGGTTTGAAAAGAATAGATTAATAGATATAAGCCAGGTAGGCTTTCGTATAGGACACTCAACCACAGATCATTTAGTCAGATTGGAAGATATCTTACAAAATAATGTTACCAACAGAAAACACACCACTGGAGTATTCTTCGACATGCAAAAGGCATACGATACGGTATGGAGATGGGCGATCTTAAAACAACTGTGGGAATGGGGGATGAAAGGGAACCTTCCAAAACTAATAAAAGCATTCATGGGTGGAAGATGTATACAAGTCAGAATTGGACAAATCCTGTCACAAGTGCGAAGTCAGGAGAATGGTATGCCACAAGGATCCGTTCTAAGTACCACCCTGTTTGCGGTGGCAATATGTGGGATTAGTGAGGGAATCTCTCCGGAAATAAGAAGCTTGGAATATGTGGATGATGTAGCTATTGTCTCAGAAGATGGAGAAATAACGCAAAATGATATTGATAGTATAATGCGAAATGCAGAATACAAAGGACTAAACCTCTCCGCAGAAAAGACAACGTGTGTGCACTTCTGCAGACTAAGAAAACACCACGAACTGCCAAAGTACAATGTTAACAATCAAGCACTTCCATACCGTAACAAAGTAAAGTTTCTGGGAATGATTTGGGACGAAAAATTAAACTGGAAGGACCATGTAACATATACATGTAACAAAGCCAAAAAGACCTTGCAGGTTATAAGAACGTTAGCACACCAGACTTGGGGAGCCGAGACCGAATATTTAAAACGGATAATAGAGGCAACACTGATTACACAGATCAACTACGGATGCGAGGTATATGGATCGGCTAGACGAACAACGTCAACTCCGTTGGAGAGACTTGTGAATCACGCGGTGAGGCTAGTCTTAGGGGCTTTTAGAACAAGCCCCGTAGATAAAATGTACCAAATGGCGAATATCGTTCCCCTGAAATGGCAAAGAGAACGAAGAACGATTCAATACATGCTCAATGCGCGAGACAACGCCCACCACGTCCTTCAAGAGCTAATGAAAAACGAAAACATACAAGCAGAATATAAATGGGCGCAAACGAGAACTAGACCATTAAAGGTAAGAGCGATGGAGGCTATAGAGAACGAAGTATGAAGATGGGAGACTCTTTACCATTTCATGGATATTCCATGGTGGACCATCCCGAACATGGAAGTGGACATGTCCTTGAATACAGAAGTCCGGGAACCGACCCAGCAGAGTACAGTATTTGAGGAGGTGGTGGCACGACGGTATCCAGACCACAAAGTGATATACACGGATGGATCTCGGACGAGCGACGGGGCTGGTTGCGCTATATACACGGCCGAGATATATCGAAACTGGGCAATACCAAAGGTAGCAAGTGCCAATACGGCTGAGCAGGTCGCACTAACATGCGCTGCAACGTTAGTAGAGGAACTCTATGACAGAAAATTGTTAATATGCTCCGATTCCAAAAGCGAGATAATGAAGCTGTCAAACCACAGCCCGAAAGGCCAGTTCTGTGCCCTAACAAAAGAGAAGTTTGAACGTGCCAGAAAGGACGGAAAAAACATAGTCCTAATGTGGGTTCCCGCACATAGAGGAATTCGAGGAAATGAGAGAGCGGACGAGTTGGCAAAGATCGCAGCGAAAAGACATGAAGCTGACTTAAAACACATATCAAAGACCGACAGAAAAATAAATCTAAAGAAAGCGATCAGAGGATGGTGGCAATATAATATGCCAAAAAATCGAAGAACAACAAACCTTAAAAGAAAAGATGTAGTAGTGCTCACAAGAATAAGAATTGGCCACACACGGCTGACACACGGGCACTTGTTGATAGGGGGGACCGCGAACAACTGTCCACAGTGCGAGAAAGAAGTCGCAACTATCAACCACATAGTAGAAGAATGTGCTTCCACAGAAGAATTACGTATCATGCATAACATAAATGGAAAGACTATAGCAAATATATTCAAACACGAGCAGGAAACGGACCTCCTTGATTACTTAAAAAATACAAATGTTTACCAAAGAATATAAGATAAGTAACTTAACTAATGAGATGGAAAAAATGAAGAGTGCGTTTTATCATGAAAAGAGAATACCGCTAATGACCATAGCTGTCGATGCGGAGAACAAAAAAAAATGGTAATAGTAATGGTAATAGTAATAGTAATAGTAATGGTAATAGTAATGGTAATAGTAATGGTAATAGTAATGGCAATAGTAATGGTAATAGTAATCATAATAGTAATGGTAACAGTAATGGTAATAGTAATGGTAATAGTAATGGTAATAGTAATGGTAATAGTAATGGTAATAGTAATGATAATAGTAATGGTAATAGTAATGGTAATAGTAATAGTAATAGTAATAGTAATAGTAATAGTAATAGTAATAGTAATAGTAATAGTAATAGTAATGGTAATAGTAATGGTAATAGTAATGGTAATAGTAATGGTAATAGTAATGGTAATAGTAATGGTAATAGTAATGGTGATAGTAATGTTAATAGTAATTGTAATAGTAATGGTAATAGTAATGGTAATAGTAATGGTGATAGTAATGGTAATAGTAACGGTAATAGTAATGGTAATAGTGATGGTACTAGTGATGGTAGTAGTAATGGTAATGATATTTTATAATTGCTTTAATTGTAGTGCATGTATGATATTTGATAATATGTTAATTACAATCTATTTGAAGCCATTTTTTAATGTCTTTTTTGAAGTCGCTTATCTTATTAGTGTTTGTATATTCGGGTATTGCGTTAAAAAGAGATGGTATTAGACATTTAATGGTCCTTTTTCCATATTTGTTATAATATGTTGGTACAACAAATTTTTGTCTTCTTGTGGAGTAGTTGTGCTGTATCCTATATTTGTATTCCTCATCATTGTAATGCTGAATTAAGTGATAATATCTGTAGTAGCCATTTGCAGTTAACGTATTACTTTTTTCTATTAACTGTTGTATATTTAAGGTACATTTGTTGTGTAACAATTTTATAATTTTATATTGCAATGATTCTAGCTTCCTCATGTGAACGTAATCAGCACATCCCCATACCTGGACTCCGTACCGTATGTTGGATTCTACCATTGCTTTGTAAACTATGATCATTGTTTTGGCGTCTATCATCCTATTTAATATGTAAAAACACCCCACCATTTTTTTAATTTTAGAGTATAAGTATTCTATATGTTTATTGTACTTTAATTGGTTATCTATATTAATTCCTAGATACATAGCGTTTGTGACATTTTGCATAATTTTACAGTTGCAACTTACTGATGCATATAAACATGAACATGTGTGTAATTTTATTTTCACGTCTTGTATTTTCTGCATATGTGATGTATGAAAGACCATCGTCACTGTTTTATTTTCGTTGATAAATAAGTTTCTTCCATGTGTCCATCTAAGTAATGCGTTTAGCTCTTCTTGTATTACCTTTTCACAATAATGTATGTCTGAGTGTGAGTAGTATAATATGGCATCATCTGCATACAAGTATAATTTAGCCTTTTCTGTGATGCATAACATATCATTCACGTGTAACAAAAACAATATCGGTCCCAGAATACTGCCTTGTGGAACTCCAAATCTTAACTTCTTTTTCTCACTGTATACATTATTGACCTTGACAATGTAGTATCTATTTTTTAAATAGCTTTCAAACAGCTTTAGTTCTTGTCGTTTAATTCCAGCTTTATTCATATTTTGTATTAGTAACTCATGCTTCACTGTATCAAATGCTTTCGATAGATCTATGTATACTGCTATGGTATACCTATTTTTATCTAATTGCGTATTTATTTCATCCGTAACTTTAATCAGCAATTTTTCTGTGCCCTTTCCTTTTTGAAACCCATATTGATTGGGATGTATAATGTTATTCTCATACAGGTATCTTTGTAGGTGTTGAGCGATATATATTTCATACACTTTTTCTATTGTGGGCATTATACTTAATGGTCTGTAGTTACCATACTCTGTCGGATCACCTTTTTTATAGATCGGTCTGGTTATAGCCGTTTTAAAAGCCTCCGGAAATACACCACTCTTAATCGATTGGTTTATCATTTCAGTTATGATTTTTCCAAAAATATCTGGATTGTTTTTTAATTCTATTGCTCTTATATTGTCGTAACCCGGGGATTTATTTATGCATAAGTTACTTTTAATTATTTTCGTAATCTCTTCTTCATTGCATTCTGGTATTCTTAGTAAATATTCAGTTTCGTCGCAGTTTACTGGAAGCGTTATTTGGTGTTTACAAGTAGTTATTAATTGTGTAACTTGTTCTTGAAACGTTTTTGCGAATTTATTTACTATTATATCCGTTGTCGTTAGCTTTCCAAGGTGATTCATAATTTTTCATCAACGGTTTTGTCTTTTCTTCGTTAGCATATAATTAATCTTGTCCCATAATTTTGACTTTCTGTCATTTTCAAATTTGTGCCTGAAGTAGTTGTTTTTAGCATCTCGAATTTCATTATTTAACATGTTCCTATACTTTTTGTAAGTTTCTTTATATAATTCCTTTTTTGGATTGGTTTCCATCTACGAAATAGCTTATCCTTTCTTTAATCTTAAGGTATAGTTTGTCCAGTAAAAGCGTTTCTTTTCCTTACTGTTGCGTTTTGTTGTTTAACATCTCTTCGGTTACTTTCGTATATCTTATTAACCGCGTCTATTAATTTATTTGCAAAAGTATTAACGTTGTCGTCTCTTATTTTGACCCAGTCTTTCTCTTTGACCCTTTTCCTAATTGCATATTCGTTATACTTCTTAACAGTGTTATTTTGCATGCATTCTGATTTTGTATACGTTTCAGCTCCAATTTGCAATGCTAATGGATAATGATCTGCTAATTTGTGTTGAATTACTGCCGCCTTAATATATTTAAATTTTGATCGTATGAATATGTGATCTATTAGCGATTTCTTGAGTTCACCTTCTTTGATTTCTTCCCTTGTTACATCTCTTACCGCGCTAACATACCCAAATCCTGCCATCATATTTTCATATTCATATACGCTCGTGGAGTTAATATCCAGTAAATTTAGATTAATATCTCCAATTACTAGAGAGTTAACCCTGTTATTACTTTTTAGTACACCTTCCATTTCTTTTATAAATTGTTTTGGGTTAGAATCTGGAGGTCTATATGCCAGTATTAAATTAATATAATTATTTACATTTGGAAACTCTAAGTCACAATTAATGCTTTCAAAATTTTTTGTTTGAACAGTAATTTCTTGGATTCCAATATCGTCCTTAACATATATTAATAATCCACCCCCTGTTTTCTGCTTTCGAGGTTTACACACCATCTTATAACCAGAAATGCTATAGTACTCTGTTTCATGTTCCTGAATGTTAATTTCAGATAATAATACCACATCAAAATGATGTTCATGCAGAATTACACAAATTTCATTGAAATATTTCCTTATAGATCTAACATTTATATGTAATATACTGATTGACTTATATGTAAGATTAATATCATTAACAAATTGTTTCCAATCATAAATATCCTTACAAGTTTTAAATTGAATTAAATTATTTTCAATTGTTTGATAATAATAGTCCATAATGTTTAAAAATAAAAAGTATTCCATTTACAAACTAAATCCTGTATTTTTATATGATATGTTTATATTGGGAAACGCATTTAATCATTTAATGCACTTATCAATGTCACTCATTGTTGCTATTCTAATAATATCTTCACCTGCAGATTTCCTTGCCAACATACATACATACTTATAGCCATAAGCGAAACCTCTTTTTTTAGTCTCTAAAAACAATCGCCTTGTATTTGGTGTGAGATTTTCATTAAAGTACATTTTTTTGTTGCTATCCTTATCTTCGGTTGTCATTTTTTGCCACCAGTCCTTTCCTTTGGTAATAGTAATTTGAATTTGAATTTGTTTATTTCAGGAATATATACATATTTTTTGGTCCAACAAAGTCATAAGACTTGTATGTTGGTGCCAGTTTTACTATTTTACAACAAATAAAATGATTACATAGCTTTCTATAATATATTATACAAATTTATCCAACGCAAGAACAGTGCGTACAATCATTGTTCAACTGATATTTTATAATTGCTTTAATTGTAGTGCATGTATGATATTTGATAATATGTTAATTATAATCTATTTGAAGCCATTTTTTTAATGTCTTTTTGAAGTCGCTTATCTTATTAGTGTTTTTAATGTAGGTATATGTAATAGTAATATGTAATAGTAATGGTAATAGTAATGTAATTAATTATAATATAGGTAATAGTGTAATAGTAATGGTAAGTAATGGTATTAATAGTAATTAGTAATGGTAATATAATGGTAATAAGTAATGGTAATAGTAATGGTAATAGTAATATGGTAATGTAATTGGTAATTAATGTAATAGTATGGTTAATATAATGTATAGTAATGTAATAGTATATGGTAATAGTAATGGTAATATAATGGAATAATGTAATGGTAATAGTAATAGTAATAGTAATGTAATGTAATGAGTAATAAGTAATAGTAATAGTAATGATAATAGTAATGGTAATAGATATATGAATTAGTAATGGTAATAGTAATGGTAATAGTAATGTAATGTAATGAAATAGTAATAATGTAATAATTAATTAATGTAATAGTAATGTAATAGTAATGGTAATAATGGAATAGATAGTAATGTAATAGTAATGGTGATATGTAATTAATAGTAATGAGTAATGGTAAATTAATAATGGTAATAGTAATAGTTTGAAATGTTTATTTAATTCAAATATATCATTTCTCAGTGCAACCAAGTTATACAAACTTATCGGTTGATTCCGTTGTTTTGCAAGAAAATCATTTACATCAAAGTTTATATAATTATTTACATTGTATTATGTTATTCTATATCTGTCTGGCTTTATTCGAACACATTGAAATGTAATTATTGTTAAGTGCATATGTATTAAATGTGTAACAAATTTGTAATCTACAATATGCAATATATGACATATAAAAGGAATTGTTAGTAGTCCGTAGTCGTGAATTTGTATGTAGAATTCAGACTTTGTAAATTGTTTTTTTTAAACTAATTTATGTGTTTTCCAGTATCCATTTCCATATTCGGTTTTTGAATATGGGGAAAGCTTCTACGTTCTGAATATCCATGGGTATAGAATTATACAGGATTGGAACGATACACTCTAATGTTCTTTTTCCGTATTTATTAAAATAGAAAGGAACTGCATATGTTTTCCTTCTTGTTTGATAATTGTGTTCTAGTACAAACCTATAATCGTTATCATGGTAATGTGTAAGTATATTCAGGTAATTGTAGTAACCCTTTGAGGTCAATGTGTTTGTATTTTGTAATATTATTTTCCTTTCCAGGTTCTGATTTCCTTGGACCAATTTAAGAAGTGCTATTTGCAGTGATTCCAACCGTGGTAATAGTAATGGTAATAGTAATGGTAATAGTAATGGTAATAGTAATGGTAATAGTAATGGTAATAGTAATGGTAATAGTAATGGTAATAGTAATGGTAATAGTAATGGTAATAGTAATGGTAATAGTAATGGTAATAGTAATGGTAATAGCAATGGTAATAGTAATGGTAATAGTAATGATAATAGTAATGGTAATAGTAATGATAATAGTGATGGTATTAGTGATGGTACTAGTGATGGTAGTAGTAATGGTAATAGTAATGGTAATAGTAATGGTAATAGTAATGGTAATAGTAATGGTAATAGTAATGGTAATAGTAATAGTAATAGTGATGGTAACAGTAATTGAATTGAATTGAATTGAATAATTTATTTAACAGAATAATGTACAGTTATAGGGCCAACCAAGTCTCAGGAGACTTAACGGTCGGTTCCCGTAGTTTACATGTTACATTTAAGCCTATTTATCCTAAGTCTGGCAATAGAATACAAATCCTGTCGCGGTTTAACTTCTAAAGCGATCACTTTTATTGACTGTTGTCTATAAAATATAAATATATAAAATTAATTTGTAGTTGTGTACCTAATATAAATTGCACATATTATAGATGATAGCAATAATAATTCTATAATGAAAGTAAACAATGGAAAAAAAAATTCGAAAAATAACAAAAAAGTGAAAAAAACAAACAATATAATAATAATCCTTTAAAAAGTAAATGTAAGTGTAAAGAATTTAAAAAATAAATAATTAGTATTTATATAAAATAAATCTAAATTTCTAAGGAATGATGTAATTTGATGGTTTATGTATAGTAATAGTAATGGTAATAGTAATGGTAGTAAGTAATGGTAATAGTAATAGTAAATAATGGTAATAGTAATGGTAATAGTAATGGTAATAGTAAGGAAAGTAATTAATGGTAATGTAATGGTAATAGTAATGGAATAGTAATGGTATAGTAATGGTAATAGTAATGGTAATAGTAATGGTAATAGTAATGGTATAGTAATGGTAATAGTAATGGTAATAGTAATGGTAATAGTAATGGTAATAGTATAGGTAATAGTAATGGTAATAGTAATTGGTAATAGTAATGGTAATAATAATAATGTAATAGTAATGTGATAATAGTAATGTAATAGTAATGAGTAATAGTAATGGTAATAGTAATAGTAATAGTAATAGTAATGTAATAGTAATAGTAATAGTAATAGTAATAGTAATAGTAATAGTAATAGTAATAGTAATAGTAATAGTAATAGTAATAGTAATAGTAATAGTAATAGTAATAGTAATAGTAATAGTAATAGTAATAGTAATAGTAATAGTAATAGTAATAATGTAATAGTAATAGTAATAGTAATAGTAATAGTAATAGTAATAGTAATAGTAATAGTAATAGTAATAGTAATAGTAATAGTAAATAAGTAATAGTAATAGTAATAGTAATAGTAATAGTAATAGTAATAGTAATAGTAATAGTAATAGTAATAGTAATAGTAATAGTAATAGTAATAGTAATAGTAATAGTAATAGTAATAGTAATAGTAATAGTAATAGTAATAGTAATAGTAATAGTAATAGTAATAGTAATAGTAATAGTAATAGTAATAGTAATAGTAATAGTAATAGCAATAGTAATAGTAATAGTAATGGTAATAGTTATGGTGATGGGTATCTCAACGACAGGCATTACTTCTCGAAAATAAATGGCAACTCCACCAGACGCTCGATTTGCGACTGGGCCGTCCTTCCTAAAACAACTGTATCCCCGTAATTTAAACTTTTGATTTGGTAGAAATCTGGTTTCTTGTAAACAGAGGCAATATGGCGAGCTGTCTACAATCATTTTCTTAATCTCTGGATAATGAGTGATTAAACCAAGATTATACTCAAAAATATGATAAAATAGAAATATGCAGATGGAATTATCCTGAGTCAAATACGGCTGATGACCTTAGCAGTTTAGCCGTAACAACTAATAAAAAAAAAATAGTTATGGTAATAGTAATGGTAATAGTAATGGTATTAGTAATGGTAATAGTATTGGTAATAGTAATGGTAATAGTAATGGTAATAGTAATCTTAATAATAACCGTAATAGTAATGGTGATAGTAATGGTAATAGTAATGGTAATATTAATGATAATAGTAAGGGTAATAGTAATGGTAATAGTGATGGTAATAGCAATGGTAATAGTATTGGTAGTAGTAATAGTAATGGTAATAGTAATAGTAATGGTAATAGTAATGAATGAATGAATGAATGAATGATTTATTTTCAAAAATACATACATTTATGGGTCCAGCTAAGTCTCATGACTTGTCAGCTGGTGCCCTATATTTTTACAGTTTTATCAAATATAAAATCATTAGTTTACATCAAAACATCTTTGACGCTGGTATAACAAAATTTTTCAATTTTGGTAATGGTAATAGTAATGGTAATAGTAATGGTAATAGTAATGGTAATAGTAATGGTAATAGTAATGGTAATAGTAATGGTAATAGTAATGGTAATAGTAATGGTAATAGTAATGGTAATAGTAATGGCAATAGTAATTGTAATGGTAATAGTAATGGTAATAGTAATGGTAATATTAATGGTAATAGTAATGGTAATAGTAATGCTAATAGCATGGTAATAGTAATGTTAGTAGTAGTGGTAATAGTAATTTTAATTGTAGTAGTAGTAGTGTCAGTGTATAGCAAAGGCGATAGCGCTAGCGATTACGAGCGCGACGGTTTATCAAAGGCAATATCAACGGCGGTGGCGATGTCGATAGCATTGGCTGCAACAATGACAGCAGTGACAATAATGTAACAGTGATTAGAACCGTGATAGTAATGATAGTGGTATTGGTAATGGCAATGTTAATGGTATTACTAATGGCAACCCTAATGGTAATGGTAATGGTAATGGTAATGGTAATGGTAACGGTGATAGTAATTATATTTATAGTCGCAGTGGCAGTGGCTGTGACAATGGCAATTGTAATTGCGAAGTTACTGGTAATGGTAGTGGTGGTAGTAATAGTGGTAGCGGTAGTGGCAATGCTAGTGATAGCGTAAGTGGTAGTGGTAGTGGTAATGGTGAAGTTAAAGGTAATGGGTTATGGTATTGGTAATGGTAATGATAATGAGAACGGTAATGCTAATTGTAGTGGTAATGGTAGAAGTGGCAGTACCGAAGGTAATGGTAATGGTAAGGGCAATGGTAATGGTAATGGTAATGGTACTGGTAATGGCTGTGGTAATGGTAATGGTAATAGTCATGGTAATAGTAATGGTGATAGTAACTGTAATAGTAACGGTAATCGTAATGGAAATCGTAGTGGTAATTTTAACTGTAACAGCAACGGTAATAGTAACAGTAACAGTATCGGAAATGGTAATCGTAATTGTAGGCGTAGTAGTAGTTGTAGTAGTAGCGTTAGCGATAGCGATAGGGATAGCGCTAGCAATGGTGGTGACGGTGGCGATTTCAATAGCGATGACAATAGCAATGATATTGTGACGATGATTATAATAGTAGTGACGGTAATAGTAATGGTAATGGTGTTGTAACGGTAATGCTAACTGTAATTATAATGGTAATGGTAACGGTAATTGTAATGGTAATGGTAATGATAGTGGTAAATGAAACTCCAAACGTAGTGGTAGTGGTAGCGATAGCGATTGAAATAGCTAGGATGGTAGCGATGGCTATAGGGATGACAATAGCGATGATATTTTGACCATGATTATAATCGTGGTGATAATGGTGATGGTAATCTTAATGGTAATTGTAATGGTGACGTAATGATAATGGTATAGGTCATGGTAATTCTAATTAATATTGATTGTATTCGTATTGGTAGTAATAGTGTTAATGATAATCAACATAGTAGTAATGGTAATAGTAATATAATAATAACGTTAACAGTAATGGTAATCGTAAACGTAATAGTTGTAGTAAAGATAATATTAACGGTAATTGTAATGCTAGTGTAATGGTAATGGTAATGATAATGATAATGGTAATGGTAATGGTAATGGTAATGGTAATGGTAATGGTAAAGGTAAAGGCAAAGGTAAAGGTAAAGATAAAGGTAAAGGTAAACGTAAAGATAAAGGTAAAGGTAAAGGTAAAGCTAAAGCTAAAGCTAAAGCTAAAGCTAAAGCTAAAGCTAAAGGTAAAGGTAAAGGTAAAGGTAAAGGTAAGGGTAAAGGTACTAATGGTAAAGGAAATAGTTATGATAGTTTTAATGGTAATGGTATTGGCCTTGATTTTGGTATTGGTATTGGTATGGGTATTGATATTGGTATTGCTTATAGTATTAGTAATGGTAATGATGTTGGTAGTGTTAATTGTAATAGCAGTCACAGTGGCAGTGCCTGTGACAACGGCAATGGCATAATTAATGCTAACGGTAGTGGTAAAGGTGAAGCTAAAAGTAAAAGTAGTGGTAATGGTAATATTGGTGGCAGTGGTAACGTTAACGGTAGTGGTAAAGGTAATGGTGATTGTAATGGTAATGACAATGGTGATGGCAAGATTAATGGTAGTGGTATTGGTAGTGATAATAGTATTCATCTTAGTATTCGTAATAGTAATATAATAATGGTAATAGTAATGATTATAGTAATTGTAATAGTAAAGGTAATAGTACTGCTAATAATAGTGGTAATAGTAGTGGTAATAGTAATGGTAATAGTAGTCGTATTGGTAGTGGTACTGGTACTGGCAGTGGAAAAGGTGGTGTTGGTTGTAGTGGTAGGAGTAATTGTAAAGGTATATGTACTGGTAATGGTAGTGATAGAGGTAATGGTAGTGGTGGTGTTAGTGGTAGAGGTAGTCATAGTGGTTGTGGTATTGGTAGAGATTAGTTCAAGAATTGTTAAGTTGACACAATACCAAGTACTATAAATAAATTTTCTTGTGTGCTAAATGCTACATCACAGATTAATAAATTGCCACTCTGACCTTGGCTGCAATTTTATACTTTTACAGACCAGCAGTAAAGAGCTTAATAAATAAAAACTAGATTAATCTTATGCTGTCTGAGCAAATGCATTAATGTGTTTTACATACATATCTACACGCTGCATTTATTTGATGTTTCGAAGGTATATTTCTTAAATATATACGTTGCCTTTAAATCAATTAAATATGAGCTGATGTCAGTGGTGACACGATTTGCTTATCATTCGTGATGTAAAGGGTTCGATTCCCATTACCGTCTACCTTGTATGATGTTTTTTACACTGCGTATTCGGACATCATGTGCTTAGTGTGATAGTACGACTTCCCCCTCATAACCATATTTATTAATGTAATTTATTATTTAAGCTATTCTTTTCTTACCACCATCTTTTACTTAGCTTTTTCTACTTGTCAACATATTTTCGCTACTAAGAACAGATTTGAAGTGTTAAAATAGGATTCTTGATGTATCCTACAAAAAACTAGGAACCATACATTATCCTAAATGTTTGCAATCTACACATTCTTTAATTAAATTGTTTTTAATAGAGAAACTTTATTGCAAAAACTTAGTGCAACAACTAAGTTTATGGAATTAAGAATAAATGCAAGAAATATAATGGTTTTCTAATAAATTTATTATCGTTTTTTTACATAATACAATGGTTTTCGTGATCCTCCAGAACGCGTTTTACGAATTTGATCTAATTGTTTAAATGATGATTTTTTTCTTGCTGCCTTTACATTGTCTGGTTCTGGAGAGGAAACACCTCTAACTAAGACTGGAATAGCTGTACGTGGAAGTAATTTAAATAAATTAGGATCCAATTTACTGTTTGGAATTTCAGGACAATAGTCGTCCTTTTCTCCTTGTCGATTTTGATTAATTGATTCTAGAGATTTTTTCAAAGGTAGTAAATGAGGCGCTACCATTCTAAATAAGTTCTGCAAATAAAATTATGTTAAGCGTACACTTGAAATAAATTTATCAATTACCTCAGTCCATTGAGAAACACCTAAAGGTGTGTAGATAAACTGCCAATTGGGAATGCCTAAATGGGTAACTGCCATACGTAAATAAGCAGCTACATCATTTGCGAGAAAATATAATTTCATACCAGTTGTGAGCAACCAAATAGTAGGCACATATTTTGGATACAGATAAACCAAAACGACCTATAAAATTGCAATATTTAAAAACAAAGAAATTTAATATGTTTAATTAAATTAATACTTACATGTCCCATATCTGTTAGTGATTCTAATACAAATAATCTGCTCTCAATTGATAATTTAATATGGTAACGTTCTGTGTCTAATATAACCCCAGGTTCCATTGATGTTTCAAAACCAAATATAGGCGTAAGACGCTCAAGTGAATTAATTCTAATTGAGCCATAAATTAAATCCTTTTGATGATCTCCTAAAACTCCTACGATACCAAAACATAAAGCAAAAGTATGTATAAAGTAATAATTATTACTTACCAGCAAATGTATACGTCCATTCAAAAAGAAACCCGTTCGATGAAGTATAAAATGCTCGTAGATCTTCAGGCATTAAAACACCTTGTTTTTGTTCCCAAGCTGAAATATCAGTATAAGACGCAGCATCCAATTTTGTAACAGCTGTATTTTGAACTCCCACCGATTTTTCTGTAATATAAGTAATAAGTATGATTAAACCCGCATTTTTGAGGTTAGGAATATGAATTCAATATTTAAATATTCTTACTCAATTCGTTTGGTAATCCTAATAAAATACTTTCGAAATAAGTAAATTCGGAAATTGTTTCTACCGTAGAATGCATTTTGCTTTGTAATTCTCAATAACAAATTCAAATTAAGCACAATTCGAAATTTAGAAAACCAAAATTAAAATAATTTTAATGTTGCTAAGCAACCATAGCATAGAATAATTCTAAGTATAGATGGCGCAATTTTCATTCAGTAGCGTAACAATCTTATTTACACAGTGAAATATTAAATATTTTTCTAGTTTAAAGTTTTATTAAGTGCCATATAAAATTGTTATTGTAAATTTAATTTGTAAAAAGATGTATGTTTATTTAATAAACAAATTAAAAGTAATAAAACGATATTGCTTGGATTTAGTTATTTCTACCTACTACCTTTATTCATTCTCCGTTAAGGAGCAATCTAACCCCAAATGTTTAATTGCTAACTTCGTTGAGGTTGTAATTTTTTTATTATCTGCATAAGTTGCCTTATAATTATAAATACTAAAATTAATCTTTAATTAATTTAGTCATGTCTGGAATATTGAGACGTTTGGGAAAAAAACATATAGAACTGGCTACGCATTGGTAAGTCATACTTAAACTAACTTAATTGTTACATAATATTTGTAGGATAGGAACATCTTCTGCTTACGGGGCCACTGCTGGTTTATTACTATGCTACTTCACAGACTGGAGACTAGTTTTACAATACCTACCTTATTACAATGGAAAATATAAAGAATCAAATTAGTTTATTGTTAATAATATAGTTAGTAGAAATAAAATATAAAGTTTATTTAGTATTAATATTTTACATTATTAAACTAACAAAGAAGCGACAGTGTGTATTGTTACGCAGATAGTTTAAGTACTTTACATATAATTATAACTTCATGAGGGAACCATAACATAATACTGCCAAATTCTACTGCTTCAAATAAATATATCTTTTAACCATCTTCTTTAAAATTTTTTACATCAGATTTTGATGGTTTAAACAGTGGTTTCGCAACATAACTAATTAAATGCAATCCTAGAGCTGTACCCAGTATTAATTTTAACATAAAAAAGTTTGCCTGAGGTTTTCCCATAACCTATATCTTTATTTTTTAATATTTATTATATTAGCAATGTTACCAATACAATAAAAAGTAGTAGCCACCAGAAGTTTGGCGAAAGAAGGGGGTGGGAACCTTCCATATGAATATATCCGTTTAGGCCTAATTTTTGTGCTTGTGCTCACTTCCAAAACATTCCACTCCTAGACGTAACAACAATTAACATACTTAACTTAAGCATATAAGCAGAAGTGTAACCACTGCCAAGTGAAATTTCCATAAAGCGATTCTCCTAAAAAAAAATCATCTTCATTGTAAGGCAGTTATGGTTGTCAACCATAATATCTGTGTGCTTCCTATTAACACTTGTTAATTCTTTCATGAGAGATTTAACAATTCTTTGCCAACATCTGCAATTTTGTGAGATGGTTCTATTATGCCACCGTTTGCTTAAAAATTCATACTTACATACTCATCACTCCTTCGTAAAGGGGATAGATCACAACTGCTACTTTTATTAACTAAAACTATCACTGACTATTTATATTCTTACGTACCTTCACTTCACTCATATGCAAACATTGTCTGTGTAATTCTTTATATTTCTACCTCACTATGTACTTAGAACACATAAAATCATGTTTTCTTAGGTCTCTCTTCACCACAAATGATATACTGCTCTAGTTTCAACATTCGATAATTTTTCATTCCCCATAATGCCCAATCCATATAGTTGTCTACCACACTCTACTCATATAACTGTTTCATATGCTTATTCATCACACAGTTTATTATCCAGGCCACTTTACTCTTTCTCTACTCACTAATCCATATCACTTTATCTTTATCCATCAACTACTTGCTTCTTTTAAGACCTTGAACACTTACTAGTTCATAGACAGCTTTATTATGTATAATTCATATTTTTTATACATGCCTTATATTCCCAATTGCAGCTTTGTTCCGACTTTCCAGTATTTCAGTTACATTAAAACACAGACCACTAATACAATTTGACTTTTCCTTGAAAGTCTGTTGATCTTATTATTTCTGTTGCTACTAGCATATGTTTACTTCTGTTCTGCTACACTATGTACCTTTGCATCTTTGATTACCTGTCTATAGTTTATCTAATGTAGTCTACTATAGACTTCATCTTTCTGCTTGACATTACTCTAGTAGGTATATTTGCTTATGTCTGTATTCCTAGGAAGTATTGTTATTACTCACTAATTTGTTTAATGTAAGTAGTCTATCAGCCCATTTCAATTGTTACATCTTGCTTTTTCTTTATATTTTCTAACTCTTTTTGTTTTGTGTTCACTGGTGCCGTAAGCTAACTAGTTATTTCTTTCTCATTGGAAAGTTCTAATGTTAGTACTCATTCATTCTGTCTCTTCTAGTGTACAATATTTTCCTATCATATCCTTCTTCTTCTTCGACTGTCCGGCTCTTTTTCATTTATCTGATTTCCCCACTTCCTTTCTTTTTTGTTTTAGCTACCACTAATATGTCTAACCCCATTATATTAAACTCGTACCTATAGGTAGGATTTCGGTTTATTTTCCATTTATGCTTTTTATCTCCCATGGTCCAATTTTATATACACCTCTACTATAATCATGCTGGATGATACTTTTTTTGTTTATTAAAAATGGATTATAAATAAAGCGTTTAATTGCCTGCATTTAATATGGTATTTAAGAACAACAAGTTTGATGTCTGTCCGACCATAACAAGTTTTTCACTTTTCCCAATGAAAATGTGATAGAAAAAGATGTCTAGTTTGGCGCATTAAAAATGGTGTCCGATACCATACAATTATAATAGTTAATATTTTCCCATCATGATCAACCCCTCGCAATTAGAATATACCTACCCTAATAAAGATACTCTGTATGGTGTCTCCAACAAGCTGAAACCATACAATTTTATATTTTCCCGCCAAAACAATATGATCATTCCTCTTTTGAAACCAAAATATACCACAAATAAAGATTTTCATTATGACGCATCTATTGTGTCCGAAAACGAAAATTCATAAAATTTGAGATTTATCCACCATAACAATACATCAGTGTAGTATTCTTAATAGTGCCCAATAAAATAATATGATATTTAATATTTGCCGACCATAATGATTTGTACAGATTTGTGAAAATTTACTATAACAAATTTGTGCATTCAAAGTAATGTCCAATAAAGGATAACATTAAAATTTTGTGTTGATTCACCATAACAACCTGACCGCCATTTTTCCTTAAAAAATAAATGGAATCGGTTTGTTAAGAAAAATGGTGCACCAAAAATGGATTGTTGGCACTTGTAATTCAGCACAGCGTGGTACGTAACTAGTTGCCAAGTCCGAGGAATAACCGCATGGTTAATTCTTGTCTGCGGCAATGGTCTTGGTCTATTAGCATCTGCAGACAAAATTGCACTTGTCAATACAGTCGGAAAACATGCTCTATCAAGTGTTTGGGCACGAGGCGCAGGTGCTGCAAGTGTTTTTTCCAGGTTTTGGATTATATTACTAGGTAGACTATCACATACTTTTGTAGGTATCCCGAAAGTACGTTTTACTCCCTGAGTTTTTGAAAAGTAAGTAGTCGGCGGGTTTTTCAGGCCCAATGGCATGAAACTGTAGCATGTACCGTCAAGCGTGGTAAGTGGTGTGAGTCGTTTGAATTCGGTCACTGTAGGGATTTGCAATACCCAGATTTAAAATCGAGTATTGAAAATACTTCGGCTGTACGTAAGTCACTTAAGGTGTCATGCATTGTTTTTCGTAAGACTGCTCAAACGCCTGTAATTAACGTAGAAGCGTGGTGTCCCACCCTTCCTCTTTACTATCGCTAAAGACGAGCTGTAGTTGAGACACTGGGTTCGATGACGTGTCCGCAAGCACAGACCTTACTTCCTGCATAATGATTTGTTTCTTTTCGGAAGAGTATGTCGGATTTCGGAAAGTGAGTACTGGTGGTAGTCAAAGATGCTGTCTTATCCAATGTAACATTAAATTCGTTGTGTTTTCGAAAGAGTATGTCGGATTTCGGAAAGTGAGTACTGGTGGTAGTCAAAGATGCTGTCTTATCCAATGTAACATTAAATTCGTTGAGCACATGTAGTAGTAAGTTCTACAAGTGGGTTGAAGAGCCATGATGGATTCCTTTGATAAGCTGGGAGCTGCGTTTTCCCCAGTGCATTGTGTGGCAGCGGCTGCGGCCAACGTGGATGCAATTTTGTTTGAAATCAGCCACGGTTGGGCGAGAATTAGTAGTGTTAACAAGGTCTCCGTTACCAGGGTGTCATTTTCAAGATGTAGTAAACAATTTTGTCAAATTTGACAAAATTGTTTACTACATCTTTAACAATTTTTAACATACATTGCTACTGACGAAGATAACTGTAAGTGTTATCGAAACGTTTAGATTGTATAATTTAAAGTACACCATTAAAAAATCCCAAAAAGATAAGTATTTTATTATGAGTGTTAATGGTGAAAGTTTACATTTTCATAATCTAGGTATTTGTTTAGGTTTGCCACTTGTGCGGATTTGGCTAAGATCGGTCGCACGTTTCGCAACCGGATTGTACGAGGAAGGTTATGAGACGTACTGAAGTCGTTATGAGCGTAGTGTGGTTGTCGATCGACCTGTACCACTATACGTGGTAGATTGGTGTGGTACACCTTGACGCAAATTGTGACATAGGTGTCTCATAACTGCGGTGTTACTCTTGTTTTGTTTTCTAAATCCAGGCCAATCGCGATGGTAATACCTGGCGTCATGGAAGAGGGCGCGATGTTCGCTCTCTAAGTAGAAGTTGCTTCACGTTGTGAAAGACGGCTTGGGGCTCCATTAAGTTAGTTGGCTCAATATGTTGCATGAATGAGGGAAGTTTAGAACGTAGGGAATTCTGTAGTAGCTTATTAAAAAAACTTGGCATGAAAACGGGAACGACCTGTCTTGTGGTCATACTGGCGTAATAGTAACCGTTTGAAATAGATATATATATATATATATATATATATATATATATATATATATATATATATATATATATATATATCGTTTCAAATCTTCATGGCCTTACCACCAGGTAGGGCTGTTCATCGGACTTTACAGGCTTCTTCGCAAAGTGCTCTACTAGGTGGTGGAATAACATTGCAGGATATTCGAGGATGTTATCACCAAAGTTAGGTAATACGATGGTGCGAAAATATACAGGGTGTTCCATTTAAACAAAATCAAGTTTGGTTGACAACGTTTTTCTGAATCACCCTGTATATATGAAAATATTTTTAAAATGTGCAACTTTTAGTCTATTTGGGAAGCCTGCTCACTCCTTTTCGGACAAGTAGTCTGGGAGCCCATAATCGGACAATTACACACTATATATACAGTGTGTCCGAGATTCAGCGTGCATGTATTGCTATATTCGTTAATATTGAAGATAGAATGTCGGTTAAATGGGGAAAGTTTTAGAGAATTTTATGGCTATCATCATGGTAAAGTCAGATTTGAAGTAACTTTTTTTGTTTTTGAAATAATTGAAGAAAACAAAAATTGTGGATTTTCTACTACCCCCTGTAGCTCTTTTATTTGAAGTCTGACAACATTTTGATTTGTACATTATTATGACACTTTTAAAAGACAATTTTAAAAAAAGTACCAAAATTTATCTACAGTCATTTGGTTTTGAAACACATACACTAACTATTGTTTTTCATATGGACGCCATCTTGGATTTTTACATTCTCGAATAGTATTTTTTATCACCTTTTCAGCGATGTATCACATGGTACAAATGTGGAAAATCTCTCGGATTCAGATAGAAGACGAAAAAATAACATGGCAAGCTCCTATAAATTTTTTTCCTCCAGACCCTCCCTACGGAGATGTGAGCCCCTAAGGACCCCGCTGGAAATAAGTTTTTCTTGAATAACTTTTAAAGTACTTGACATAATTTAATAAAAATTCAGTATGATGGCCACTAGTAAGGGTCTCTTAAAATAGTATCCTTGAAACATATTTAGCTTGTTTAGTTTACCAGGGATGGACTAAGTTGTACACCTTAACGCCTAAATTTTTAACACCCTGTATGACAAAGATCTAAAAAAAATATTTTTGGGTAGCCTTTACCTAAAAAAAGGTATACTTGCTTAATACCGATAAAATGAGCTATTTTCGAGAAAAAAAAAAATAAATTATATTAAAAAAAATTAAGCCAGTGTTTTTTCGAATTCTTACGAGAAAACACTCTTTTAATAATAAATTAGGAAAACCAAATTATACATATTAATTATTTAAAAAATGTTGCAAACTTAAGTGAGTTTATTGACCCAAGAGCTATAATTTTATTTCTTGTTCATTTTATTTATCTTCACTCCAAAAAACATATGCCAAACATTCCTATGATACGAAATAAATAAATAACCTGCATTTTAGAACTTGACATTTGTAACATCGCTGATACATTTGATCGACATTAATTTACTTTAAATTTACTGATTTGAATTGTAAACTTATTCGAAATATGGAGTTCATTTTTATTGAATATGCAGATATGCATCTCATGTTTGGTCTTGTCTCTTGCACTGCTCTGGAAGCAAGAAGATTATATCACGAGAGATTTCCTAATCGTACTATTCTAAATCAGAAGACATTTCAACAAGTTGATCAACGACTAAGAGAGAATGGTGAGTGATTTCGGTTACTAAGGTAATAATATTGACTTTCTTTAGGAATGTTTAAGAAAAAAAGTACTGATGGTGGTCTGACAAGAACCGTGCGTACGGTGGAATAAGAGGAAAATATTTTGAATACAGTAGATGGCACTCCTGCAACGAACACTCGCAAATTAGCCGCACAATTTAATAAGCCGAAAACAATAATTCATGAAGTTCTTCAAGAACAGCTTTTATACCCATATCATTTGCAAAAAGTGCATGAATTGATTCCTGAAGATTTTCTTCGTAGAATGCAGTTCGCAAACTGGCTATTGGATCAGCAACGAAATAATGAAAACTTCATGAGCACTATTCCTTTTACAGGTGAAGCAGCTTTTACCAAAGATTGTATCACGAAGTTACACAACTCACAACTCCTCGTGCAACTATTGTTTCGCATCATCAACATCAGTTTCAATCGATTAACATCTGGGCAGGAGTCATTGGCAATTTTTTGATTGTACCATTTGTATTCCCGGCGCGATTGAATGGACAACTTTATTTGGAGTTCCTCCAGAACGGTTTTCAAAATTTAATAGAGCATTTACCACTTGAAACCCGCCGAAACATGTACCTTATGCACGATGGGGCACCACCTCATTTTAGCGTTGCTGTGCGGGAACACTTAAATAACGTCTATCCAAACCGTTGGATAGGTAGAGGTGGACCTGGCCTGGCCTCCTAGATCTTCCGACCTGACGCCTTTGGATTTTTACCTGTTGATACTAGGGAGGAGCTTCCACAGAGAATCACGTTTCATTGTGATGTGCTAAGGAACAGTGTGGGGTTATTATCGCGGGTACAGCAGTCGTCAATTCGTCGTGCTCGCGAGTGTACCAGACTTCACGGAGCCCATGTTGAACCCACTTATGAAGTTTTTAATTAAATGGAAATGAAACATAAATTCGTTTATTATTTTTTTTCTTGAAAATAGCTGATTTTATTGATATTAAACAAGTATAACTTTTTTTATGTAAAGGTTCAAGCTACCCAAAAATATTTTTTTAGATCTTTATCATACAGGGTGTTAAAAATTTAGGCGTTAAGGTGTACAACTTAGTCCATCCCTGGTAAACTAAACAAGCTAAATACGTTTCAAGGATACTACTTTAAGAGGCCCTTACTAGTGGCCACCATACTGAATTTTTATTAAATTATGTCAAGTACTTTAAAAGTTATTCAAGAAAAACTTATTTCCAGAGGCGTCCTTTAGGGGCTCACATCTCCGTAGGGAGGGTGTGGAGGAAAAAAATTTATAGGAACTTCCCATGTTATTTTTTCGTCTTCTGTCTAAATCCGAGAGATTTCCCACATTTTTCCGGACACCCTGTATGTACTTTACGCGAAATTGTTGTAAAAAAGTGAATGAGTATGAATACATAAAAAACGAATATTTACTTACCGAACGTATTATTATAAATTTAGGGGAATGTAACAGCTCAGACGAGAAATTTAGTAATTAATTAATCTTATGTGTTTATATGTTAGGAATGTAAATATATGTACTATAATTGTGAATAAATCAATTTGGGAAACAAATTTGGAATCAAACTTCACGCAATAATAATTGTGGGATGTTGTGTTAGAAAAGACAATTTTCCAAAGCATTAAATGATCAATACTCATTAATATAATACAATTTATAACATAACATAAATATTTTCACGAATCAAATTAATATTTTGTATACTTACTACGCCACTGAAATCTCAAGATTGCCGCGCTTACTGCTTACAATGTTTGGGTAGCGTGCGCATCCGACCTTCAACCATTGTTTCTCCGTGAAGACAGTACTTCATGTGGAGCAAAAAAATGATTGATAAGAATGGTCCATCATTAATTCTAAAAAAATAGTACCATAGATTAAAGAATTATTCATGGGCATTTTTTACGAACAAAAAATTATAAAATCTTGGAAAATAAATACACAATATACCAAATATAAAGCTAGATTGGGTAGTAAAAAAACTTATCTTCAAAACTCATGAATATTAAAAATCTTTATCTGATTGGAGTGATAAGATTGCTCATAGTTTGCCCACCCCTGCGTTGCAGCACGGGCCGCTACTGAAATAATAATGAAAATTAACGTGCCCATTACTACACATGCGCTATAATACAACTTTGTTGTTACTGTTCTGAGAAATAGTAGTCGAAAAACCGCAAATGGCATGGTGATTGTCGATTGAAAATGTTGCCAAAAATGTATCAATTACAAAAAATCTAATTTATTTTATTTTATTGTATATTTTTATCATGGATTATTTAGAAACGTACGTATTTACTTAATAACAGATTAGCAAAGATATAGAAACTTACTCTTCAGCGATTGCAATGGAACCCCACTTCAGAAAGTTGCATATAATTGGACCACAGTCACTAACGAATTTTTAAACGCAGTCAAAGGTAGCGGTTATTGGTTTACAGAAACTTTAATTACATTTTAGATTTTAGAACTTCATTTAGGTGAACTACTTCATGATGAATTGTTTGGCTTATTCGAAGCCATGTCAGCTATAGAAATGATGGACCCGAAAATGGATGCAGGTATGCTATGTAACCGTGGAAACAAGAAAGCGAAATCTTTCGAACAAGCTGTTTTGGTATGGTAAATATAACTTCATTGTACAGAATAGTGGTGATTATAATTTAAGGATTCTACACTAAAATTGAAGAATTTCGTTAACAGAGAACTTATAGATATAATTGATACAACATTAGCCTGCATTGTCTCATGGTTAGAAGGACATTCTTTAGCACAAACAGTGTTTACCAATCTATATTTGCATAAACCGTATATAATAGAAGATAGAACTCTGAAAGTCTTTTCACTGTCTGTTTATAAAGTTTTGGAAATTATTAAGGAGTTCATACATAAGTAAGTAATGCTACGTATAATTTTGAAAATTTTAAGCCACTTTTTGTGTTAAGAGCTGTTGTCTATGAAGAAGAAGATTTTCAACCAATGCATTATGGCTATCATTTAAATCCTGATATTTCTGAGCAACGAATGATTGGTATGTTAAGAGAAATTGAGGAAGAACTTCATAAAAAGTCACGTAACAAACTTCAAAGTGGACAAACCATCAATCAAGAAGTAAGTTGGTATAGAGATTTTTAGTTCGAAAACTTCATTGAATAAAAAGAGGTGAGAGTTTTAACCCTTCACTGCGCAATGTATTAAATATGAGACATCACATCATTTTCTCTAAGAAACATAACTAAAATTGATATATGTGCTCGAAGCGCATTGTATCATATTTATGACACCTTTATACACTCGTTACTTAAGGAGTATTTTCACTTGACTCGGTTTGGTGGTGTTCGTGAAACTTTGAATCTGCGCATTCTGTCTTTTTGCAGTAAACGTGCTAATATTCGTACACTATTTGTTCTAATTTTGTTATAAATCATAGTCTTTCATTGTGGAATAATTTATAAAGGTAAGATCTTCATTTTCATATAAAACAAGGGTGATTTACTGCTTTACTTTTCGGCAGATATCTTGTATTTCTTGGATATTTCAAATTCGAGACGTAGTGTTTTGAGACATGTCTTCGAATAGAACATTTCTAATGCAAGCTGTATCGGAAGAATGCATATCACATTTATCTGATGGTGAGGATGACTTTGATATTTCCGATGCTGATGAAGATGAATTTGATTTGAAACATATTCCTATTGAGTTTGACGATGGTGTTATTTGAGGAAGAGCAAAGTGATCTGAGGATATAGAGGCAGAAATTAGTGCAAAAACGGCAAGCGATAAAGAACTTTATACAAATGAATGTAATGAAGATGCGAATAATAAAAGTTCAACTGCGAGTAGCCAAATTAAATTTAATAAACGCAAAAAAGATAAGAAATTTAATATCTTATGGAAGTAGAGAAAGGACCAGGCAGCCGGCTTATGGAGAAATGGAATCCGGTTAATTTGTCTTAATTAACGTAAATCTGAAATCGAAATTATTTCCGTTGTATTTGGATTTCTCTGTATCCAATACAAATTAGATTTGCCAACAATTTTTTTCAAGAGTTGGTCATTGAAAAAATATGTGAAGAAAGAATTTATCAAATTTACTTCCAAGTCGATCATTTCCCTTGAATCGTTTAGCCTGGTCATCCAAAACTAAAGGACCAGGGCCGGCTTATGGAGAAATGGATTCCGGTTAATTTGCCTTAATTTTTGGGATGTTGAAGATATCGACTTCATGAACAATAGTGTCCATAGGTACAACTCAATCTGATGGCCAGTTTTCAATTTACAGGGTGATGAAGTTAAAAAATGGCCATTTTTTAAAACGTATTAAAATGTAATTTTCATAATGTATTAAGGATTTTTTGATGTAATAGTATTCTAATAACATCAAAAAATATTGCTTTGTGTAGAAAAAGTATTATTTGATACAGGGTGATTCAAAAATTACCAAAAAAATTGTTGATGCTGTGTATTCTACTTTACAGTAGGAATATGAAAATATTAATATTTGGTCTGAATTTGCTTTAGTTGGACTTATTATAACAAGATATAAAAACATTTTATACAGGGTGAGTCAAAAAGTTGATCGACTCTGCAGGTTATTTTTACTACAATTTTATATATTTTGTAATACAAGTCAGTAGTCGACATTGAACCATTTTCAAAAATATATAATTTATAAATTAAATACAGGGTGATTCTCAAGATATTTAAGGTAGAAAATTACGAAAATTGATTTTTTGTGCGAATCATCCTGTAATTTAATATTTCCTACGTTAATTTCTCTACTTTTTTCTTATTGTCTGTAATTTGAGCTTGTTAGTCCCCTATAGAAGTTTTGCGAAGTTACTATGATCAGTTTTTTTATATCGACTTTGTGATTACAAGCCTGTCACAATGTATACGCGTATACCTGAGCTCATAAATGTTTTTATTTTATTTAATCATTCATGATTTATGTCATTCTAACGTTATTTGTTTAAGGAAACAATATGTAACATATAATATCAACAAATAATGTATTAATAGTGAGCCAAACCTCCGAAGACGCAAATATTATTAGAGAGCCAAATATCCGAAGACGCAAATATTATTATGTTATTTATCTACATACCTATGTGCAATCAGTTTGAATAAGTTACTTATAGGTGTAATGTATGTAGATTATAAGTAATCTCACCACTATAGAGGTAGAGTTTCCCGGCGCGCTCTTTTTTAAGTGGTATCCCCAATAGCCCAATCCATTTTTACTTGGGAAATGCAGTTCTATTTGTAATGAAACAAACAAATATAGGGTGGTCGAACGAAACTCGATTTTCCGGCTTTATAATGAAAATGTGGAAAATCCTCAGACCCGTCGATTTTAGTTTGAGGACACTTTTTTCCTGATTGCAGCATTGGCACTTCAACTCTAGCAGTGGGTGAACCAACTGTAAAGATAGGGAATGTACCAAGTGTGGCACATTTTGAAATGGTAATTTTGTGGGGAATTCAGCAATACTAATAATGTTGAACGAAATTCAGATTTTAGCGCCCTTTGAGAAAATAATCGTTACGTAATTCAAATTGGACACCTCATTTGAAAGTGTTTTTATTAGTAATTCAATGCTATAAAAAGTATCCAGAAATCACATTTAATAAGTAAAATCAACTAAAGAGCTAAACGTAGGTGTAGTATCACACTTTGATTTTCAGCTGATTTTAATAATAAATGTGATTTCGGGTACTTTATTTATTGCATTGAATTACTAATAAAAATAGCTTTCAAATTAGGTGTCACTCTTGAATTACGTAACGATTATTTTCACTCAAGAGGGCGCTAAAATCAGAATTTGTTACAAAATGTTAGTATTGCTGAATTCATAAAATTACCTTTTCAAAATGTGCCACACTTGGTACATTCTATCTTTTAGAGTTGGTTCACCCTACTGCTAGAGGGTTGAAGTGCCAATGCTGCAATCAGGAAAAAGTGTCCACAAACTAAAATCGACGGTCCGAGCGATTTTCCACATTTTCATTTTAAAGCCGGAAAATCGAGGTGTTAAGTTTTCGTTGGACCACCCTGTATATAAAATAAATACTTTAAGGAACGAATACTAACAAAAACAAGAGAAATTAAAGTAGATCATTTATTACATATGGGTGGTAAAGAGAATGTAACCCACCATGCAACATGTTCAAAAGAGTTCCGTCTTCGTTTAGATGATGCTGTCACATTCGTACATGGTCAGGGACAACTATGAAATAATAAATATCTACACTCAATAGAAAGTTTCCGAATATTTTCATAACATATCATGCAAGTATTGGATTTAGCTGGAAAAAGTATGTTAATTCTGAGACAATTTGGATTACCGATTTTTATCATTCTGAATTTTCTTGTATAACTCTGTATTTCCCTGTATAACCCTGTATCGTAGACTAAGGGTAAAAAGAGCTTAACTTTCCTATCGCCATTTTCTTTCATTTTTAAAAATTATGACCTTATAGTCATTCGAAATACCATGATTTTATACTGAAAAACCTAACTGCAATGAACGATCATGTAGGCTGTGAAAACAAATTGTTACTTATTTTGACGTATCTGTCAAAAATAATTTCTTAGCACAAAACATTTGTGTTTCTTATTAATAAGTGTTTTGTTTAAATGTTTCTACTGTCTAATAAATTGTTGTAAAAAGTAATATAATATAATTTAATATAATGTTTCGTTCAGTTTCTTATTAATAATTTTTACGTTGGTTAAACTGTATGTTTAAGTGTTAATTATGGCTTTTGCAAATAGAGCAAACTGTTATGTGTGTAACAGAAATTATAATAGATGACAAATGAAACGTCTCTATGACGAAAAAACATTTTACAGCAAGAACTTGCAATTTTGAGACGTGAAGCTTTTGAAAGACCACCTTTGAATATTGATGAAGATAATAGGGTATGTTTTAATTGTTTTCAAGTCATATTGGTAGACATCAGAGCCATGGAAAATAATCCCAATTGTCTCAGAATCAACGCACTTTTTCCAGTTAAGTCCAACGCTTGCATGATATGTAATGCCAATGAAAATATTCGGAGGCTCTCTATTGAGTGTATGGTAAATATATTTATTGTTTCAAACATAGTTGTCCCTGACTATGTACGCATGTCAGCATCATCTTAACGAAGACAGAACTCTTTCGAACATGTTGCAAGGTGGATTACGTTCTCTTAACCTACCTCGATTTCTCCAGTGTCTTCGAACAGCTGCTACCAGTAATAATGGTCGAACCTATGAAGATATAGATAACTTTACAGAAGAGGAATTTAAATCGTTAACATCGATTTCCAAAAATAATTTCAACGAATTATACGAGACCTGCAATTTTTTTGAACAAGATGGAAATCGTGTAAATATAACAAGAAAATACTTAACAACTTTTCTCCTAAAAATGAGACACGGTTTATCAGATAATTTTTTAAAAGTTATATTTCTATATTCTTCTCGACAAGTAACTAGTTTAGTTATTAATAAGGTGCTAACTATATGGACAGACATGTCTCTGGATTTACAAACACACTGTATAATCCTAATCCTGACATTCCCAAAGCCATAGTGTATATAGACTGCACATATAACAAACTCGAAAAAAGTTCTAATTTTAGAGTACTTAGACAATAGTACTGCTATTATAAAATGCAGCATTTGGTAAAACCTGAATTGATAGTCGCCCCCGATGGTTACATTCTGGCTATTAATGGACCATATTTTTCGGACTTCCGAAACAATGATGCCACTATTTTACAGTATGAACTAAACAATTACATTAATGGAATGAGAGCTTGGTTTCAAGAAGGGGACATTGCAATTGTAGACAGAGGATATCGAGATTCTGTTCCGTTATTGCAAGAGTATGGGATCAACTATCTTATGCCCCCTCTTCTTGTTAGAGGACAGGCTCAATTAGAAACACGTGATGCTAATTTTGCTCGATATATTACAACCACACGTTGGGTAGTCGAATCTCGTAATGGACATTTGAAATCTGTATTCAAGTTTTTAAAGAACACTATTTCGATACACCATGCTGCTAATTTAAACGAATATTATCAGATAGCTGGAGCTCCTATTAATAAATTCCATCCCCCAATAACCATGCCCGGCACAATACAAATGGCGGAACAAATATTAGGTAATTTGGACGAAGTAAATACTATGCAAGCACGAGTTGAAGCTGAAAATCTACATTTAAGGGACGGTCAGTGGGTTTTTTATTAAATCACTTGCACGCTCATGAGTTCCCCCGTTTAGATTTACACTATTTAAAGCATCTGACTGGAATTTATCATGTAAACTTGGCAAAAAGTTATATTCAAGACAAACTTCAAAGAGAAGAAACTAATATTCTTCAATTTGACGAATTGGTGAAGGATCCGAACATTATACGAATCCGCGTGTACTCCAGATTTCGTAATATATGTAAATATATGTTATGGATATCTTTTACGATTGACGAAAATGTCGATCATCAACCTTTAGAATTTCACTATTATTGTACTTGCAAGTCGGGAGCTAGAACTTTAGGAACATGTGCTTATGTGGCCAGTGTATTATGGTTTTTGGGTTATGCTAGATATGAACAAAATATGAGATATCCATCTATTCAACTCTTAAATGAAATTACTGATGCAGCTGAAAGGATGCTGCCAGAAAATATTGATCATGGTCCAGAAATTGTAGAAAATTAAATATTTTCAGTGCCTACCTAACTTTAGTTCATTTCGTTTGTTTCTTCTTTCTTGACTTGGATTACATTCTACACATGTACTTATTTTTGTTAGTATATTCGTTTCTTAAAGTATTTTATATAATTGTATGTTTCATTACAATAGACCTGCATTTCCCAGGTTAAAGTGGATTAGGCTTATTGGGGATACCACTTAAAAAAAAGCGCGCCGGGAACTCTA
This sequence comes from Vesta saturnalis, assembly GCA_036346205.1. Taxonomy (NCBI): domain Eukaryota; kingdom Metazoa; phylum Arthropoda; class Insecta; order Coleoptera; family Lampyridae; genus Vesta; species Vesta saturnalis. The sequence continues at coordinate 83,232 of JARFJB010002197.1, read as the reverse complement.
CCTCTATGGTGGTAAGGAAACTGGTTCATATATTTGTTAATATGTTTATTACTTATAATCTACATACATTACACCTATAAGTAACTTATTCAAACTGATTGCAGATAGGTATGTAGATAAATAACATAATAATATTTTCGTCTTCGGATATTTGGCTCTCTAATAATATTTGCGTCTTCGTAGGTTTGGCTCACTATTAATACATTATTTGTTGATATTATATGTTACATATTATTTGTTTCCTTAAACAAATAACGTTAGAATCACATAAATCATGAATGATTAAATAAAATAAAAATATTTATGAGCTCAGGTATAAGCGTATACATTGTGACAGGCTTGTCATCACAAAGTCGATATAAAAAAACTGATCATAGTAACTTCGCAAAACTTCTATAGGGGACTAACAAACTCAAATTACAGACAATAAGAAAAAAGTAGAGAAATTAACGCAGGAAATATTAAATTACAGGATGATTCGCAAAAAAAATCAATTTTCGTAATTTTCTACCTTAAATATCTTGAGAATCACCCTGTATTTAATTTATAAATTATATATTTTTGAAAATGGTTCAATGTCGACTACTGACTTGTATTACAAAATATATAAAATTGTAGTAAAATAACCTGCAGAGTCGATCAACTTTTGACTCGCCCTGTATAAAATGTTTTATATCTTGTTATAATAAGTCCAACTAAAGCAAATTCAGACCAAATATTAATATTTTCATATTCCTACTGTAAAGTAGAATACACATCATCAACAATTTTTTTGGTAATTTTGAATCACCCTGTATCAAATAATACTTTTTCTACATAAAGCAATATTTTTAGATGTTATTAGAATACTATTACAGCAAAAAATCCTTAATACATTATGAAAATTACATTTTAATACGTTTTAAAAAATGGCCATTTTTCAACTTCATCACCCTGTAAATTAAAAACTGGCCATCGGATTAAGTTGTGCCCATGGACACTATTGTTCATGAAATCGATATCTTCAACATCCCAAAAATTAAGGCAAATTAACCGGAATCCATTTCTCCATAAGCCTGCTGCCTCGTCCTTTAGTTTTGGATGACCAGGCTAAACGATTCAAGGGAAATGATCGACTTGGAGTAAATTTGATAAATTCTTTCTTCACATATTTTTTCAATGACCAACTCTTGAAAAAATTGTTGATAAATCTAATTTGTATTTGATACAACGGAAACAATTTCGATTTCAGATTTACAGAACTACCTGGGGATTTGTATATATATGTCTATCGTTCATATGCCTAACGCTAGATCTTTTTGGAGTAGTAAATTGGGTTTTACTCAAGTAAAGGAAACAATGAGTCAAAAACGCTTTGAAGCTACACGGAAAGGAATTCATTTCAACAATAATTGCAAATGTTGCCCCAAGACAGCGAAAAGCATGACAGGTTATACAAACTCAAACCTGTTATAGAAACACTTTCCTCCAAGTTTCAAAGTATTCCATATGAACAGAAGCTGTCTGTCGATGAACAATTATGTGCCACAAAGGCAAGACATCATCTAAAACAATATATGCCGGCCAAACCACACAAGTGGGGGTATAAATTGTTTATTCTTAGTGCTGTTAGTGGATTTTCGTACAATTTTGAGGTATATACTGGTGCAGAGAATAATCCGGAAGCCAAATTACCCGAGGAACCGGATTTAGGTGTCCCCTCCAACACTGTCGTATATTTGTGTAGATCTGTACCCACTAACCAAAATTACGTAGTATACTTCGGTAATTACTACACTTCGATAATTACTGCACTTCGGTTTCTCTTTTGTCATTCTTGGCGTTGAGAGGTATATTTGCTTTGGGAAGTGTTAGAAGGAATCGAATTCCCAATTGTAAATTATCTTCTGACGATGTCATGAAAAAACAAAATCGTGGTATTCTTTTGAATATGTTTGTTATTTTGATGGTGTAGAAGTTACATCTGTTTCTTGGAAAGACAATAAAAATGTTTTATTATTATCAACTTACACAGGGGAACTGCCAAAAGGCATCGTAAAACGATTTGATAAAAAGCTAAAGCTATGGGAGGAGTTGATCTCCTGGATATCCTTATTGGTAGATACAAGATAATTATGAGAAGTAAAAAATGGTACATGAGGCTATTTTATCATCTATTAGATTTGAATATGGTAAATGCATGGCTGCTTTACAAAAGAGCTACTGCTGAGATAAAACAGAAAAAAATGCTGAAATTGGCAGAGTTTAGAGCAGAAGTGGCTGACTGCCTTTGCAGGATTGGAACCCCAACATCATCTAAAAGAGGACGACCTTCAGATGTGGAAGTCAAAATTGCAGAAAAGAAGAAACAATCTGCTACAACTTCTTATATCCCGCCAAAGGACGTCAGGATTGATGGTCAGTCTCATTGGCCTTCTTATTGTGAAACCAGACAACGTTGCAAATTTCCAGGTTGTAAGCATTATTCACAGATAAAATGCAGTAAATGCAATGTATATTTGTGTCTTAACAAAAATAACAATTGCTTTACTCAATTTCATGTAAATTAATCTTCGACTACAGAAGTGACATAAAACATTAATAAAAGCGCTCTGTCTCAAATATAAGACAACTGAATTTTTGTTTGTTTTGTTCTTAAAACTCATTTAAGATTTTTTTAATTATTTCTCATGAAAACTAGGTAAAATTCTACACAAGATCATAATTTTGCTTGTGCGTATGAAAAATTGCGCATTGAAGGGTTAAATCTTTTAGTAAGTTGAAAATAAGTCGCTATTTTTCCTGAATGTACCATGTATCGATGGGCCTTAATATTACATATTTGATTGTGTGATTGCACTTTATGATCATATGCATAAAATAGAAAAAAAATTCATTCACCTGACTGTGTTACTATTTTGTAAAATGTAAGAATCAGCCTACATAACTTTTCCAACTGTCTTTATTTCTGTGATAAATGGAAAGGATGAAAAGGAAAAGGCAATGTGTTTCATTCCCTCCCCGAAGGGGAGGGCAGGCTACTTATGCTTTTTAAGCTTCTTCAGCCACAGCCATGGATTACCAACATACATACTTTAAGTATGTATGCATGGTAGGATTAAGGATAGGTGTGGTAAGTATATGATCGCAAGGAACAGAGTCAGGAAGGGTTCTGAGGGAGAAGATACTAACTAAACATTCGCCTAAATAGCCGCACATGATGTACGTATACACTGTGACCCTTCCGCTGTATGTGTATGAGGAAAACTGCCTGAAAAAACCTCATACAGGTTAGACGGTAATGGGAATTGAACCCATTACTTTGGAATGCTAAGCAGGTTGTTACCACATGCCCATTAGCTCAGTGTAATAGAGGGTGAAAATTTTCAAATTATGGCACTTCCCTTGTATTTTGGGTACATTTTGAGCCATTGAAAAACTAAAAACTGCAACTTGTATGGTTTTTTACACAGAATTCAGAAAGATATATGGATTTTAAATTTTGTGGTTATGATACAATAACATAAAGCTAAGTTTTTTTTTTAAGGGGATACCCTATATATTTTAGTTTGGTTGGGTTTGACTAGAGCTTTTCAAATATATACAGGGACCACCATAAAGCTGGACACATATTATGGGAAAAATTTTATTATTTAAATTTCTGAAAAACTATTGGCGGTTCGTTTCTGCATGTCTGACAACCAAAAAAAATCCATTGTGACATTTGTCACGTGACCATAGATCTGCGGGAATTTTGAAAAATGTTAACTGTGATGCCGAAAAATGGGTCAAATTGACAACAATTTGTAATTTATTTTTTAAATTTAAGGATTTAAAGCTTCAAATTTATTTTCTACATACCCATAACATGTACATTCATTCAATTTATTTTAAAAACTTCTTGTTAAATTTAAAAAATAATCGTACATATTTGTCACCATATAAAATTTAAATTATCACGGGCATATTGAGGATCCCGAAAATATAAATAATGAATAATTAAATACCTGTAATATTTTTTATGGTAGTTTTATTGAAGCACAATCACAATACCATAAAAAAATAAAAAATGCTCGATAAGTGCCAAAACAACTAAAAATCGTCCAAAGTTTCAATCGGCTATATCTTTTTTAATATTCAAAATATAAAAAAGTTATAAGAGAGACTTTTGATAGCTACTTTTACGCAAAAGGGGAAAATGCGAATAAAAAATTTTTTTAGTAATTATTTTTCGAGCTACAACCCAAACATACATTTTTTTAAATGGCAACTATAGGTGGCTATAGACTCATTCGATGGCTTATTTTTTTCTGATTTAAAAAAGGTATAGCTTTGTATGTTTAATATTATTAGTTAACTCACAATTTAAAAAAAAAAGGTAGTTAAAATATTTATTAAATAAATTAAAGTATGCCGTGAACATTTAAATAACAAAATAACCTCATATTCTACTACTGAATTAGTGTAAACAACAAGAAATAATGTACTACATTATCAAAATAAAAAAGTTCTAAATAAATTTAACTTACAACGAAGAATAACAGCAAAAAATATAAACAGATAACACAAACATAGAAGTGCTTCAAAATGCCCTCCATTATTTAGAACAGTTGACATCGTTTTAAAATTTCGTTTTGAACTTTTAATATACTTTGGGTTCTAATTTGTTGTATAGCAACACAAATTTTATTTTTTAAATCGTCTAGATTACCAGGTTTTACTCAGTACACCTCTCAACAGTAATATGAGGATTTTCTTTGGACCATTGGATATGATTTTTTCTATTGAAAATGCCGTTGTTTGTAAATTTTGCTTCATTGGTAAAAAGAATGGTTTGAATGGATTGTTTGCTCGACTTTCAGTAATCAACCATGTAGCAAAACGTAATCTTTTCTGATAATCTTCAACATACAATGTATTTCCTATATGAAAATGATATGGCTTAAAATTATTTTGTTTCAAAATAATGTGGGCTAGTAGGTTTAAATTCGACGTAAGCTAAAACACGTTCTTCTGTTTCTGTGTTAACATTAATTTTAAAATTTTGAGGTTTAATAAAAGCCCAATATTTTTTTAAATTCGAGTCGAGTTTGGCAAATAATCTAACATCAGGTTGTCTTCTTACCATATAAGTTTGAAGATATAATTCCGAAGCAGCATTAGCATCTCTGTTAGACACGTAATAGCAAAAAAGCATATCATTTCTTTCTTCAGAAGAATAAGCCATTAATAAATTAATATTCACTATTTAAGTACGAACTACAACTGGTTACAACAAATAATTCAATATCTACTATTTGACAGTCAATCAATGAAGAGTTTTGTTTTTAATTGTCACAGCACACCACAGCAAATATTGCATTTGTTTAGTAAATACCATAATTACAATTTTTTGAAAATTGTGAGATAACTAATGATACTAAACATGCAAAGCTATACATTTTTGAAATAAAAAAGAAATAAGCCATTGAATGAGTCCATAACCACCAATAGTTGCCATTTAAAAAAATGTATGTTTGGGTTGTAGCTCGAAAAATAATTACTAAAAAAATTTTTTATTCACATTTTCCCATTTTGCATATTAAAAAAGATATAGACGATTGAAAATTTGGACGATTTTTAGTTATTTTCAGATATCTTAGAAAGTTGGCAACAATGTTGAATTTTCTTATCGGTATTTGAATTATTATGTAATTCTGCCCAACTTTGCTAATTTAACCGACTCTGTATCTCTTATAATAACAAAGATAGCCACAGAACGTGGGTAGGTTCTAAGGATACAGGGTGTCCCTAAATTGCATAGCCAAGGTGATGAAGATTACTTATGTCAAAATAAGCCGATTTAACTAAACTTGCCTTTGTCCAAAAGTTGATAATAACAAAGCTACAGGGTGTCAAAGTTGAAAAAATAAATCACATTTTCTTTCATATCTTTCGACTGCTTTGAGCTAATTTTATAAAATTTCGTATATGGGGGTTTCTGGGGATGAACAATTCAAATTTATCATCGATTTGGGTGTACCTCCTAGAGGGCGCTACAAGCGACCATTAGGACGTTTAAACTGCTACAACTTTTTTGTGCTACACTGTAGCACAAATGGAATAATAGTTTTCCCTACCTTTTCTGGTTAAAAAAGGTATACCTTCTTGATATCGCTAAGAGCACCGGTTTCCGAGAAAAATGCATCTAAAACTCTTGCATGCAAATTATCCAAAAGTATAATAATAATAAGAATAATTCATGAAGCCGATGTATTGAAAAAAATAAAGAACTAAGTTTTTCAAGAACAATAATTATTGAAGAGAAAACAAAAACAATAATTAACAATATGAAGAACAAAGTTAAACAATTAAATTGCATTATATCAACCAAACGCTAAATAAAAATTAAAAAAATAAAATTATGTTATGTAAATTTTGTTTTAACAAGTGCAATTGATGGACTTTTCTGGAAGGTATTTAATTTGCTAATTCAACAAATGTTCAAAATTTCCACCATTTTCCTGCGTGCACAAGTTAATTGTTTAAAAAAAATTACATTGCAATCTGGACAATACTTCTGGAATATTCTTCAATAAATTGGCTTCATGAATTATTCTTGCCAACAACTCTTCTTGCATATTAACTGGGGATGCATAAACTTTTGATTTCAAGGCACCCCACAAAAAAATTGCAGGGTGATCGAACCGGCCAGTTCACAGGTGCGTCACCTCCTCTTCCAATCCAGCGCTGTGGATATATCCCATTTAAATGTTGTCTTACATTTAAAGTAAAATGAGGAGGTGCGCCATCATGCATAAACCAAAGGTCACGTCGAAGGAGTAAGGGGTATCTTCCAATAAGATAGGTAAATTTTGTTTTAAACAGTTCAAGTACCTATCTCCATTCAGCCGATTTGGCAGTACAAAAGGGCCAATAATAAAGGTGTCTACAATTCCAGCCCAGATACTTACTTGAAATTGATGCTGATAATGAGATACTCTCGTTTCATGAGGGTTTTCAACAGCATAAACATGTTCATTATGAACATTGTAAATACCGCATCTAGTAAAAGTAGCTTCGTCCGCGAACAAATTTTTTTACTAAAATTTGGATTTTCGATTCTTCTCTGAATCGACAAAAAGCTAAACAGTGATCAGGATCCATAGGCAATATGTCTTGAACTTTTCGAATATGAAAGGGGTGCAATAATTGTTCTTGAAAAACTCGTATCAACTGATAATTTCGAAATTCCCAATTGCAATCCTACACGTCGTGTGCTGGTCTTTGGATTTATTTCAACAGCGTCCAAAATCTCTTCTTCTATTTCCACCGTCGTTATGGTTCGTCTGCGTCCATAATTTACACGGCTTGGTTGAAACTTGCCATTTTCGCGGAGACGTCTTTCGATATTAGCAAAAGTACTGATTTTGAGTTCTACGGAAAGGATTTTTCCCTATAAATTCGTACACTTCTTCGACCGTTTCAATGGCAAAGTTTATAGACTAAAAGCATATTCACCATTACAGAATTAATGAAACTGGGCCATAATTGAAGAGGTGAGAGCATGAAGGGGTTATGTAACAAAATGAAAAAATCCAGCTGTTAGTGGGAATGAAGGTGTCATGTGTTAGATTGATTTTTGAAGCTGACTCCTGCCCTCTAGAGATTTTATTTACTAAGATACTGGGGTCATGAAGGAGTTATGTACTCACAAAATGTGAAGTTTTTGGGTATGAAGGGTGTTACGTGTTTATCGCGAATAACGTGTATTTTCGATAATTTCCTTTACTTTATCTAATGAATGAACTAATTAGTTAGATCTAAATATTAATATTTCCTTATTCGTTGGTGGAATGTTTTAATTGCGTACCTCAAAAATTATTTTTCGCATCTCTACAGTTAAACTAATTTATTTAACGTACACATCTTTTTTTTTATTCCTTTATAGATATAAGTTGCGCCATCTCTACAATTTATGGTCATTTAATAAAGTTTTGAAAAGGAATCTTGTTTTAAAAGACAACAATGGGATATCTGTAAAATTTATTTATCATAATTTGGTTTTAACATTCTTATCTAGTTTGAATAATTTTGATAGGTTTGCAATATTGCTTTTGTTAGGGCGTTGTTCCTAATCTTTCTTTTCTTAACACGCCATTTTCCGATGAGAAGGTTGATCTGCAAGAAAAATTTTTCCTTCCGTTTATAAGATGTTTAAGCATCGTTTCTTTGGAAAATTTTTCATATAATGTAATGTTTTTGGTATAAAACTTACTGACGCTTTACAAGCGGATATTATTGAAATTTTCAATCTTCACATCCTCCGGTAAGTTTAACACATGTTCGACAACTTTTAGTAAATCGATTCTTTCATTTAGGCACTTTCGCACGATTAATTAAATTTATAACATAGGTCTGTTGAAACGAAATCATCGCTATCGGCTCTAAACATCTAAAAAGAGGTATGCTTGTATAAGGTAATTAGTAACGTACTTACTTGTATCACTTTCAGCGCCTTGATACCGGCGAAATAAACAGCTATTCTTTATTTATATACATAACTAGCAAATTGGAATGCACTACCGATCACCTTCGTACCTATTCCTACTGGAATGCTGGCTCTACTGATTAGCTGTTTTGGTTCCACAAAGTAACTACCACCTTCGAAACACGAAGGGCATTTACAGTTTGGTAATTCTTTATTATTCAATATACACAGGATTTGTGTAATGAACAGTGTATTACTAAAATCAGTACAACAGAGTTAGGTTACACTTAGGGTTTAACCTTATATTACTTACTTGTAACAAAAATTTATCATTTATAATAACATTCTTTTACTGGAGGCTAAAGTGGTTGAATAATTTAGAGTGTGATTTGTTCAATTTGTAATTTCTTTCTGCATACAAAAAGAAGAAAAAAAACCACACCTATTATTCACTGTGACGTTTGACCTATTTAGTTCGCTACCTTCACACGGTAGCTGCGCGTTGAAGCTCCTGTTTTTAAAATACATTATATACAGGGTGGAACAGATATCGAGGTCAAATGAATTACAGTCATTGTATGAAACCGTATATATATTTATAGTCAAATTTAGAATTTCTGTAGCTTTTCTGTACTTTGTCTTTGATTAATATTAATTATTTGTCATTACGGATAATTTTGTTCAGAGCAGGTTTTGCTGTAATAAAAATTTCTGTACTATTGAATGTCTTGCTTCAATTCTATGCCTTGCACTGAACAAACTATCCGGATATTTCTATTTAATACCACTTCTTAATGTTTTAATAAAATTCAAGAAACCGAAATTAAAAGCATTGGGGATTTAAATTCTATTTTGTGAAACGTAGGCAAGCTGTTTCAAAATATTTAAGCACTACTATTTCCATTGTGGATCTATTTTAGATCGCACTTTATGGGTTACTTTCGCCCTTTCGGCTGCGATTTGTAAGTACTTACAACCGTCGGGAGCGGCACAATTAACGAAACTTTTCTTTACATTTAGGGTTCGATTAACGAACTAAATACATTTAGTTTTTTTTATTCTTTGTGGGCATCTGCGACGGCTCACCACTTGCCATCGTCAGGGCTGAATTATAATTATGTTGTAAGTTAAGATTGTTATGAATACTTTAGGGGAAAACTAGCATAGTATCATATTTGTTTACGTTCGATATTTATTCGACAATATTAATTTGAGTTTAAATTAAATTAAATAAACGATTACTGTGTGGTTGTTCGGGTAAAAGTTTGTCTCTCTTTAAATTGTTTCCTTTTTTTGGAGCACTACCTGTTTCAGGTTTTACAGGGCCTGCCCTACTCTACTCCTCTTTTTCCTTTTTCTTTCCTTTTCTCCCCTTTCCTGACTAAAACCTGTGGCGCCTATCCTTTAGTGGCTATCTAACCACGTCAACACCATTGTAGCAACCCTCCAAAACCCCACGCATCCAAGTGCTCTGCGGTCAAACGACCGTACGCAGGAGCTTAGTCGAGCGCACTTTCAAAAAAATGTTTACATGCAGGTTAGACATGTAGCAAGGGTATATGTAACATTATCAAGCACATACATCCAGTCTCTGCAAGTAATAAATTGGTGAATGAAGGAGTTATGTAACCATAAACCACACATAACTCTTTCTTGTGCATAAAGGAAGTATGTTACTAAAACACTACACATGCCTCCTTCATGCATTGGTAAGTAAATCAAATTGTAAGTATAAAAATATGTATGTGTCAAAATATTGATCATACCACCTTTATGCACTATAAATAACAATCTTGTAACTAGTTGAAAGCAACATGTGTGCGTCATACTCCCCTCATGCCCCAATCAGCTGTTAAAAACTGCTTATGTAGTTTGCAACTAGTTGTTTAGTGCTCATAAAAATCAGTATTTTTTATCAGATTTCAGTACAAAGTGACTTTTTCTTTTGCTGAAATGGCTTCAAGAGGCAGCTTACATCATTCAGCACATTTCTAGTTTTCCCGCCGAGGAATCTCATTACTGAAGAAATATGAACATTTATAAGAAATATCTCGCACCAATATTGTCTATTCCAATCATGCACAAGTTATACCTTGAAAAGTGTGCTTTGGATCAGGTAGAAGAGCGATTTAAAGTTAAAGAGTGTATGTACCGCTTCTTTTTCAATAATGAGTTCAACTTGTCTTTCGGACATCCTAAAAGCGATACCTGCAGCACTTGTGATGCAGGCACTGTTAATGAGGAACACAGAGAACTACAAGTTAGCTTTTGAAGCTCAAAAAGGTGACAGAGATATAGCAAGAAGTACAACAAACACTGCGTACATTACATTAGATCTGCAACATATGCCGTTACCTCGACTAAGCACTTCTAAGGCATTCTATCTCCGTCAGATGTGGTTTTATAATCTGGGAATACACATAATAGCAAAGGATATTGATAGGACGATTTGTGCACTTGGACTGAAAATCAAGCAAGCAAAGGTAGTAATGAAATTGTTAGTAGTCTTCTGAGGGCACTAGAAGTTGATGATCTTCTGAAACAAAAAGACCATTTGATCCTTTGGACTGATTCCTGCTCAGGTCAGAACAAGAACTTTTTGATAGTGTGCATTCGCCAATACCTTGTGGGGACAGGAAATTTTAAGATAATAGATCACAAGTTCCCTGAAGTGGGACATTCCTACTTGGATTGGGATCGTGTATTTGGAAGAATCGAAAAGTGTTTGAGGAAACATCAAACAATCTGCACACTAGACCAGTACCGAGAAGTTATTGTATCTTCTAACAGAAAAATATGGTAATTGACATGAAGGTTCACTTCAGAAATACAGAGGATTTATCTAAAATAATGAAGATTTTTAACAAGAAGAAAGATCTAAATGAAAAGGTATGTTTCAGGGATGGGATAAATGGGTTAGAACAGAACCTTTTGGATCGTACCTCTTCAAAGAAACCTATGACCCCTACACGCCCTTCAAAATGGTCGTCCTTCACAAATATACTAGTTATTCACCAGCTCTGCTGAAAGATTTCAGTATTCCGAGGCTCTTCAGGAATTCTGGATTATTGTCCAAAGAAAAAGTCCAAAACTTAAACGAACAGCTACGTTTTGTTCCTGATCAACACAAATGGTTTTATGAACAAGTTTTAAATGAGCAAGAAGAAAACACTACCTAATGAGTGCATTGATGAGTGTGTTTGTATAACTTATGACTGTAATACACATTGTAAACCTTTATAAGGTAATTTTTTTTCTTTTACCAAGTGAAGGAGCTCGGAAAGCTCGAGCAGCCCGCCCTCCCCCTTGGGGAGGGAATGTAATACGTGGCCTTTTCCTTTTTTTTTTCTTTTACCAACTTCCTATCATATCCTATTTTACATAGTTTATCATTTTAAACAACTTTCATAGAAAATTCTTTGCCTATTTTATGAATATTACTGTCTTTTTCTCCTAATCTTTCAATATGAAAAAGAAGTTGAATGTGCAACACCCATAATTTGGATAAAAACGTACAGAGGGATAAAATAGGTAAGTGCACATACCTTTCGTTGACATGTAAAAAAGTAAAAAAAATTAAAATTTTCTTATGGATGAAGGAGTTATAGTACAAATAAACATTTTTTAAAATTTCAGTATGCAAGTATTGTAGTTTATCACCCCATTGAAAGAATTTTATACTTATTAGGAGTGCATTAATGTTGTTTGGAAAAGAAAGATGCATATCTTAAAAATTTCCAGGCTTTAAACTTTAAGTCCAATTATCTCAGAACTAACTTTTTGTCACATAACCTCTTCATGCTGTCACCTCGTCAATTATGGATCGTTATCAACGGAAAAGCGACAAAAAAAACTAACGTTTCATAAATAAATTCAACTGTCGATATGGTAACTAAAAAGCAAAGGCGGCTAAAGTTTTTTACCTGAGTAAAAGCGCTTGCGCAAATGTACAATGTATTAGAAAATATTTTTTCCTGGCTAAACCGTTCGTCTTATCCAAATTTTTTACGAAAGAAAAAAGATTCAAAATTAATTGAAATTAATTAAAACTAATTGTTATTGCGAAAAAAAAATTTGGATAGTCAAATAAGTTATTTTGATACTTTTGGATAATTTGCATGCATCATGAGCTTTAGATGCGTTTTTCCCGGAAACCGGTGCTCTTAGCGATATCAAGAAGGTATACCTTTTTTAAGCAGAAAAGGTAGGGAAAACTATTATTCCATACTAAAAGGGCCTACAGTGTAACACAAAAAAGTTGTTGCGATTTAAACATGTCCTAATGGTCGCTTGTAGTGCCCTCTAGGAAATAGACCGAAATCGATGGTAAATTTGAATTTCTTATTCCAAGAAACTCCCATACACGAAATGTTATAAAATTAGCTCAAAACAGTCGAAAGATATGAAAGAAAATGTGATTTATTTTTTCAACTTTGACACCCTGTAGCTTCGTTATTATCAACGTTTGAACTAAGGCAAGTTTAGTTAAATCGGCTTATTTTTACTTAAGTAATCTTCCTTATACTTTTGGCTATGCAATTTAGGGCCACCCATATATATTTTCTTCCATTCCATAAAGTGAGCCACTTCAATAGACAAATTGCATTTAAAGTGTGGCCAGAGTCTTTGTGAGGACTGTATAAGGGCCTCACTTGTATAATTGTAAAAATTAAAAATTAGCTATCGGTATGCACCGTTAACGTCATTTCTGCAAAAAAAGTTAGGGCCTTAAGTTGATAGGTGAAAAATATGTATAATTTAGTTCTAGAAGTGTCCAGCACGTGGCGTCTTACATTGACGTATATTATGCTTGGTGACTTTTTCTTATTTTAAAGCATTGCGATATGTGTATATATATAAACCAAATAAGGGAGACTTTACTAATCAGTAATCCATATTTTTAATTTATGAGTAATTAAAACAAACGAAAAGGAATAGGTTTAAAAATATTAATGTTATAATTTGTTCTACATATTGACTTAAAAGTTTTCGCGTGAATCTGCGCTACATCACCAGGTTATATCCCAAAATATGCTTTTCTAAACATTGATTTCTAACCCTTAATGCTAATGTCCTGGAATTTTATTATCACACTTTTTATTTGCTAAATAGAAATCCTTCGTAGCTGATTTTTCTTGGTGCCTTCTGCAAGCCCGAAATATCTTAACGCGAAACTATTTATGTTCACCTTCTGACATGCCCTTCGCATGTTAAGACTAGTTTATGCACCATTTAGGATTTAAAATTGAATAAGTATTTAAATTAATATTTATGATTTAATATTTTAGTGAGCGTTTTATAGATTTAGTATTTAAGCGGTTTTCATTTAATATTTAACGTTTTAGAATTAAGAAGTTAAAGTTAGACCAACTTTTCTTTAATATTAAATCATAAAACCTTAAACAGTCACATACATTCCTTATAACCTTACTTTTAACTTTTAAACTATGAATGTTAAATCTTAGATATTAAATCTTAAATGGTTCGTAATTCAGCTTTTATATAGCACATGCTTAAACTAAAAATCCCATGAAAAAATTCTCACAACATCTCCCAATCAAATTTACTCCTTTTTTAACATCAACATTAATCCTTACATACAATATTTTTGAAGGCATCAATTATTAGATCCCCAAACGCACAATGACCAGACATATCTATCTATTATCATAAGTACCCCCAAGGTCGTTCTGACCAGTTGGTGCAATGGGTGCAGGGTACACTAGCGGCAAACCGAAGGGGCGAAGATAGATACCCGGTTACAGAAAAATTGGAAAAGCGAAAAATTGCAAATAACTATGGAACAACCATAACATGCATGTAGCACATATATTTCAAAATCTAAGCATACAAAAATAAAAGACTAACTTGATCATTTAAAGTGAGACATTTTGATTCGCTTAAGTAATGTAGTTATCGGAGTGCTTCATTTGTCTCCTAGGTTTTGTTTAAGCGCAGCGTATTAAAATTTCATTTTTTGTTAAATTGTAGGAGTATTATTTTTTTCCAGGATCACAATTAATCCACTGCCCACTGCTCCTTTAATTTATATGAATATCAACACAGATAATAATAATATAATACGACTTTATTGAAATAGTCGATACAAGTAGCAGCATACTTAACTACCAACAAATCAAACAACAAACACGTACATACAACAGGAAATTGAATACATGACTGGCGGAGTCTAGCACATTTGGTTACTCCAACTCAACCAGTCATGCTCACTCCAAATCAATAAGTATTAATATATAGACAAGTAGAGTTTTGAATTCATTTGGTAATCCATTATATAATTTAATTGCATTGTTTGTAAAAGATCTTTTAAATATAACTGTATGATGAGTAGGTATGCTAATAGTGCCTTTATTACGGATGTTAACTCCATGAAAACTAGTACGATTAGGAAATTTTGAGCGCAGGGGCTGTAAATCGTTATCAAACATGACCTTTTGTTATACGACCCTAGATGCAGAGTTTTGCGTTCTTCCATTCTCATCCAACCAAATTAAATTTTTCAGAGATGTGATCATATTTCCGTAAACCAAACAAACTGTACACATGAATTTTTCGTCTTCTGTATTCTATTCTTGTCGGTAGTCGTTAGACACGGACCATACAACACGTCGCAGTAATTGAAGTGGCTGAGAACTAAAGACTCGCACAACATTTTCTTTAGGTGAAAGTTTAAAAAGTATCGACTACTGTATAATAATCTTAAAGGTCCATATGCTTTTTGTAAGATTTTTTGACATGTTCCTTAAATCTAAGATTTTTATCAACTACCAACCCCAAATTGCTCACATGCTCTACTACTTCAACATTTACTCTTCTGATTTGTATGTTCAATGAATTAATTCTTCAACGTTGCAATCTTTTTTACGCTCCCAAATAACATACAATTCGTTTTTAGAGGATTCAACTTCAAATTAAACTCTTCTGATAGCATTCTAATTCGTTCCAGCTCTACTTTGATATTCCGATTAACTATTAGATGGTTTTTAAACTCTGATGTTGTATATAATTGAATGTCATCAGCATACGCTTGAACTTGATAATGGGAGACTGATTTTATTATGTCAGTTGTATATATTATATACAATAGGGGGCCAAGAATCGAGCCTTGCGGCACCCCTAACTCAATTTTGGTATGTACCGCCATATCTGTGATATCACTTATTGCTTGCTCTAATTCTCTTTTACTATTTTTTGGAGTGTTACTGTTGCGTGTAAACGTATATTGTCACCGAATTGTGAAGTTTTTATATTCGATTTATTTTTAACTATAATCTTTACATAAATGATATATAACAGGAACTCCTTTAGAAACGATTCACTTTACTTCTTAATTATGAATCTCGCCATACTTTGAGCTTAATTAAGAAAAATAAAATCTACTGTTTAGAATATTCGCAGGAAATCATAAGCCGAGCTTCCATCGTTTAAAATCTTCCCACTCTTTCATTTGTCTATTTAATATAAAATTGTGATAATTATGCTAAGGCATTTTTATTCCTTATGTAAGAAAATATTCCATATAATTGAAAATACTGTAAAAAAGTCAACGTTTGTTTTAAAAACGTGTTACTTCTTACTTCGTAATTGGTTGGAACCTGTGTTTTCGGTCGCGTCGGTATTAGTTTTTCGGCAGAGTGCAGGATTTTGCAGGAAATAACTTGTTTAAAACTATACTTTATAAATACGCGCACCGAGTTGAAATTTCTCATTTGGATCCCGAAAGTATCAGTTTCAACAACATTAAAATATTGTTCCTTGATGCGCAATTTTTGTGTTCGATTTGTTGATTACCGTTGAGTTGCGGCGGCTGCAAATGTTTTAAACGTAAGTACACTTTATGGTAAATTTTTTACGCACGGTTACCTAACTAATAGGATAAACTTATACATCTAGATGAAAGATTTTTGTAAAAAAAAAACGCATTAACACGTTAAGAGCCACAGTAGAATCTAAAAATCCGATCCACTGGGCCTAACCGTTATTATTGTCAAATTCGCTTGTTTTTAGCTTCAGTTTAATATAATCACTTGATTTTTTCCTCAAAGTCTATTATTTTCCCTTTTATTTCATTTTTTGAGGTATTCCTTATATCTCACAAGTCGCGTCGCGCTTTTTGCAAGTCAAAACGTGCTTGTAGTCGCATCTTTTCCTGCTTCGAGTCGTGTTACGCTTTTATTCATTAGTGGAGTGTTGTTTGTATTGTACGTACGGTTGTCCAAATTACTGTTTGTAAACTCGTGAACATCAAATTTAGTGATGTCGGAATACGAGGCCTACCAAAAAAGACTTTCACAATTGTGGAATGAAATATTATCGGATCAAGACAGTGCTAGTAGTGAGCTGTTTGGGGATGTATACTTATCTGATCCGTATTCCCCATGTGGCAGTGAGTCAGACAGTAGTGGTAGTAGTTCTACAAGTAATTTTGCTCAGCTAAAGAAAAAACGTTTGAGAGTTGATTGTTCAGGGAAAAAATTGCATATTCAAAATGATGGCGCTTCAACGAGTCGAGCACCTAATAATCAAGTGAACGGGGATATAGATTAAATAATAGAAGATGTTATTCCTCAATATACCGAGGAGAGTGTTGCTAGTGAAGACGAAGAGATCGAAGACCAAGATAATAATATTGACATTTCCCAATTGAATTGGCGTTCAGTCGACGGTACCTCACTAAAACAGTTTCCTTTTGTGGTTCAGAACATGGTATTGACACTCAAATATATGAAGATTTCTATAATAAAACCCCAATTGATATTTTCAAATTATATTTGACCGAGAAATAGTGACCCATATTGTACTGGAAGCTAATCGCTACGCCGAACAATGCTTGGCCAAACCAAATAAACCAAAATCCTGTGTTGATTCCTACTAATAATTTAGAAATCGAAAAATTTTTGGGTGTTCTTCTGTGGATGGGTTTGGTAAAACAGCAATCACTGCGATCATATTGGAGGAAGAGTACTTTGTATTCCAATGAGATTTCCAAAATTTTACCCTGAAACAGATTCGAACTGCTCTTGGCTATGGTGCACTTCAGCGATAATGAAGTTCCTTCTCTTGACAATGACAGACTCCGAAAACTGAGTCCATTGGTAACCAAATTACTAGAAAGATTCCAAAATATTTGTCACACCTGGTTCAAAGTTGTGTACAGATGAGACGATGGTACCATTCCGTGGACGCCTCCGTTTCAAACAATATATAAAAAATAAAATACAAATTCGGCATAAAAGTATATAAGTTGTATATAAGTAATCGACAAGTTAAATTATGTTTAGTAGAATTACGCATAACCCAACTTACAGAAACAGAAGTAAACCTTTCCTTGGATAAAGCGTGCAGAGGTTTCTCATCTGCATATTATAAAAAAGATTAAGTAACGGGAAAATAATTTCAAGAGTTGGCTAGTATATTCTATATTAAAAAACGAGCAACAAAATGGATTTTTTTTTTAAATTAATAGAAACAATTGCACAGTATGATAATATTAAATCTCTAGAATTAACAAAAATTCAACAATTATGTCTCACCATTTGAGAGTTTATATTCAAAATTAACTTATTTCCCTTTCGGGAAGACAATATACGAAATAATAAACCTGCTGGAAGATAGTATTATTTCATTATTTTAGACTCTACACCTTATATAAGTCACCACGACCAACTTACTGATGTGGTACGATTTGTTCCGTTAAGTCATGAATCAAAGCAAATTGAAATTAGGGAGCACTTTTCAGGATTCTTTCAATATCTAGATCAACAAGCCAGGGTATAACTAATGTTGTAATAGATTTTTTGAAGATTCACAACATTATTTAGATGATCTAAGGGGATAGTGGGTGCAAACATGAAGCGTCACAATAATGGAGAGCAAAAAAATTCTTCACTTAAACCCTACTGCTTTTTATGTGCCTTGTGTAGCCCACAGTTTAAATTTAGTCGTTAATAATGCTGCTAAAGCGTCTTTAGAAATAACAAGTTTTTTTGCAATTGTACAAGAGCTATATGTTTTCTTCTCTGCATAAAATAAACGTTGGCAGGTATTAAAAGATGAAATCCCTACTTTAACATTCCTTCCGGATACTGGATGAGGAAGCAGAATCGATGCACTAAAAGGCACAATTTAGGTAAAATATATGATGTTTTATATACGCTCTATTCCGATAATACAAGAGATTGTGATACAAGAAATGTGGCAAATTCTTTACTGTTAAAAATGAAATCTTTTAGGTTCATATTGTAAGGTCCCCCAGGTACCCTATCTTGAAAAGTGTAATTTGAACTTATTTGCAATAATGCAAATTCGAGAGCAAAACAATCGCTAAGTGATTTATCTTGACTTTACTGACAATAATGTTACTGTTACTCAAATTAATTGCTTGCCTTACTTTGACTTTCCTGGCAATAATTAAAACATTACAATTTATTTACAAGTCTGATATTTAATTACTCGCAATCCTCGAATCTCATCAAACGAATTGGCCGTCTAGTGGTAGGTACGATAGACTGTATGAGGTAAGTGTTGCATCATGTGGGGAAGGTAAAAAAATTAACGGGCTTTGCACAATGGTGGTTCAGCCCGTTAATGTACTATTGTGGGAAAGAACCACCAATAAAACCCACATTATTCATAAATAAATAATTGCACAAGTACATTAATAAATCAAATAACAAAAAAATAATGAAAGGGTTAAATATATAACAAAACACCATTAAATCAGGTTAAAGTGCGTACAAGATTTAACATTGAGAGAAAAATGAATAAGAAGCAGTTTAGTTACACATAAACACAATAAAAAAACCATCTAGTCACACCCACTATGGTGTCATAGATAATCAGAATAAAAATCGTAATACCAAACATGTAGCCCTTTAAAACCAATCATGCTGGTCTTTAAGTAAATAAGCACATAAAACAATAAGCCAAATTACGGTACGTATAAAATACAACAGTAAAATTGCACAGGTGATAATAAGGTAAAGGCAAGGACAAAAGAAAATAGACAAGGAATTTACACGTACACAATTGTTTAGTGACTACTAAAGCACAAAAGACATACATAAAATTACAATAAATTACATATCAAGAGAAATTAGTTCGCAGGTAAACAATTCTACTTAAACTGACACAAAAAAAACTCATTAAAACAAGGGTGTTATAAATAGATCATAATATCGTGACCAATATATAAGTTTGAGTGCGTTAGAAAAATACAGCGCCCTTTTCTCAGGTTACACATTCATCTATACAACAATAAAAACAAAAATAAAATTTGAGGTGTTTAATGGTCATCTGGACCCGGGAGTATGTACATACTCGGCAATTGCCTATTACAATTAATAACCAAGCGGTATCCTGTACCCGTTCGCCAGGCCCACCTCTACACAAACAAAATAAACAACAAACAACAATGCTAATTCACCCAAATACGAGAGAGAGAGAGAGAGAGAGAGAGAGAGAGAGAGAGCGCTCTGTACTGTCTTGAAACCAATCATGCTGGTCTTTAAGTAAATAAGCACATAAAACAATAAGGCAAATTACGGTACGTATAAAATACAACAGTAAAATTGCACAGGTGATAATAAGGTAAAGGCAAGGACAAAAGAAAATAGACAAGGAATTTACACGTACACAATTGTTTAGTGACTACTAAAGCACAAAATACATACATAAAATTACAATAAATTACATGTCAAGAGAAATTAGTTCGCAGGTAAACAATTCTACTTAAACCAACTGACCCAAAAAAAAACCCATTAAAACAAGGGTAAGTTATAAATAGATATAATATCGTGACCAATATATAAGTTTGAGTGCGTCAGAAAAATTCAGCGCCCTTTTCTCAGGTTACACATTTGTCTATACAACAATAAAAACAAACATAAAATTCGAAGTGTTTAATGGTCATCTGGACCCGGGAGTATGTACATACTCGGCAATTGCCTATTACAGTTAATAACCAAGCGGTATCCTGTACCCGTTCGCCAGGCCCACCTCTACACAAACATAAAATAAACAACAAACAACAATGCTAATTCACCCAAATACAAGAGAGAGGGAGAGAGAGAGAGAGCTCTGTACTGTCTTAAAACCAATCTTGCTGGTCTTTAAGTAAATAAGCACATAAAACAATAAGGCAAATTACGGTACGTATAAAATACAACAGTAAAATTGCACAGGTGATAATAAAGTAAAGGCAAGGACAAAAGAAAATAGACAAGGAATTTACACGTACACAATTGTTTAGTGACTACTAAAGCACAAAATACATACATAAAATTACAATAAATTACATATAAAGAGAAATTAGTTCGCAGGCAAACAATTCTACTTAAACAAACTGACAGAAAAAAAACTCATTAAAACAAGGGTGTTATAAATAGATCATAATATCGTGGCCAATATATAAGTCTGAGTGCGTTAGAAAAATACAGCGCCCTTTTCTCAGGTTACACATTCATCTATACAACAATAAAAACAAAAATAAAATTCGAGGTGTTTAATGGTCATCTGGACCCGGGAGTATATACATACTCGGCAATTGCCTATTACAATTAATAACCAAGCGGTATCGTGTACCCGTTCGCCAGGCCCACCTCTACGCAAATATAAATATAAACAACAAACAACAATGCTAATTCACTCAAATACAAGGGAGAGAGAGCTCTGTACTGTCTTTTATTTTAGCAGATTTCCGCTTACAGAGCCCGCGTGCAAATGAGATACCTTTGCAAGGCAATGTTTGATTTTTAATACGTTACATAGGCTTGTAAAATGATTTGCTGCGAGCTTTCATTTATATAAAAATATCTATTTACACTTGAATATATTCCCCTTAGTTAAACACTGGACCACCAACACGACGAGTTAAAATACGCGGTTTAAAACTCGGCGCTGCGACGATTAATTACAGATTAATTAAATTAATTAAAAATATGATAGATCTCCAGTTTCAACGTACCAAACAAAGATCCCTTTGGATTTGCGCTATGTTCCGCCGTAATAAATTATTAAATCGGTGACATTTTTACATCAAGTGTGCGTGTATAGCAAGTTTCAACAATTCGTCACGCCAGTTTCGGCAGAACACCTGTTTCTCTATCCTAATATATGTTTCCTTTTTCTGTTCAACCTTTACTCGAATATCAATTACATAAATTCATAAATACATAAAACAAAATATTCCGAAAACATTAGCAAGTTATGACGTATTATTTAAGATATTAAAAATCCACTAATTATCTTTTCTCTCGCGGTAACAATGGCGATTTGACAAACGTTTATTACAATAATAAAATTTTCGCGGTCCGCTACCTACGATATGTTTCGTAGTGATATAGTATAACGTTTTAGTGAAAATCAACATCGTAAGTAAAACAATTCAGGAAACAAGCACATACTGCTTTATCAAATATTAGGTATGTTATTACTGCAACAAACTAAAGCATATTCACATAATATTAGATAATATAAATGATTTAATATGTTATAAGAGGCAAAAAATATTGGCGAGCATATCGATTTTGTGATATTGGCCACTACATTAACAAAAATAAAAGAAAGGTTCAATTCTCTTCTCGCCCTCACTGTCTTCCTATCGGATTAAAAGTCCCAAATTAAAGAATAAGATGGCTGTGGTTTCTAGGGTTATAAATTCCGGACGTAAAATCCTGCCCCACTCGGATGTCCGGGAGGGCAGGGCCCAAGCGACCTCGGTCATCGAAAGTATCAATTTTCTGATTCACTACTGCAACATCCGCGGTATCAGGTCTAATCTTAATGCTATTCACCAACATCTTGAACAATTACAACCTGATATATTGTTTCTATCTGAAACACAAGTCTCCTCTGAAAGATCCGAGTCACCCGACTTGCAATTTCCTCAATACCATCTTCACTCCAACTTTCGATATAAAGGAGGCGTATGTGCGTACATCAAGGACAGAATTGCTTGCAAGAGGGTTTCTTCCTTAGAAAATAAAAATTTTGACGTGATTTGGTTTAAACATTCTGGTCCTAATTTTGTGAAATTCTACTTTTGCATTTATAGGTCTCCTAATGACAGCAACTTTCAAGACTTCTTCGATTACCTTAGTATGAAAGTTGACTATCTCCTGTCTCAGTTTCCATCTTGCGATATCTCATTTGTAGGCGATTTCAATGTTCATAACTCTAATTGGCTTCAATTTTCATCTACTACAAATCCCGCTGGTAATAGTGCGGAAATATTTGCTATTTCATGTGATCTCACACAAATGATTTCTGAACCCACAAGAATCCCTGATAACCCTAACCATACTCCACATCTTCTAGATCTCTTTCTTACATCAAACCCTCTTGTTTATAAAACTTCCGTTCTTTCACCTTTAGGTCTTTCCGACCATTGTCTAATAAAAATCATTTCTATTGTACCTAATTCCACTGTTGTTCGCAAAACCGATAGAACCTGTGGTGTTTTAAGTCAGCTCGATGGAGTGATTTACGGGATTTCTTTGCAACCTTTCCATGGCGTGAATATTGTTTTAAGTCGTCCTCTTCTTCGGACATCGCTCTTTCAGTATCTGAAGTCATCCTCATGGGAATGGAGTTTACATTCCGAAAAACAGTACCGTGTAGGTCATTCACGTTCCCAACCCTGGTTCAATAAGGCTTGTTCTGATGCAATATCTTTAAAAACAAATGTTACATTAAATGGAAATCTAATAAATCGGTTGACAGTCATGTAGAATACGTTGGTGCTAGAAATATCTGCAAAGTGTCATCACTAAAACTAAAAAGTTGTTCGAACAACGAAAATGCAATGAACTAGCTACATCTCCTTTAGGCAGTCGTAAATTTTGGTCTTTAGCAAAAGCCATTAGTAAAACTTTCGAACATCTTCATTTCCTGACATCTATTGACGGATCGGTAGTTGCTGATTCTGTAGACAAAGCCAACGTTTTGTGGATTTGTTTGCATCAAACTCGTGTCTCAATGATTCTGGAAAAGATGTGCCCCTAGTCAACTCTTCTTCATACGTTATGAAACCAATTCATTTTCGGTACAAGCTCTTGGAATCGATCATCAGTAGACTTGATCTCAATAAGGCGACTGGCCCAGACGGTATCCCAGCTATTGTCTTAAAGAAATGTTCCCCCGAACTATTACCAGTCCTATCTAAGCTCTATACGATCTCTATATCTTCTGGGAATTCCTTCATCATGGAAGTTAGCAAATGTTCAACCTATTCCCAAAAAGGTGATAAGACCGATCCTCAAATTACAGACCAATTGCCATCACTTCCATTTTGTCTAAAATCATGGAAAAGCCATCAATCAGCAACTGCTCACGTTCCTTGAAACTAACAAACTCCTTAGTGACCACCAATATGGGTTTAGGCAAAGTCGTTCAACAGGCGATCTTCTTTCATATGTGACCCAAGTTTGGAACAATACAGTAGAGCAGTCCGGTGAAACAGTTGTAGTCGCTTTAGATATCTCAAAGGCATTTGACCAAGTTTGGCATAAGTGTTTACTTGCCAAACTCACCTCGTTTGGGTTAAATGATACGCTCATCAACTGGGTTTCTAGTTTCCTTGATAAAAGACGAATACGTGTCGTAGTTGATGGCTTTTTTTCAAAAGAAGTTAGCATTAACGCGGGCGTACCACAGGGATCCGTTATAGCGCCTACACTTTTCTGCTGTACATAAACGACCTTATTTCTTCAACAACTAACCCCATCCATTGCTTTGCTGACGATAGCACTCTTCACTGTAGTTCATCTCAGTCTACTCATAGTGATAATTCACCTTCTATGTCAAGTCAAGAAATTAAAGCTGAAATGGCAAATTCAATCAACAAAGACATTCAACGTATTCTCGAATGGAGAAGCAATAATCTAGTTAAACTTAATGCTAACAAAACTCAGTGTTGCCTTATGTCCGCCAAAAAAGATCGATCATTTCCTGTTGTAAGTATGAATGGCTCAATTCTTAAGTTTTCAGACTCTATTACTCTGTTGGGTATGACTGTATCTTCAAATCTCTCATGGGTTGACCATCTTCTGTCAGCTACCAAAACAGCTGCTCGTAAAATAGGCTTTTTGTACAGATCTAAGCATTACTTTACCTCTCGACAACTTCTGCTGTATAAGGCCCAAATTCGGCCTCATCTGGAATATAATTCTCACCTTTGGGTTAGTGCTCCCCAATACGCTCTCGATATCGTTGATCGTATTCAAAAGAGAGCGATTAGGCTTATAAATGACCCGTCCTTAACTTCTCACATACAGTCCCTTGAGCATAGAAGGATGGTTTCAGTTCTTTCTTTGTATTATCGTTATTACAACGGCTATTGTGCTGGTGAATTACATTCTTTGATACCATCTCCGGCTATCTTTGCGAGAAACACTCGGTTCGCTCATTCACATCATCAGTATGCAGTACAAATCTCCACTTGTCGTACCAAACGGGCGCAATCCACATTTTTCTACACGGCTTCTAAACTCTGGAATGATCTCCCTAGTTCCTGTTTTCCTCTCACTTATGATATGAGAAAATTTAAGGTAGCTGTTCATAGGCATCTATTGGCAATTCATTATCACTCTATCCATCCTCCTAAGTGTTCCTGAGTGCTTTAGTTCGATAGGCCTTATTTAGCCTGTTCAGGTCCACAATTATAAAAAAAAAAAAATATCAAATAAAAAAAACAGCAAAGTTTTTGATTTTCTAAGCAACTTTAATAATTTCTTTAAAATAGATAATGTAAATAGGTCTTTAAAATGTAAATCTTTAAAGAACATATTTGATCCATCTAAAAATGAAAAAGATATTATTGCCCAAGGTTTATGGGATGAAAATTCTAACATTGTATTTTAAACTTCCCCTGAAATTCGATATCTAATCTTATCTACCTGCTTCCAAATCTAGTAGTTGCTATAAGAATATTTTTAACAGTACCGGTAACTGGTGCTAGCGGCGAGAGGAGTTTTTGGAAACAAAATGATTAAAATTATTTGCGGTCAACAATGAGTCAAGAAAGGTTATCAGACTTATCTATCATTATGTATTATTTCAGAATTTGGTTTAAAAAAAGCAAAGAAAGCAAAATTTATTTAAATCTTTTGTAATAAGAATGTAGTAATAAAAATAATTATAAATTAGTATTATTATGTATCCGTTAATATGTATAAATATCTATTCATGTTAATTTATGATCAGTTCCTGCTGACTTATTTTTTCGAAATACAATTTACTTTTTTTGACATTTCCTGTTTTATTTATTTCAAAGAAATTGCGGTTAATCAGAGGTTAGATTACCCCCTTCTACATCTGATTACAATTTATAATTTCCATTGCACTGCAGGAACCATTCACTTTGTGTTAATTTTCGTCAAATATATAACAAAATTTTTATCTTTTGTTCATCAGTCTCCGCTTCTTTCTAGCCCCACCACGCAACCTTCAAACATAACCAGTCGTCACTTGATGCGCCTACTTATTTGCATGCACTGCCACTCAACATTGTACTCTACCATGTTGAAAATTTTTGTTAGGAAGTACAGCCACTTAGTAGATCACCACACTATACTACGTAGAAGAGTACTACAGTAAGAAGAAACACAGATAAATATTTTAAATTATTGAAAGGATTTTATCAAATAAGAAAATATATTATATTAATTATAATATAACTATGTCCTAATTGATACATTTCTGTTTTATACAATGTTTCCACTTGTGGGTGTATTTACACAAACTGCATCAGACAACTACTTTGCGCCAAATATAGCGAACGTAGACAATAAAATCGCGCGAAGTGTAATTACACGTTCCAATTTACTTGTTTATAGTGGCAACATGGCATGGTCCTCGCTTCAATATGTCAAACCATTGTATGTATTATATACAGTGCTCATAACTGGATAACAATGACAAATATTTATACAGGCTAGCTTTAATAGACTTATAAAAGAACCTCACTTTAAACCGAATATACTCGGTGTCAAATTTATAAACATAAACGTATATATTTGTTAGATTTGAGTACAAAAAAAATAACGAATTTATTAATATTGCTTTGAAGTTTCTAGCACCCTTCCTTCTGGTAGTCCTCACAACTTACGAGGGAAGTCAAGACCTCACATTGATATAACGCCTTCGCTAATATATATATATATATATATATATATATATATATATATATATACAGGTATGGAAAAACATGATTGTGGGTCGGACATAATAAGCTAGAAAGAAACCCAATAAGCATTATATGAGTGTGAGAGAGACATAACTTTACCGATGTTGCCACTTACATACTTGCATGTAGGCGCAAAATATGAACTACTTAAGTTTGCTTCAATCTAGCTTCAACATTTCTAACGAAACCAAAGCAATTAAGATGATGTCGAAAAGTCGCGTGTTCTTTGAAACTATTAAGTAAATACTTTACACTTAAACATTAAATGATAATCCCTCAAACATCGAAGTTTATCGTAATTGCGAATTTATGACATGGTTCGATTACTACTCGCAAGAAGAACCAAGAAGAAACTTACGAGAACTGCAAACAAGGACATTAACATTTACATTGATAGTATAACTTAAGTTTAAGGTTTAACTTTGGCACTATAATTCTTATTGAAAAACCGAGCATTTTTAAAAATGAACAGAATGCTCTTTTTTCAAAACTCTACTTTTTAAGATTTTCGAAAAGACCTCCACCTTGCGCAAGGCAACAACCCAATCTGTGATAAAATTAAGTTCGGGTATTTTCTAACATTTCTTGGGTAATGCTGTTTAAAGAGTCTGTAATTTTGACACGAAGTTCGTCTAAATTGTTGGCACGTTCATGTCTGTGCCTATAAATTTGCTGCGATACGTATCCCCAAACAAAAAAGTCGTTCGGGGCGATATCAGGTGAGCGAGGAGGATATTTAATAGTACCTTTTCCACTAATAATACGGTTAGGGAACGTAGTTTCCAACAACTGTTGAACTCTTATTGCAGTATGAGCAGGACAGCCATCTTCTTGATACCAAATGTCATCAAAATTTATATTGAGGCGTTGAACAACTGGAACTATCTGGTTTCTCAACAGTTCTAAATATTTGTCCTCATTCAAGTTTCCGTTGATAAAAAATGGACCAATTATGGAATTGCCTAAAATTCCTGGCCACACATTAACTTTTTGGGGGTATTGTGTCCGGTAAGGAATACTAATGTGTTTGTTTTCCCGAGAGTAACCAACAGCGGCAGACGGATTATGATGGCCATGTAAGTTAAAAGAACAGTCGTCGGTAAACAAAATATTTTCAATAAATGTTTCGTTTTCATTAACCCGATTCATCATATCTTCACAAAATTCCATATGCGTTTGAAGATCTTCTGGAAAAATTTCTTGTGTAGTTTGCAACTTATAGCAACGGTATTTATTCCTTTTCAAGATATTGCGAACTGTTCTTGGTTCAATATTCATTCCTTCAGCAATTTTTGTACTATTGCACGGGAAATTAGTTTCTGCTAAACTACACTGCAATTTCTTGTAGTTCGCGCTCTTCGTTTAAGTTACGACTAGGATGCTCATCATCATTACCATCAATGCTACTGCATTTTCTACAATTATTTAAACATCCACATCTTTCAAATTTACAAACAGTACGCATAATCGTACTTTCTGATGGAATTGACCTGTTTTCAAAGGAAAAAGCAAACCTGCTCATTATTTCCTTTGCAGTACTTCCTGAATAATACCACTTAATAATCTGTATTTTTTATTCAGTGGAATACATGAGTATTGTGTCCAACTTGCAAAAACACTGATTTTCAATCCTCATTGACAGTAGCAATTAAATGTGTCATTGATACTAGCCTACTCAAAAGACGCATGTATGGCATCAGCGCTTTAGTTTCTTGTGTATTCTATCTCACTTATCACGTGAACTGATTGTACTGTGTTTGTTTTACTTATTATTATAAGTCAGACCCATGATAATATTTTTCCATACCAGTGTATATACAGGCTGCGGCATTAGTGCGTCGAAGTACGATATATCCGTTATTAAAGGAGATACCAAAAAAAGTTATTTACAAAAATTATAGGCAACTTCAAACTTCACATAAAATTATTTTCGTATTTACAGGGTGTTACATATCAGGGTGAACCAAACATACTTTTTTAAAGTGGGACACCCTGTATATTATTTCAAAATTAGGTTAAGCGCATTTCCCCCATACTTCCAATCTAGGGTTTCATTACGTTATATAGGGTATTTCAAAAGTTATGGTCAATTGTACACGAAAATCATTCTAATTCCAACGTCCTTATACCCTAGACAGAACAACCTAACAATAATTTTTTCCAGGCATAACTTTTTGACAATGGTACAGTGTTACGAGAAAGTGCTATTTCTTTATTATTGCACCAATTGAATATAGAGCGAGCCAAAACTCGAACACATGATTTTGTCAATTTTTTCAAATGAATCACCATGTATTTTATTTTAAAAAGTGAAAATACACTTTATGTTATTTCATTTTTATTAAGCACTCCTTATAGCTCTACCAAAGCTCAAATTCAAGAGTTTTATTTCTAATTTCATTACTTTTGAATAAATATTTATTTCGGTCCAATATAACTTGACTTATTCATCCCGCAATCTGTAAAACTGCTCTGTTACAAAATTTCTTTAAAGAAGGTACCATTTTTGTCTGTTGAGATAAAATTCTGATCGCTTTAGTGCTAGAAGGTTATTCATGTACACAATTTAATATAAATGTACTATCATGTTTATTTAATTGAAGTTGGCTAACAGGGGGAGTATGCAACGCCAATAACAAGAATAATAAAAATAAATAAATAAAATAAACAGTTTCTTTTAATATAAACAAGTTTCGCAAACTAAATAAATAACGTAAAATGCATAATAAACAAACAAAAAATTAATAAAAAATAATAACAGTTATTATGATTTTTTATATAAATAGGTTTGACAAAGGAAAAAAAAATAAGTAATAATAATAGTTATAGTAACAGCAAGTAACTTATGATAAATGTTACTGTAATCTCATACTGGACTTTATAGATTGTTTTGGTTTATTTTTTTTACTATCTTTTATTATTATTTAGTAATTCTTGTTATCTTTATTAATTTTCAGTACTCTTTTCGATTTCCGTCTGGGTAGGATATGTTTCAGAATGTAAAGTTTTAGATATTGCCACGGTGAAATTCTCAAATTATAAATATTATGTACTATAATAAAAGGATAATATTGAGTTTTTGACAC
This sequence comes from Vesta saturnalis, assembly GCA_036346205.1. NCBI lineage: Eukaryota > Metazoa > Arthropoda > Insecta > Coleoptera > Lampyridae > Vesta > Vesta saturnalis. The sequence continues at coordinate 53,492 of JARFJB010002197.1, read as the reverse complement.
TTATTGGTTTTAAAATGAAATAGAATAAAATGACATCTGAATAATTATCGACAGCTTAATCCAAGCTTATTGAATCAAAATATACTGTGGGTTATATTGTATATTCATCATTTTTACTAGATTAACAAGGGTACGATTAAAACTCTCCATCCATTCCGTTAAATTCACTTAGTTTTCTGTACATGTACTCAGTACAATTGAAATGCTTTTCAATTTCACTTTTATTCCAATGTCTTGGTAGTAGGGCTAAGATTTCAAGTTTTTTATAAATAGATTCAGATTTTTCAAATTTTCTTTGCAGATTTGTCAGCAATTCTCGAAATATAGAACAGTCTTTTAATATATTACGAGATATAGGTTCAGGAACTGCAATAGATACCTTGGAAAATTTTTCAGCAAAATTTCTACAAACTTCCTCAACGATATCTTCAGCATCATGTGTATGTTTAGATTTGTAAAATGGATGATCAATCCAGCAAGACATATTAAGACTGTTTAATACAGAATTTACTGCTCTTTGATCTTGACTCAGTGGTATATAATCAGAGGAATTACTAAGAAAAGTAGCAGCACTATCAGTTGAATGTTGGCTTTCAGGTAAAGCATCGATGTAAGAAACTTCTTCCATTTTTTCTATTCTTTTTGAACGTCTCAATTCTGCATTTCTACTACTGCTAGCTACTGAATCAACTGGATTCAAATTATGAACATCTTGTACAGAATCGATTTTATTTTTCAAAAGAGCCTCGCATCTTTTGCAAATCTTATCACCAGGTTTTAGTTGTAATAAAAATTTTTTAAGGGCGTTTTCACAAATTTCTAGTTTTAGTATTCTGAGATCTGTATTGATATTCTTATTATGATTTTTAAATCGATCATTTATGCTTTAAGGTAGAATAATGTCCATACATGTTTATGGTGCTCACAAATTTTGCCTTTCGAAATTTGATAAAACTTGTCAATCCTGTATTTTAGATTCAAAATAACTTCAACGGGCAAAGATTCATTGTTATATAAATATTTTTTATCTGTATATGCGCTAAGATGGCTCTGTGTATTTGTAATGATTCCAACATCACAATTCACAATGTCTTCCGTCATATTCAATAGTTATACTTCTGAAATTAAATAATAAAATTAAAAAATTAACGATAAATATAGTCGCTACATAAAAATTATACATCTACTCAATTCAAATCTGGTTATGGAGAATGTATGTACTAGGAAATGTCATTTTAAAACTTTTCCAACTACTTTTTTAAACACTATGTTTTCAGGTAATTTTCCACTGCCGGTCAAAAAACTTGATGAAAAAACAATTTTTGACTCTAGTACTTTGTAGTCTATATATATATATATATATATATATATATATATATATATATATATATATATATATATATATATATATATATATATATTCCTACGATATGGATGCTGCTTTGTATCGACTTTCGTGTATTAATGCATTGTAGTGTGCAATTTGAGGATCTTCTCCTTCAATACTTGGATGTGAATTGTTGTTGGTTGTAGATGTTATCTGATGCCACTTGACACCATTGTTGTGCGTGTTCTTGTAGCCGTGGATGATGAATGCTGTGGGTAGATGTTGATTGTGTGGATATGTCCTGTGGTTAGGTGTCACGATGATGTAACTGTTGATGCCCAAGTAGATCTGTAAGAGAAAGAAACATGTGTCGTACTGTAGTAACTAAGTTACTACAGTACGGTTATCGGGGTAGTATTCCAAAGCGCGAAGCGTTCGACAGAACATAAAAATCGATACTGTATACCTAATCTTGGGCGTCACTCTTCGTGTGGACCTTTGTATGGTTACCCGAAAAGGGCAACCACCTCCTGACCGTGCGTGAGGATCACTCCCCATAGGTCATGAGTCCTCCGAGAAGGGCTAATATGTAGTCGAACCCTAAGGCGGGGTAACAATAGCGGTGGAAGCCGTTGTTGGTATTTCGCCTGCCGTCGCTTGGGCGTAACTGGCGCCGGTCCGGGTTGAAGAAGGTGCCGCAGTTGGCGGTGTCCTCTTCTGTTGCTGCGGCCTTCTGCCTCCTTTCGTTGTGGAGGTCGAGGGAACTTCGGACATCCCTGTAGCTAGCGGGGTGGTCCCCACCACAGTTAACGCACTTTGCCCGATGTGTGCGGGGTTTAGTGCATTGACTGCAGTGGTGATCTCCGGTGCGTTTTACTCAGCGTGCTGCCGCCTTGCAGCAACGCTGTGCGTGACGGAAACCCTGACACCCTTGACACTGCCGGATTTCCGCCGCAAGTCCTTTACGGTGACGCGGTAGCGGACGACGTACTCTACCTCGCGGATCTTCTGGTCCATTTGGTTCGGTAGGTCTACCAGCACGAAGGGGATCGCTCTACCTCGCTGCTTCATCCTAAAACAACAGATCACATTAATAGCTAGAAGTGCCAGCTCTGAGCTGACGTCAGCCTAGGACAGCTCTACGTGTGGTACTTCGTACCACATCTTTCCATATACCTCATCAGCCTGACTCGGGCCTGGAGCGAGGCAGGCTGAATCCGGATACCCTCGCTGATTGCCTTGGCTCTCGTGAAGGCGATCCGTTGTCTGACCAATTCGCGAGAGAAGGCGACCCAGTTCTCCCTTTGACGAAGGATTGCCGGTGAAGCTTTCTCACTGTTGTCCTCTGCTACATCTGTCTACGTTTATAAAATAAAATCGATATTTTATTTTTAAAGTAGTTTCACAAATATGAATTTGGTGGATTATTAATTAGGGAATGGTAGCAGCATTATGAAGGAGGCTCTAATTATATAAGGGATAATTAAAGGATTACTTTAATTAAAATACGGAGAATGGTGGACTACCGCGGATGACGTCAACTTTTGCACACGATCTCATCAAGCACGTTTATTCTACCTTGTAGGTTTATCAGTGTGTGTGACGGGTCATTAATAGACCCAGGGCAATCATCCCGTCCTACTGGCTACTTCGTGTGTATGTGTGGGTGAGGTGAACTCACCTAGAGAACAAGGACAATCGTCCCGTGCTATCAGTTACTTAGTGTATATCTGCGTCGGCGAACTAGACGTAGTTCTCGTCCGGCCAACGAGTTTATGAAGGTTTACTTCCCGTCTTCACACGTCTAGTGTGTTGTTAAAAAAAACTTACGTGTGGGCGATATCGAGCACTAAGTAAACGCTGGTTGGGAGCGGGTGTAGCCACTATTGCAGAAGCACCAGGTGAGAGATTGGGAATAAATGAGAAGAAAATAAATGAATCGGGATCGGAACGAATCGGAAAGCTGTGTTTGATATAAACTCGGGGATAGAATTTAATAAAAGATTTAGCGAAATGAAATCGGAATCGGAATGAAATAATCTGTCGCAGGATAAAATAAAAAATTTAATTTGATCTCGGATGAAACATCGGAATCGGAATGAAAGATTGGACTGTTGGCATTTCACTTCAATTTGAACAGATTTTATTAGAATTTCAGATATATTAACTGTTGTTGATGTTGCTTTAAAGGACCAGGCTAATTAAAGTAGCCAACTAATGTTTTTGCACTTTATAAATAACACACATTTATGAATTATATTTTTTAATTTATTTTATTTTAATTGAAGTAAATGAACAACTTGCTGTTGACAAGTGTTACAAGAAAAAAAAAGGTAAACTTAGAATAATGACTGGTTTGGTAAAACCCAAACTAACTGAGGGTCAATAACAAGAAACGTTTAATGGTTTTTTCTGGTAATCAGTTGTGTGAGTTATCGATCGGTATTAACAGAACATGAGAATTAAATAAAAATCGTCGTAAACAAATTATTTTCACGCTAGACTTGATACTTGTAAGGCATAAGGGACTTCTTTATAAATACGAAACATTTATGTATATTGAAATAATTACATATACGAAGTGATGTGTTTAAAAAAGGCACTGTCCCGAAATAATATGGAACTAAACCAGAAAAAAATCCAGGTGCTCGTGTTGTCTTTGATCTCACGACTGTATTGTCGGGTCAAAATGTGACGTGGAGTAATTTTTTTACATTCTATACTTTAGGCCAATTGTTGTTAAAACGCAAACTTACACTTCAGGTTCAGGTTTTTATTTCAAAATTGTATTTACCCAAGACACTTCAATAGTGGCGTGTGTACCTCTCTTATTATTAGACGTGTTAAGGCATTTCTGGCCATTTGAAACGATTTTTGAAAAAAATCTGGCCCTTTGGTCAAAAATTTTCGAATTTTTTTTTCATTTTTACACGTTTTGAGCCATTTCTGGACATTTGAGACGATTTTAGTAAAAAAAAATTTTTGCCCTTTGCTAAAAATGTTCAAAATTTTATAGGTATTATTTAAATAATAACTTAAATTTAAGATAACGTATCTTAGTCGTCATATTTCATTGTTTCTGTCGAAGTATTACGATTTTTTTAATAAAACAATATAACAATTGAATGATATGAAAAAACTACAAAATTTTTAGTAGCAAAAAAAAAAAAACAGAGTACACTACTATCGGTTTCAAAAAGCAAAATAGGTCAATTTGAAAGCTTATAACTTTTTTATTGTAAGCCCAATTTATGTGAAACTTGACAGATATCTTCCCTGTAGACATATAATAACACAGAAAATTTTTTAGACGCTTAACTTTGTAAATTAAAAATTAAATTATCATAAAAAACGTAGTTTTGCGGCCCGTGTTTTACATACGATCGGTTTCAGTACTTGTAGCTTCCTTATTTTTGTCTTAAAATGTGCGAAATTTTAACCAGTGACATATCAAAGTAATATAAAGGTAACAGCAATTTCAAATTTTGAAAAAAAAATTACGTGTTCTCGATACGTGCAAACTTCACTCTAAATGCAAATATTTTCGTTTTAAGTAAACCGACATGTATGGTTTTAATTGTTCCTTAACGTTCCGCATTAAAGTACACGCATTTGTTATGTAGATTAATCCCAATTAATAAATAATTAATTTCTCAGGCGAGAGAGAGAACGGGCTACGTTGGACGAGCTTCCGATCGACGACTCAATACGAATGCCGTCGCATGCACAATGCACGAAATCGAGCTTCACACTGCTAAAATAACCACGTTCATTAAAGAATGATATTATTTTATCGGCCGATTTATTAAGAATATTAATCAAAACATTTGGTATAAGCACAAGGATTTTTTTTTATATATTACACAATTTAAGGTACATATTAACTGAGGACAGCAGAAACAATAAATAGTAAACTACAAAAATCAACAAATAATTGTGTGGAATGTGAAATTGGAAAATACCCTAACAATAATGACTTTTTGTAATGCACTTTCTGTTATATTTTTAGTTTGTTTAAAATGTAAACTATACTATTTATTATTTATATACAAATATTACATGCATAAGGATTACATGAGCACAAGATTTTTATTTATATAATACATTTTAAGATACATATTAAATGAGGATAGCAGAAACAATAAATAGTAAACTTTCCTTCAACGTAAAAGTCCAACACCATCGATCTAATTACATCCGGAAGATACTCTTCTATAGTAATAGTACTGGAACTTAATTATTTATTAATTGGGATTCAACTACATGATAAATGCGTGTACTTTAATACAGAACGTTAAGGAACAATTAAAACCTACATGTCGGTCCACTTAAAACGATAATATTTGCATTTAGAGCGAAGTTTGCACGTATCGAGAACACATCATTTTTTTTCAAAATTTAAATATTTTTTCAAAATTTGAAATTGTAGTTACTGCTTGTCCAACGTAGCCCGTTCTCTATCTCGGCTGAGAATTTAATTATTTATTAATTGGGATTCAACTACATGATAAATGCGTGTACTTGAGTACGGAACGTTAAAGAACGATTAAAACCTACATGTCGGTCCACTTAAAACGAAAATATTTGCATTTAGAGCGAATTTTGCACGTATCAAGAACACGCCATTTTTTTTAAATATTTGAAATTGCAGTTACCTTTATATTACTTAGATATGCCACTGGTTAAAATTTCGCACATTTTAAGACAAAAATAAGGAAACTATGAGCACTGAAACCGACCGTATGTAAAACACGGGCCTCAAAACTACATTTTGTATAATAATTTAATTTTTAATTTACAAAGTTAAGCGTCTAAACAATTTATATTTTCTGAGTGTTATTATGTGTCTACAGGGAAGATCTCTGCCAAGTTTCATATCAATTGGGCTTACAATAAAAAAGTTATAAGCTTTCAGACTGACCTATCTTACTTTTTGAAACCGACAGTAGTTATAAAATATCAAATTCTTTCAGTTTTACTTGTGCTTGTTTAAATTATCAATTACATTGTATTGTGAGGTCATGTGTTGCACACATCAGATTTTTTTTTATAATATGATAGACGTGTCCGCTTCTAATAGCTTTATTATTTGGAAAAAAATTAATTCCCAGGGGATGCAGGAAAAACTATTCAAAAAGGAATCTATTTAGAACTATTAGGGAAAGAATTGGCCACACGAAATAATATGCCAAGAACCGATGGCGCACTTGTCAATTGTCAAAACGGCCCAAGAAAGCGACAAAATCATCTTGTTCTCAAGGAAGTAACCATGGGAGGCGTAATTCTTGTCCAAGAAAAGGTGATACTAAAACTTTTCAAACCTGTCAAACTTGTAAGAAGTTTTGTTTGTAAAAATCATTATAAAATAATGTGCAAAAAAATTTTAATAAGTTATATAACTAATTTTATAAATAATAATTTGTAATTATTATTTTTTATATAGTAAGCACTTATTTTTCCTAATGACCTGTTTTAAAAACGTAAATAATCCAGAGGGAACTACTGACTTCAAGCATAGCAAGGGTATTCAAGTTTTGAACACTGCATGAAGGTTAAATTTGTATAAAAATAAATAAAAATACACAATTACAAACCCAACAGATTTTAACTATAAATGATAATCCTGAAAGTTTGCATTTTTGTATATGAAAAAAACAATTCGAATGAAGAAAACTCGAGCATTACTCCACTTTATACCATTAATATTTAGTGAAAATTTATCCGATGAAAATTGAGTAAAAAAATAGATTAATACATAAGAATTATTATTAATTTTATTTAATACATAAATAAAAAGTTTACTTCGAGTAGGATTTGAACCTACTTTGCTAGAGTACAGGTTACTTTGCTAGACTACAGGTCGTAGGTTCAAATCCTACTCGAGGTAAACTTTTTTTATTTATGTATTAAATAAAATTGATAATAATTTTTAATTATATATTTACCTTTGAACTTATTCGTTCATAACAAATACTTATAATAATATAATTTAATACATAAGAAATTCATCAGATTTTTTTCTTTCCTCACTAGCCTAGTGTAATTAATATATCCAGATCTTGTGTAGGTAAAGATAGTTAATTAACAAAATTTGCTTACAGGCAGATGACAGTGTTGCTTTGTATGCAAGAATCAAATTCGTAAGAGTGTTTTATCAAGCTTTAACCTTGCTTTTACAAAGGAAGGAAGATCAACAACCTGTAATAACGGATTGTCAAAGGTTATTTGTAACTGCCTCAGATATGCTTTTTGTAATGCAAAAAACATTGCTCAGTGATGCGCAGGAACCTAATATATGTAAGTATAATAATTTACAAAAATAAAATTAATGTGTAACGTTTCACAGTAGAACATTCACAAGTGTTAGGTTTTGAGCCACTTATCAATCAAAGATTGTTACCACCAACATTTCCGCGTTACACCAAAATTAAACAAAAAAAAGAAGCTCTAATGTATTTTGAAGATATGATTGAACGATTAAAAACTGTTTGCAAAATTCATGGAGTATCATCCTTTCACCAAGCTCTTGTAAGTGAGTGGGGACTGTTTGTATCAGACTTTCTGCTAATATAATTAGATTGAGAAGGGCTGATTTAGACCACTTGTACAATCTTCTTAAACAGAATATGAAAAGTCATCAATAATTATGACTTCAACTTCCAGGATTTCTTTATTGAATTTAGTAAAGGTAGTCCATGCCTTTTATCACGATCTGCGCTACAATTACTATATTTAGGAAGTCACAGTATGGTATTATCTTCAAATCCCAATATTCTTAAGGAGTTATTGAAGGATGCAGCAAAATCTTTTATTTCACCTCCAGCTTTAATGGCAAAAGCTATCGTCTCCAACCAACAAGTTACATTAAGTACATATTTTCAAATAATAAATTTATTTATTTATTTCTAGGCAAGAGTGTATGTGGATACATTCTTTTCACACTGCACAAGACCGTTTGCTAATTTATTACAACTCTGTGGACACAACCGTGCACGTCAAAGGGACAAATTAGCTCACTTGCTGGAAGAGTTTACTGGTTTACAGGATGAGGTTTGTTTTTAAATTTAAATCGTAAACTTTTTTTACTAATTTTTCTAATAGGCTGAACGAGTGGATGCGTATCTTCATAATATATCAGTAAATAGCACATGGTCTCGGCCACATTTAGCATGTTTTGGAACATGGATTTTGTATCATACACTAAGAATTATGATCATGTATCTTCTAGCGGGATTTGAGCTTGAATTATACAGTGTACATGAATTTTATTATATTTATTGGTGAGTATTTGCAATATCACGAAGCATTCAAGATAATTTGTTCTTTCATGTGACGATGACATCAGTAAGAACAAAATCTTGCAAGGTCATATTAGGTTATTAAGCATTTTATAGTAACAAAACTTACTTTCAAGGTATTTGTATGAATTTCTGTATGGATGGTTGGTATCTGCCTTAACAAGGGCAGATAGTTTCTTAGTTGAACAGGAATTAATAGGAGAATTACGGAAATCTAAAGGCAATAAAAAAATTAAAACAAAATATAAGAAAAAACCAAGACCTTACAATCGTGATATATTATTTTTTCAAGCTTTACAAAATATGTGTGGAGGCTATTACAAGGCTTTGATAGGATTTCGAATGGATGAAAAATTAAGTATGCCTCACCCTCAATTTGATAGTGAGCAAGTTCGCTATGAACATAGATTTGCGCCTTTTCAAAGTTTACTAACACCCCCACCAGTTCAATATTCAGAATTCAGAGATATGACCTCACCAGCGAGGTGTACCCAACAAGCGATAGACAGCATGTATCTGTACATAGCTGGTTGTAAACACTTTCATCAAGCCAGGCAATTACTAGAAACTGTTTCACCTGTTGATTCAGAGGTAATCGAAATTTTAATTAATTGTTTTAATATTGTTTATTTCAGGTTGTGGAATTAATTAAAATTTGCAAAACAAACTTTGTTGTTTTGAAATTATTGGCGGGTGGCCATAAAAAAGAATCAACAACTTCTCCCAATTTTGATTTTTCTAAACACAGACATTTTCCTATTATTAAATTGTGAATTTAAATTTTTTACCATTTGAATCAATTTGTTATTGTAATTGTTTTTTCAATTTCAATTTTGTATTATTTCTTAAATACTCATTTCAAAAGTTTTGACTACAAAATTGTATACATTTTGGTTATTCATCATTAAATCATAATCGTGAACCATTTGTTTTTGTTTGATTTGTGTTATGATTGTTATTGTAATATGATACATGCATCGAGTTTGATGACTTAAGAGAGTGGTTTCTACAAAGATAATAATGTAATACTAATAATATAATAATATTCTTTATTAATCCAAAGATCAAAACATTTGATATAGGCCAGGTTACAAAAATCAAAGAAAAGAACATAAAAGTCTGTAACACTGGAACTGTGGAATGATGCAACAAACGAAATACGCGTTTCAGTGATCAACTGGGCCAATTTCTAATATAGCGAGTAACGCTTAGTTGGGTTTTCATCTGAAAATCCATTCTATGCAGCAAATTACCAAACTATCCTGTTTATACAGAAGGTCTATCCAAAATTTTTTCCAATATTAATTTGAAAGCAGTCACTGCTTCAGATAATAATTTGCAAAATCTCTTAATCAATCGAAAAGATCTAGTGGATAAACAGGATACGTCAGGAATTTATAAAATTAATTGTAAAAATTGTGAGCAAATATATGTAAGGCAAACCAAATGACCTATCAAAATTCGCTTTAAAGAACATTTAGTTCATATCAAATACAAATGTTGGGACAAGTCTGCCTTAGCCCTACATATTACATGTTGGTAATAAGTAGGAACTTCATTGCTATGGAAGTTTAGAGATCTTCAAAAACAAACAAATTCTAATGAACTCATTAAATTTTCATAACTTTCACTTTCACCAGATAAGCAAGGAAGCATTACTGACTGATGGTATAATATATTAGAAATTTTTTTACTTCAGCCCAGACGACTGCTGATGCTATTGAAACACGTTAGTGTTTTTTAAGTTTTGTTTGGATGTATTTTGTTTGTTAAAAAAATTTACAGAAAAGCAAAAAATGAAATAAAATAAAATTTTGTATTTGAATTTAAAATGAGTAGTTTGTAATGGGGGCACAGTATCTGACACCGAAAGCACACTATACTTAAATACCAGTAACAATACTAATCAGATCAATTATATGCACCACAGAAGTACTCCTTTTAATATGGGCGATGGCAATCATATTTTTGTTTACCTAGATATACACGTTGTTGCTTGAATAATAGTTATTATTATTATTTATTGTGGTATTTCTTTATATCCAAAATCATGAAACAAGTAAGAGGTCATGTTTGTTTTACAATAAACAATAATTTTAAATTTGTTTAGGTGTCGATTATGGGTTAAAGTGTAAGAAATCGTCAAATGAGTAAGTCGCTAATAAAAAACTTCATATCAGAGGCTCAAAATGGAAATTTTCTTCACCCTTGCTATGATTTCCTGTACAAATTTCTAATCAAATTATTGTACCGTATGTGGTTGTTTTATTCATTAAAATTCGTGAATAGAAATTTTAAGACTCAAAAATGGTGCAAGAAAATTATCATTTTGAGTCATAATTAATGTAGGAATATTATAAATTTGTATAGAATGACAATGTTTAAATATAATTAATAAATTTGCGTAAATTCAACAAATAAATAAAAAATCGTGTTAGCCTAAATGTGAATTTCGTTCTCAACATACTGTCAAAAACATAACCGAAGGCCACAGCTGTCATTGATGGCTTTAGACAGCGTTAAATGGAAGTGTCGTTACTGGGTAATTAAGTATCCTGTGTCGAAAATAAAAATTGATACAGAAATATTCTTTTAAAGAGTAAAGATAGCTTTGTATAAATACATTTTTAATTTAAATATGTCAACTGTTTTAATAGATCATTAGGTAATTTGTTGTAAAAAATACTTACTTTATAATAACGATTATTTTTAAAAAGTGACAGTCTGTGCACGTGATTTTGTAAAAGATGTCTGAAGTGAAGTGTTTCTTGTTTAAAGTATGGTATTGGGGACAATGGCGTGGACAAACGTCAATACTTCTAATATGTTGATTGAGGGAAGTGTTAAAATCTTGTGCGCTTTAAGAATATCTCTACATGTATCACTTCAGTAGAGTTTAAAAATGCACCTTAGTTCTTGTTTTTGCAGAATAAATAAACAATGTACAGTATCACTTCTGCCCCAGTATATTATGCTATATCTCATGAGAGACTCAAAGTTAGATCAGTAATAGGTTAAAGCACAATTTCACTAAGTGTATTTCATGCATTTTATGATTGCATTTTTAATAAAAAATCTACCAGGCTATTACGACACAAAGCTAAATCCAAATTACTTCCCAAGACCTTGCAGTAACTTGTTAAAGACTTATTATTTAAAGTAATTAGTGGACTCTGTTCAGGCACAGTATACTTAAATACCAGTAATGACACTAAACAGATTAATTATGCGCATGCACCACAGAAGTACTCCTTTTAATATAGCCGATGTCAACCGCATGATTTTCGTTTACCTTATGTTTTTGAATGATTTAAGAAATCTTTGAACGTTATTACGAGTAAGTTGCTAATAAAAAACTTAATATCAGATGTTCACAATGGAAATTTTCTTCACCTTTGCAATGATTTCCCGTACAAATTTCTGATCAAATTATTTTATCGTATGCGGTGGTTTTTATTTTTATTAAAATTCGTGAATAGAAGTTTTAAAACTCAAAAATGATGAAAGAAAATTACCAGTTTGTATTATAATTAATGTAGGAATATTATAAATTGTATAGAACAACAATGTTTAAATATAATTAATAAATTTGTGTAAATGTAAATGCATATAAATAAAAAATCGTGTTAGCCTAAATCTCTATGTGAATTTCGCAACAAACATACTCTCGAAAACATGGCTGAAGGTCACAGCTGTCATTGAATGCTTTACACAGCGTTAAATGGAAGTGTCGTTACTGGGTATTTCAGTATACTGTGGTTCAGGGTTGATTAAAATCATGATTTTTAAGAAAAAATCAAAAATCGATTTTTTTCTAAATTTAAAATCAATTTAAAATTTCACTAGTTTTTATTGATATATTATTTTCAAATAATTCTGTTTATGTTTTGTTTTGTTAAGGAAACAAATATTTGCAGGCAGTAGGGTTGCAGAAATTAAGTGTTTACAATTACACGTTTAAACGTCCTTGCATGGGTAAAATGTTGTAAGTACGCATTTAACCATCATAACCTTTTAATGTCAGCAATTTTTCAAGCCATACAATGGGAGAATTATATCCACTATAAAACTACTAGAACTGCAACGAACAAAATTAGGTAAACAAACGGCATTCATTCATTGTGCTGATGCATTTTTATTCAGAATATAAATTATTAAATTAGAATAATCTTTATTCTTTACTCTTGAAATTGTGATGATTCAAATAGTTATACTTAATTTAGCTATTTAGCAGTAGTCCTTTTCTATACCCACTTTACAAATTTAGGTCACCTTTTTTATTTACTGCATACTGCATGTGGGTGGGGTTATAAATCATTTCTATTGAGTATACAATGAAAGTGTGTTTTTATTTTGAATCATTTAGTAGCGTAGGCTAGAATTTCACTTGCCCCCCTCAGAACCCTAACTCCGTTCCTTCTGATCCTATCCTGACCACACTCATCCTTAATCCCTCTATGCTTATATATGTAAGGTATGTATGTATGCTGGGAATCCATGGTTGTGGCTGAAGGAGCTCGGAAAGCTCGAGCAGCCCACCCTCCCCGTTGGGGAGGGAATGAAATATGTGGCCTATTCCTTTTTTTCTTTCCACTTGTAATAAAAACTATCATTTACGTAACTAAATACCTTTGTACATCACGATTTTTGTAGATTTTATGCTTCTCCTAGTCTTATTAGCAGATATTTAAGAATTTCACAAATGTTTATTTGATGGGCGTTTAAACGCGGGTAAGATGTTTAATATAAGGTTCTACTTGTTTAATAAAATCTATTTATTAAACTTTGTAACCCCATCAGGCATGAATAGTACAGATAGGAAGCAAAACTCTACAAGGCTTAACGTGAAAATTTTGTTCATGCAGTTTTGCGAGTTTGGGGAATTGTTGAAACTTGTAAAAACTGGTATAAAACGCTTAGCTATATAAATGACACGCACTTATTCTATTTATTAGTAATATTTTTGGTTCTGTGGGTAATCGAGCAAGATATTTGGAGTCATGACAAGCCGGGGTAGAAAGGAATTTACTATTTGGCAACATTTTGCAAAAAAGAAAGTGGTTGGTAAACTAGGTTGCAGAGCAGTGTGGTAAAGAATTGCAAGGTCTAGTGGACAGACTAAAAAGTCACTGGGAAATCTGTGAAAGTAAAACTAGTGATATCGTTGATGTTGAAACTCTTCAATCCACAGTCTGGAACTAGCCAGGATGAAATTATCCAGTTGAAAAAGAAACAGAGAAGCGAGAAGTGTGAAAATGGAAGTGGAGGTGAAAATAGTGGAAGTAGTGGTCATTTGGGTTCTTTTATTGTGCGAACTGGACAAGATAAGAAGAAAGAATTGGACAGATAAATAGCCAAAGCCCCTTACGCAACAAATTCCAGTTTTAGAGCGATAGGAAATATTCGAAAAGCCATAGAAATGCTAAGACCCCGTTACGTACCTCCATCTAGATTTCAGTTATCGTCAACGCTCCTGAATGAAATACTTGAGGAAGAAAAATCTAAATGTTTTAAGAAGTTTTCTGGACAGTCTGTTTACATGGCCTTGGATGGTCTAATGTACATAATGAGTCGATAATCTGTGTCGTTTTGATAGCAGAGAATGGAAACAGTATTATCTTGGAAAGCATAGATACATCTGGTCATCCCCATACAGCTGAATATCTTGCTGAGTTGGCTATTAACTGAATATAACTGTAAAGTTACCAGTATTGTGACAGATAATGCGGCCAACATGATCAATGTGAAGAAAAAAATTTCCGAGTCGTTCAGTTATCCTATAATTATACATGGTTGTTCGTCGCATTGCTTAGTCTGCTCTCCAAAGATTTAGAAGCATCGCAGGTAAAAGAGCATATAGTACAAATTATGAAGTACTCCAAAAATACCCATTTGCCAAATGCTTGGTATAAAGAAAAACGGGGCAAGAAATTGGTATTGCCTCAAGATGTTCGATGGAATACACTTTCAAATTGTCTTCAGATCTATGTAAATGAATGGCCGAAATTGTTATTAATATGTGAAGAGCATAAAGAAGAAATTGATCCAGTGATTTTTAAAAAAGTTGTCAGATATCTGTATTAAAAGGATGGCTGAAGATTTTCTATAGTTGCTAAAACCAATTGGAATTGGAAAAAAATTAGCGATTGAATGAATCCATAGCCACCTATAGTTGCAATTTAAAAAAAATTGTTTGGGTTGTAGCTCGAAAAATAATTACTAAAAAAAATTTTCGCATTTTCCCATTTTGCGTAAAAATAGCTATCAAAAGTCTCTCTTATAACTTTTTCGTATTTTGAATATTAAAAAAGATATAGTCGATTGAAAATTTGGACAATTTTTAGTTATTTTCAGATATCTTAGAAAGTTGGCAACAATGTTGAATTTTCTTATCGGTATTTGAATTATCATGTAATTCTGCCCAACTTTGCTATCTCTTATAATAACAAAGATAGCCATAGAACGTGGGTAGATTCTAGACACCCTGTATATACACGGTGATCAAATTGAAGTGTGCACTATTGCTAACTTCTTTATTTTTGAAGCTATGGGGTCGGTTAAATTAGAGAAGTATAGTCTGTAAAAATAAAGATTTTCTATTTCGGATTAGCGCTTTATTACTCATTGGAAATATACAGCCGTTTCTTTCTCGCGACAATGGAAATGTAATCCTATTCCAGAAGTTACCAAACGTTTTCAACGAACTCAATTCGCTACTGAATTCAATATTCCGGTATCTCAAATACTTTTCCAGATATTAAATTTCGAAATTATCAAATTTTATCTTTTTGATAAAGCCAGATTTTTTTTATACTTTCGTTACGGCGGTATTCGAAGTTCGTTTTTTAAGAAGATTTTGAGGCAATGTATTATTTTGGGGTCTAAATACGCAAATAGCCACCTATTATAGTAGATTAAATAATGAGGAATTGATTAATACTTTTTGTTTTGTTTTATTTACAAGAATGTACGTTATGTTCTGCATGTACAATTAATGTCACTATTAGTAAACAATAAAAACTGGTTTATGCATATCAATTCCTTTTTAATTACCAATTAATGATTTCGTTGTTGCACATTTCAAAATAAATGAATTATATTAAGTAATAAACCTCTGCATCCACACACAAAAAAAGTTTGCAACATAGTTAAAATTAAAAATCGTTCAAAACGTTTTATAACTTCTGGAATAGAATTAAAATTCCATTGTGTTTACCTCTCGCGAGCGGTCTTAAGTCATTGAGCAGGTAATTTACGCTTTCACTTAAGTCGCGTACGTTTCTATTGAAACCCAACCGTTAGAAAGAAACGGCTGTATATTCCCAATATCTCAGAGTAATAAAGCGCTAAGCCGAAATAGAAAATCTTTATTTTTACAGACAATAGTAGTATTTCTTCCGCTGATTAACGTGGTGGTAACAGAAAAATAATTGAATATCGCGTTTACGAGTTATTTTAAAAAAAATGTAGTTTTCTTAAATGGACACCCTGTATAATATTTATACCCTAATCGATTGCCAACGCTTTTCTTAACATAAAAAGTTGTTATGAATTTCAGCCTAAAACAAAAAATAAAGGAGGTATGAGCCTATTTAACTTATCATCTTGGGGGACATAACATTTAAAATAAAAACGAAACGAATCAATTGATTTATTTTTTGTTAGAATTATTAGAAAAGCTTAAATTAAATGTTGGCTCAATACGTTTTTGGGCACACTTAAATACTCTTCTTGTAGCCTTTAAAACCGTACGTCCATCTATGCTACGTATGATATTAGTTTTTTTTTTTTTTTTTTTTTTGTTCTAAGGCATCGACAACCAAGGTCATTAGCCTGTGTATGAGATGTATTTATGCTCTGATTTGTCTATTTTATTTTTTCAAATTTTACCATATAGTCCGATTTGTTTTATATATTCTATCACTGTCTTTAGTTGGCTGTATTTATTTGATGCGAGTAGTTGACACACATCGTCTCCTAGATTAATGGACCGTTTAATAGCAGCGTATTTAGGGCAATCTTTTAATATATGCGTTATTGTTAGCTTCTCGTTGCAGTCTATGCAGTTGGGTGAGTCGGTACCTGTTAGTAGATATGACGATGTGATATTACTATGTCCGATGCGTAGTCTTGTTATTACAGTTCTGGCTCGTCTATTTAATTCACTTGGCAACTTCCATTTATTTACGTGATTCTTGTACCTGGATAGTTTGCTTTGGGTGTTATTCCATTGTTCTTGCCATTTTATGCATATTTGGTTTTTAACAATTATTTTGGCGTCGTTTGGGGTTATGTGTTCTATTGAAGTATCGTTTAGCGCTGGTGCTTCCTTTGCTGCGGCATCAGCGTACATATTTCCTTCTATGCCTGAATGGCTTGGAACCCATATTAATATAATTTTGTTATTTTTTAAACTTGAGTTGTCTTTTATCTTGTTGTGAATTTTTTGTATTACTGGGTTTTGACAGTTGTACCTATTTATCTCTAGTAGAGCGGACATCGAATCTGTGCATACTATGCAATTTTTATTTACGACTGATTCACAGTACGTTATCGCCCTTCTTATAGCGTGTAGTTCTGCAGTGTATATGCTATTGTATTTTTCTAATTTACATTTGAAGGATGCGCCATCTATGTAGAATGCATATGCTGTTTCAGACGGGGTTTTAGAACCGTCCGTAAATATTAATAAGGGGCTTGTGTATTCTTGCACTATTTGATAGAATTTGTTTTTAATTAAATGTGGATTAGTGCTGTATTTGTTGAAAACTGTTAAGTCTAGCCGTGTTACGAGATCCGAGATTTGCCATGGTGGAATGTTGCAGAAAGCAGCGTGTGCTATTTGTAAAGTTGGTATTTGCAAAGAGTTATCGCTAGATTTATTGGTTTTATTATTTCGCATAGCATCCTAGATGATTTAGAAATAAAAATAGCTAATCACAGTTAAATGACGAACAGGCTTTGGTATCCATAGCTACATTAGTATGACAATTCTAAAGTCAAAATTCTGAGAATGGCTCGAAATTTTATTTTTCCTAAACTTTTTAATACTGAAACAATATATCAACCTATACGTTATTAAAGGATTAGTTTTGAGATTTTTGTAGATTTATTTTTTATTGGCAGATATAACATAGTACTCAAGAAACACGCTTTACATATCAAATAAATGCCAAAAATCACTTCCAAGAGTTATACTATATTTTATTGAAAACTACTGTACTTTGGTACTAAATTAAATAATAAATATAGCATATTTTGTATAATATTTCGTTTTTATTTAAATTTTACGGTATCCTATAGGCAAAAAGTGAAATGGACTCATATCTCCCTTATTTTTGGTTTTAGGCTGAAATTCATAATAACCTTTTATGTTAAGAAAAGCGTTGGCAATCGATTAGGGTATAAATATACAGGGTATCCCATTTAAGAAAACTACATTTTTAAAATAACTCGGAAACGCGATGTTCAATTGTTTTTATGTTACCACCACGTTAATCAGTGGAACTTCTCTAATTTAACCGACCTCGTAGCTTCAATAATAAATGATCCAGAATGATTGAAGTGGTCCGCTTACTTCAAAAAAGCTATTCTCCACTTATCCCATTTAGTGATCCCACCTATTTCCAGTGGTGTACATACGGGTATTACTGATTGGGCGGGAAATTCAAAAGGTGATATATGAACAATAAATACAGAACAATTTTAAATGACATAAATAGTCTGTATTTCTTGATTGCGGAACTACCTCCATCTCAATGTTATTATTAAAAATGCCAATAAGTAAATGGAATGTTTTTATTTCAATTTAGTTTTAATTTGACGGAGACAGATTATACTCTCCGAAAGCTTATAATAGCTGATGAAAATGTTGTTCATTATTTTCTAAGCATAAATTTACTCTACGTTTAATACTCTCGAAGGCGGATTCTAACTGTCGTGGGGTTATTGCAATGACAGCGTTCACTATGGCATTCTGTAACTCCTCAACCGTATGCAAACGATTTGCATACACAACATTTTTAAGATGACCAAAGAAAAAGCAGCCGAGCGGAGTCAAGCAGGGAGATCGTGGTGCCCATCGATTTTTGCTTATTATTCTATCACCAAAAAATTGTGGTAAATGTGCTAACGTTGTATGAGCCGGGTTAGGCTGTTGCGGAATCTCGCTGGAAATACCCATTTTGAAGCTTGTCGTGCAGTTGTTCAATAAAAGGTTTTAGAATTAATTGTTTTAATAGTTTTCTGCATTTATATTTTCATTTAAAAATTGGTCCAATTATTCGCCTTCTCGACGTGGCAATCCCCAACTCCAGTTTTAATTGGATGTAATGAAGTTTCAATAAATACATGGCGATTTTCAGTTGACCAGGCTCTGTAATTTTGAGAATTTATATAGCCGCTTAGGTGAAACCATGCCTCGTCACTGAAAAATGTTATATCCAAAACATTTTTGTTATTGAGATTTTGGTTAAACCAGGTACAGTACGTTAGATGCTTTTCGATATCAGTTGCCAACAATTCTTGTAATACAGACATTTTGTATGGGCGCATTTTCAGTTTTTTGCAAGCCCTCTAGCATGTTCCATACGAAATCCCAACAATTACAATTAATGAATAATAAACATTTAGTAATAAAAACAAATTTTACTCAATTACCACTTTGAGCAGACAATCGCCTTAAAGATTTATTTGGACTAGCTTCCAATCGTCCTCGAATTTCTTCTAAGCCTTCTTCGTCAAGTACAGGTCTTCTGTCAGGAGATTTTCCTATGGATACGAAGCCGGTGGCACGAAAACGTTGAACAATTCGACGAACATGCTGTGTGAATGTTTTGTAGGTAACGTCAATGTTGGCGAACCGTTGTTGGAATTCCTCGAAGCAAGAAACTTGCGAATATTTCCAGACACCACCTTCATCTTATTGTGTTCATACGAAAACATGACACTAACGATTATAACTTAAAAGTTATTCACATTTTATTTTTATTCTAAACATTGCTCTGTATTTATTTACTTACCAGATAAATTAATCAAGTATGTGCCGTTTTTGTCTTGAAAAAGACAGAATTTACGTGAATTACAGGAACAATAAAAAGGCAAATAAAATGACAAGAACAGAAGGAAGCAAATTATTACACTTTATACATAACGTATTTACGCACGCGGTATATATATATATATATATATATATATATATATATAATAAAAAAAAAATGAATATATTAAAATAAAACACTAATTTTAAAATAATTTATACTTGAATGCAAGCTTTCGCTCGACGTATTACAGACATTCGCGTCAATCGAAATATCCCTGGAATTTGCCTAATTTTCTCGAATGCTTCAATAATGCGATTCCAGAGATCCCCTTTAATCATTGCTGGAACTGAATAGACCTTTTTTTAACAGCAGCCCAATCAAAGAAATCTAAGGGATTGTGATCCGGTGATCTAGGCGGCCAGGCTATAGGAGCATCGTTACCTCGTCCGATCCACAGGTCAGGGAACTGCGCGTGCCGGTATTGCTTCACAGGTAATCCAAAATGTAGTCGGGCACCATCGTGCATAAAGATTGTCTCAGCTCTGAAAATTAGTGGCACATCTTCTAGAAGTTCCCACAACTATTTTGCGAGTGGTACTATATGGATTTTCTTCAATGTTTAATAGCATATCAATTTGGGCATTTTCATTCAGTTTAGGACGACAGAATTTTGGAACATTGCTCACAAGTCCAGTTTCTCTATTTTTTTCAATCCTAGATACAGTTGAACGATTAATATGTTTGTGAGGATATTTAGCATAAAATAAACCGTTTAACGCTAAATAATAAACAACACTCGAACGATACTTCTACGCAAACAAAAGACTTGTTTTAATCAGCAGCAAAGAAGATTTCCGATATCTTTAAATGTAGTTTCTATTTTGCATTGATTTTTAAATTATTTATAATTATTAAAATATAGGAATAAGAATACTTTGCAATAAAAATGATTATTACCTTTTGGGAATTATGTTTATTCTTACAAATTAATGGCATTTTGTTATTTGTTTTTAAAATATTGTTTGTAATTATTGTTTTTAATTAAAATTATTACTGTTTTTTACGGAAAAATTGTATATTAAATATGTTAATTTATTGTCATTTCGAGATTGTTTATCTTAGTTAAAAGTTTAAAAATGTTAAAAAAAACGTTTTAATTTCAGCCATAAAAAACCATGAACGGAATTTTAAAACTTTAAGTGTGATCAATTCAGAATGCCTAGTTTTCTTTTGGTGCGACAAGTATGGTATTTGCATTAAAAAATAACAAGTTTCGTGCTGTTGCTGATAGATGGCGTAAGGTAGAAACAAAAAAATATGAACATAAATTGTTTTTAAAAATAAAAATCGACCTGTTGAGGATTTTTGAAAAATAAATTTTGTTTCAAGTTCAATGAAATTTTCCGTTACTTTAGGCTCACGATGTATTAGTAAACGTAAGTAATAACTATTAAGTTTCTATTGTTTACATCTTTATTATTCGTTTTGGGTTAGTTTTAATAAATATTGTATATTAATTATGAGATGGAAATTGTCTTTTCAGAGCGATTAGTTTAGGTATTATTTGGAATTAAAAACAATAATTTTCAAATACAAAAGGAAACTGCTGCATTTATTAAACAAAATTAGATAAACTGTGATCCATTTCATCATAAAAATTTCGTTCTAAAAACGAACGATGCAATGCAAAGACTTTCTCATATATATAAAGCTCCTTTTAACCGCTCATCTGGTAGTGATATTGGCATATGGTCTATCATATGGGGAAAATTGTGAAATTTAATCGGAAATTATTATAGGTATTGTTTACCTAGTGGTTCTGTAAGTCACCAATTTTTAGAGGCTCTTGTAAATGAAATAAATATTTTGACGAAAGGAAAGGAGTGCGTAGAAAGGTTACTTTTTCACTTAGTTACCTACTTAGTTACTGTATTACAAGAAGAAAAAATGATAGTGCTTGAGGTATGTCGATATACGCATAGGCCTTCTGGTGCTCATAGCATGGGTGACTATTTTCCGGCATGCAAGGTATTTTCTTGTGGATGTATACTAATTTGTGCAGAATTACGTTAGGCACCTGTAGGGTAACATGAGAGGTGACTGCGTTTGTGTATCTTAAGCCAACACTGACTGGCAGTAGGGCGATACCGTTAGTGGGGAATGAAACATCGGGGGATGCGACTTGGTTAGTAACGGGTCTAGCTGTATTCAGTTACTTACGAAATTGATATGATTTCCTCAGATCCTCTCTCTGGCTTCGAAGACGGCTAGGATTGAAACAGACAGGTTATATTGTTGATCGCATGAACATAAAGTGACAACTTGGTACATGGAGTGTAAGAAGTATATATTCTGCGTGTATCAGAGACAAAACGCAAAGGAAATGATGTCAGTTGGGAGTGATTGTAAGCGAAAAGGTGAGTTAAACAATATGTATTGGTATCCCCCTGGAGAATAAGGATTAAGATGAAAGTGGAATTTCGTAAAATCATTTTTATTGCATGTTACGCACCGGTAAATGGAAAGAATATTTAAAAATGTCAGCCTTTTTGGAATGATGTGGAAGAATATAATGAGTGTGCACGAGCCAAATGAAAGAGTAATTTTATTGGAGATTTGAATGGTTGAGTGGATGTACATTGAAACATATGGAATGCGTGCTAGTAAAGATTGGAAATTTAAGAGTAAATCAGAAGGGGGCACCTGATAAATATCTGTGTAGAAAGAAAACTGTTCATATGTGTACATGACACAGATGTGAATCTAAAAGCATCATTGGCTTGATCGTTTATGATGAAGAATTTAGAAACCTGGGTAGTAATACAAAACTAATGCTTGGATTGGACTGATTGTTGCAAAGAATGAGACAGGAAAAGCGGTTATATGAAGTGTACAGATTGAGAAAGAAAGATGAAAGCGAGTAAGGATGATTAAATAGAAATTAAGAGTGCCAGAAGGTGAGAAAATACAAAACAATTTAGACGGAAACAATACACTTTTCTGGAAATGAGTATGAAATGTAAAAAATGGACGAAAGCAAGACGTAGTAGCGGTGCTGAATAGTATGAACGATAATGTTTTGAAAATTTGTACGGAAGTGAGACTAAGCTGACTGAAGAGTTAAGCAAGGAGCTTGTCAAAGATATAAGGAATACAACTAAGCATGATATTGAGTAGAGCAAGGTAAAGAAAACTACAAAGTTAAAGAATATTGAAGCGAAGGGGGGTGGGGTGGAGTTACTGGTGACATACTGCAGTATGAGTATGTAAAGCTTTAGGGCAGATTTTGGGAATTATTTAATACATGTATTAAATATGAAAAAGTGAAAAAGATTGATTGTGCGATTATTATTCGGCTGTATAAACGTGAGGGGAGTAAGAGTAATTGTAAAAACTATAGAGGTATACATTTATTGGGTATACCTAGTACAAGGTTTGGGTCATGGTGGGTTCATGCCAGGAAGGGACAGCAGGTGATTGAACAATGTTTTAAGTTGAAGAGAAGCTGTACTATGTGTTTGTAGACTTGGAGAAAGCATATGATTGAGTGAATAGGGAGAAATTCTGATACATTGAGGAGTAAATGTGTAGTAACTGGAACAAGAGCAGTATCTGACGGTAGCCAGGCATATGTTAGGGTGAGAGGAATACTTTTAAAATTGAGCAAACAGTTAGACAAGATTGCGTAACGTCACCGTGGTTTTTAATGCACGAGAGCGTATTTTTATGTTATCTACCTAGCCATGAAACAAAAAAGTGACAATGTCAAACAAATTATTAAAAACATTCTGTCACTGTTAGAAGTACACGTGCTAAGGTGTGTTTAGTTTGTGCCGTTTACAGAGATTTGAGACAATCTATTTGTCGATAAAATGAGTGAAACTAAGATTGAACATCGCAGCGTAATAAAATTCCTGACAAAAGAAGGCAATCAATGATGACCCTAAGTCCGGACGGCCCGTTGAAGCTCGAACTGAAGGCATTGTGCGAAAAGTCGAAAATTTGGTAATGAAAGATCGGCATGTAAAGATCTCTGTCATTGCCAATGAAGTCGGTATATCCGAAACAAGTGTCCTCAAAATTTTGATGACGATTTGGGCATGAAGAAAGTGTCTGCAAGGTGGATACCCACATTGCTTACACCTGAACAAAAACTGTACAGAAAATAAATTTCTCAAGAAAATTTCGCCGAGTTGGAGAGGGCAAAAAATGTGTTTTCTCGAATTATCACCGGGGATCAGACTTGGGTACATCAGTGGGATCCTCCTACTAAACAAAAATCCATGCAGTGGGTTCACAAGGGCTCTCCGCCACCAAAAAAATCTCAGGGGAAAGTGTTTTGCTTCTGATGAAGAACTCAAAGAAGCTATTGAAGAATATTTTGCAGGGTTACCGAGGGAACTTTTTCTGCGAGTATGGGGCAATTGAAAAAGAGATGGAATACGTTTATTAGTGTTGAAGGGAGTTATATAGAAAAATAATATTTTTTTGTTCTCTTATGTGCTTTTTTTCATGGCTACGTAGATAACATAAGAATACACCCTCGTATTTGTAGATACTAACCGAAAATGCGAGGAACTGCAAACAATGGTGAGGATGTTTGATGAAATCTGCTAGAGTAATTATGGACGTCAAGATAAACATGAGCAAAACGACGGTCGCTGTGTTTAATTTTGAATATGAAAAAGAGGGTAGCATATTTACCCTGCATGATGACATTGTAGAACAACTTGATGAGTTTGTGTATTTGGGCAGTATGTTTACTGCAAATGGTAGAATGGATGGAGAAGTTGAGCGGTGTGTTAATGCAGAAAGGAAAGTGATTGGCAGTGAATGAACCATAATGAGCGTATGAGTGGAGCTGCGAAACTAGCGATATACAATAGAATGTTTGTACCGTTAGTAGTGTATGGAAGTGCGAGTGGGGTATGTCATAAAAAACACGAAAGTAAAATAAATATGGGCATCATGTTTTTGTGGATCGTATGCGGTGAAACGAGAGAGGAATGAATTGATCATGAATGATTGTGAAGTGGAAAAGGCGGTAAGTCTGAGCATGGATGACCTTGAAAGAGGTGGTAGAATGAAGTAGAAAGCGCGATTAAGTAAAGAAAGATAAGTAACTTCAGGAATAAAAGGACGTCAGAATCAGTACATCAGTTTTACGAAAGAGGTATGCGAAGATAGATAAAACAAGCAAAAGACATTCAGGCGGTTTTGCTAAGAGCATTAGAAAGATGGAAAAATAACGAGTTTAACCCATATTTGTTCCCGATGTTCAATGTTATAACAAACAACGATGTAAGAGCAACTTTCACAAGGTCAAAGATACCAAGCGTAAACATTTTAATAGATTAATGCATGACAAGATAAGAGAAGCTCTAAGATATGTTATTGATGGAGTGGAAGGTGGACCTTTCAGAACTGATAGCAAAATGACAGAAATGTTGGCAAAGTAAGTTAAAAAATTACGCAGGTCTGACGCTCCTTGTGAAAACTATACAGTAATCTGAATTTTTACTCAAGTGTGGGAAGTTCAACTTTAAGGTTACGGATGCTGTAGCACAACTTGCAACTAAACTAAAGTATGAAACAGAATAACATGAAAGCACTTATGCTTCGTCATTTGATTGCCATTGACAAACACCTTGGGGTTAGGTCTATTGGAATTATGATTGTTTGAGAAGAACCATTGTTAAGTGTCGTATACCAACTAGCGTTGTTTTACATTCTTCTGGACAGTTGCAGATTTGTGGTGGTTGAAGTTAAGTGTAGAAGGAGCAGAATACTATAGAGACGCTTTATTATGAAAACTGTCATTGAGGATCAAACTGAGGTCTAGTTTTGTAATTCCATAAATAGAATACGAGCTCTTTGGCAAACGCACTTTCGTTGACCTAATTTTCTGTACAATACCTATAGAGGACATTCTAAGTTAGTAATATCTAACTGTGGTAGACAACTGTATAGTAAGGAAGGTGGTCCTTTAGCTATGCCACTTTATGCAGTAGCGACAATGTCGACCATTAACGAATTAAAACAAGTAACGGCAGTAACATAAACATGGTATTGATGTGACTCTGCCAAAGAAACTTCATAAATATAAAAAAGGGTGGAACACATTACAATCAGTTAGTCCCAGCTATGGCTCTTCCCTCAAGCTAACAAAACAGTTTTAATGGTACAGCCTTACCATGGACTCTCTAATATTGGGTCTCCGATTTTCTGAGATCTGAAAAGGCTGTCTGTTCCCTTTTTCCTGATCCTTAATCTATTCTCATAATATTCATCCTCTTGCCCTCACTGTCTTCCTATCGGATTGAAAGCCCAAAATTTAAAAAAAAGATGATTGTAGTTTCTAGGGTAATAAATACTGGAAGTAAAATCCTGCACCGTTCGGATGTCTGAGAGGGCATGATCGAAACGACCTCCGTCATCGAGAGTACACACTTTCTGATCCATACTGCAACATGCACGGTATCAGGTCCAATCTTAATGCTGTTCACCGACATCTTAGACAGTTACACCTGACAACCTGACATTTTGTTTCTATCTGAAACACGAGTCTCCTCTACAAGCTCTCATTCACCTGATTTGAATTTCCGCAATATAGTATTCACTAACTCTCGATGCAAAGGAGTGTGTGTCTTTCTCAAAGATATCACTTGCAACAGGATTTCTTCTTTGGAGAGTAAAAATTCGACGTGATTTGGTTTAAACATTCTGGTCCTAAATTTGTGACATCTATAGGTCTCCTAATAACTAACTTTCAAGACTTCTTCAATTACCTTAGTTTGAAAATTGACTATCTTGTGTCTCAGTTTCCATCTTGCGATATCTCAATTCTGGGAGATTTCAATGTTCATAACTCTAATTGGCTACAATTTTCGTCTACTACTAATCCTGATGGTCACAGCGCAAAACATTTGCTATTTAATGTGATCTCACATAAATGATTTTTGAACCCACAAGAATCCCTGATAACCCTAACCACACTCCACACCTTTTAGATCTCTTCCTTACATCAAACCCACTTGGTTATAAAACTTCAGTTCATTCTCCACTAGGTCTATCTCACCATTGTTTGATAGATATAACTTCTACATTCCCTAATTCCTTAGTTGTTCGCAACACTGATAGAGCCTTATGGTGTTTTAATTCAGCTAAATGGAGTGATTTACGAAATTTCTTTGCAACCTTTCCATGATGTGAACATTGTTCTAATCGTCCTCATCTTCGGACATTGCTCTTTCAGTATCTAAACTCATCTTCATCGGCATGGAGTTATACATTTCCAAAAAACAAAATGGTATTGTTCATTGTCGTTCCCAACCCTGCTTTATAAGGCTCCTACTGATGCAATATCTTTAAACAATAAATCTTATGCTAAATGGAAATCTAATAAAACCGTTCAGAGTCATGCAGACTACGTATGGGCGAGAAATACCTGCAAAATTTATTAGTAAATCTAAAAAGTTGTTTAAACAACGAAAATGTAATGAACTAGTTACATCTTCATTAGGCAATCGTAATTTTGGTCTTTAGCTGAAGCCATCAATAAAAACTTTGGTACATCTTCATTTCCCCCCATGACATCCTTTGACGGGTCTGTAGTTGCTAATTATGTAGACAAAGCCAATTTTTTTGTGGCTTGATTTTTATCAAATTCGTGTTTTACTGATTCTGGAAAATATGTTCCCCTAATCAACTATTCTTCATACGCCCTGACACCGATTCATTTTCGGTACAAGCTCCTATGCTCGGTCTCAATAAGGCGACTGGCTCAGGCGGTATCCCAGCTATAGTCTTAAATAAATGTTCCCCCGTGCTAATACCTAATAGTCCTATATAGGCTCTATTCCATTCGACCCCTAGGTATGTCTTTTGGGGAATTTACTTCTTCATGGAAGTTAGAAAATGTTCAACCTTTCAGAGCTCTTACCCCCAGAAATATCACACTCAGTGGTATTAGAGTTAGTCCCTTAACATATTTTAGTAATATATGGTCCATCTAAAGGCTGACGGAGCAAAAAACAATTAAATTTTTTGAAGTATACTGACAAAAAAATTGTAAGGACGCCTTTGCCATATCGTTGACGATTAA
Organism: Vesta saturnalis; assembly: GCA_036346205.1. Lineage (NCBI taxonomy): Eukaryota > Metazoa > Arthropoda > Insecta > Coleoptera > Lampyridae > Vesta > Vesta saturnalis. Next base: position 25,721 of record JARFJB010002197.1, on the reverse strand, counting down.
ATTTAATGATTTATGACCTCTCATATTGGCCCCGTTGTCGAAAGTTTGAGCTCTCATATACTGCATATTTAACCCCAATTTTTCAATTACTGCATTTGTAAGTTTTTGTCCTGTCGGTCTCTCAACTGGAATAAAGCCTAAAAACTTTCATTAAGCTTTATGATAACATTGGGGTTAGATTTACTAATAGACTCATATCTTATTAAAGATGTTAATTGCTATATCTTACTGACATGAGTACAATCTAGAATAATGGAATAGTATTTGTATTTCTTAATTTCGTCAATAATATGTGAGTGTAAAATCTAAATAAGTTCATTTTGGATATCTTTTCCAAGGTAGTGAACATTGGCTTCCTGTTTTTAGGTAGTCTGCGAACATGCCCTTCCATTATTAGATCAAATTGAGCTAGCAGTTGAATGATTTGAAAAAAGTCCATTAGTAAGATCATAAAGTTTGTCACTGGTACACCTAACGGCTAAACAATTTTGTTTGTTGCCACAATGCGTAGAACTACCTCATACCAATAATTTGTCTCTGCAGCAATTAGCCTTAGTGACTCATTGTCAATAGTTTTTGGTCGCTGACCAAATTCAATCCCAGACATTTGGAATTGAATGTGATTTTTTGATGACTCATGTTCTTTTAAAGTGTCACTGATGTGTTTCCAACGTGTATATCCTTCCGTGGAAAGACAATTAAAAGAGCAACTAAAAAAGGTTACAGTAAAAGCAATACACATAAATACACAAAAATTTTATCATGGAATAGACTAACCAGTTGCACAGTACTTTTTCTTCGTTTTTCAATGTAATAATGTGTACTGAATTTTCTATAGGTGTTATCAACTGGATATTTATAGTCGTCTGACAAACTAGGTGGCAAAGATCCTGGATCGGACTCTAAGATAACCACAAGTTATATATTTTCTTTAGAAGTTCCCGGAATAGATTATTTGTGTCATTATGGGTTACAGTTACATGATCGACTGTATCCTTGAAATTTAAGTTTGAGTCTGCTTCAGCTTGGTACAACTCTGGGTTGTCAACCTCTTTTTTTTAGTTCCTAGGTAATTTAGTAAACTCCCAGACTGTTTATCGATTTGCGATTGCTTTTCGAGCCTTTTTCTTTTGAACTGAGCACAACATACTTGTAATGCTTTCATTTCTGTCGATTCCTGAAAACCAGACGATAAAGATTATCGCGTGCGCAGGATTTTACCTGTTGCGCAATGTTTTTCATACCCCTATTATAAAAGCAAAGAAGAAGACTTATTTCCTTAAGTATGCAGTTACTGTGTTCTAGAAAGGTGCGATTAATTTTTAAGGTAAGTTACTATAATTATTTTATATGTAGTTTTTTCGAATAGCTAAGAGTTTACGCGTGGCTCTAAAAGGTATTTCTAATCAATGACTAATGACTAAACTACAATCGTCTTATTTTTATTTCTTAAATTTTCTTGTATGAGGACCATTTTTCTATTTTTTTTTTGACAATTTTTTAACTTTCTTCAAAATTTGAAATTTTAGGTAGCAAATTCTTTAATTACGGATATAGCAAATTTTTAATTTGTAATGTGCATTGAATGGTAAGTGAATTTTGATCTGAAAATATTATTGACGCGCCAAGAAATCTGTATTCCTGATTCCCGTCAGCACATATATACTTTATACAACAGGAGGCCAGATCGATCCTTTCATATATCGGAGGCGATAACGTATCTTGCGTAGATGTGTGTGTGCATATACTATATATATATATATATATATATATATATATATATATATATATATATATATGTAAGGATGTTTTCTACATGCAAGTGAAGCTTAAGGTCAGCTTCCACCGATACAAAACAATTGAGACCCGTTTGGAAGAAAAAAAAATGTATTTATTTATTTATACGACTTCTGGTTCCAGGCGGTTGATACGGTCAAATGTGCCACAGACGCCACCCAAAGAGAAACACCGGTCCAGACTGCCTCTGGGCCAATTCTGGACAGAGTCCGGTCTCCCAAACGGATTGCTCCCGGTCCCTCAGCGGAGGATAAGTTCAGAGTTCAACGGCGGAGAAAGATGTTCCTAAAACTAAGTTATTGTGGAAGTATTGGGAAGTAGACAAAGGTCACATGTCCCACTATACAAACACGGATCCTTCACCAATGATCGATGATTAAATGGATGATTTCTAATAAATACGAGCTCTATTAATCTAATTAAGCTTCGGTGGCTACGGTTCAAATATACGGTTACTAGTAGCCAAAAATCTTGACTACAAGTATTAAAACAAATTAAATACCTTCAAATTTAATTTTTGAGCAAGCATCTATTAAGATAAATTTAATTAAATAATTAAAGCTTCATATTCTTAAATAGGTAAACCTTCGATATTTGCAATAACCCAGAAAGAAAGAAAAAGATGGCGGAAAAACCCGCGAGACCTACCTATATAAGGTCGGTGCGATCGCAATTTTCCCTATAATCAGGCGGGGGCGTCGAGAGTTATTTTAATTAGAATTAAATTAATGATTGATTTTATGATTATCTCAATATTGTAATATTATTGCTCAGCAAATAACGGAGAGTTTGATATAAAAAATTGACCATTACATAAAAAAATAATTATTTACATAACAGCTTAATTGTTAATGACGGGTAATTGTATCAACTCAGAATGAAAAATTACAGAAGGCAATTGCCTACGTTTCACATGTGTTAGTGGTTGGATGTAATTTTTACAGTAGAAAGTAGATTAACAGACAAATTCCATTGGTACTGTCTTAGAGCTATTTTGTCATATTCTATAAAAATTATTTAACATTTTGATTAAACGGTTAATATTTGTAATCACTAAATGAAACTTATTTTATTTTTAACTACAAAATTATCACATTTATACATAAACGGTAGTCGCAAACGGCAACAAGTATGTTAATATATTTGATATCTTTCTATTTTCTTTTATATAAAATTTAATCCTAAAGGTGCATTTCAGGATACAAATTTTAAGATATAAATTAATTCATTTACAGGCACGGTGCTAGTTTTAATGATTTGGATAATTGACTATTTACTGTTTGTACGGGATCTAGATTATATTATTTGAATGTCGACGGTTTTCTATTTCTAAATTGAATTGATATAAAAGCTTATTTGTAACTTTTTCCCATTCCAGATGTTCATTATAATACAAAATAAGTTATCATTCGCCAAACTTTAATTGTGGGATATAAAAAGAAAATTGGTATGTACAGTTAACGGAATCAGGAAAATGGGGGAGGGAGCCGCGTGTTCTCTTCCGAAATTTATATAGAGTCGGCTACCTTTTATAATAGTTCTAGGAGTAAAACGGATACGACGTTTTCGAAAAATAAAGTTTTATTAGAATATTTGTTTGACAACAGGATTCAGACGAGAGACCATTTATTTATGTTAATGTTTATAGTCAGTCAGTGTTAGCACATTTGGACAGCGATTCAACTACGACAATTTTAGGGATAAAAGGGTGGAACAGGTTAGAAAGGTTCCTTTTGTCATGACGAGTTACGTTATTTCGGTTATGTTGTGAATTCGACAGGTTTATCAGTTGATCCCGAGAAATAATTTATTAAAACAAAATAATTAAAATCCGCTAATGATTCTCATAAATACCTAATCAATTATGAAAATATCGTACACATGAGATGCATCAATTTTAACCACCACGCGAAGGTCCACTGGGCTCACATTGGCCGGCTACGTAAGTTTTATATAACGATAATTATTTATTGAAACACAGATCAAGTTTACCAACTTTGACTAAAGGAAAACTTAATTAATACTATTTCCATGGAAACCACAACGGCATTTTGTCAACAATTAAATATAAACCGAAATATGTTCGTTTGTAACAATATCAATATACCATGCTCTCACTAATTTATACTCCTACAACCAAATTTAATGCTTTCAATATGAAAATATTTCTACAACATTCAAATAAGCTTTCATGTGGTAACTAATGCTTCATTAAACTCCAGTGGTGTGTCATTTACACAAATTTACATTCTACATACAAAAAAAAAATTATTTTCGTGCAAACTCACTTCATTTTCATTCAGAATACGTTCCATACGTTATCAAAATACTGCATATACACGATGCGTCAAAATAAACTTGCACCTCCCCCACAAGGAGATTTTCATCCAGAAAAGGTCTAAAATAGCGGTCTCAGAAAACCTATACTAAGTTAAAAATCGAAACACTCCACCGAGGTCACCTCGTGAAGCAACAACCCAACTAACGGTGTGTGGTGGAAAGTGGACCGGCTCCGCTCCCCATCACCAAGACAACGATAACAAACACACAGCTGGGCCGCACCACAATCATTACGGGCCAGCCGGAGGCTGTAGGCCCCCAAACCTGACACAAGGTTGGCAGCAACCACACCCTGACATGGCCTGCCAAGAAGCGGCCCGGAACCATAGGGACACTAGCTCACAGAAGTCAGACCTCATCGCCGAAGCGGGGTAAAGCACAAAAGAAACGAGCTTTCACACACACTCTCCACGCGCGGTACAATACTCATTGACACTGGGGGGTCCGATAGTCATGTCCCACTCGGCTACTTCCCAACCCAACTCCCACCCCCTGGTTTCGACTTCGGTCACAGAAAAACAAAAAACAAACACATTCATCCAAAAACAAAATCGGTAACGCCACATCCGGGCATTCAAAAAGTCGAAAATCGGTCATTTTTGTCACTAGTCGAGAGGTCACAAATCGGTACATAAATTTCTCAAATCAAAGACATCAAAATCCGTTAAAGTATCGTAATCATCAAATAAATATCGTAATAGTTAAACATCGTAATCAGACTTCTTAAAACTATTCTAATCTAAACTGAACATATGCCTAACTAAAGAGAACAACTAACCTAACCTTAACCAAACCCAAAATGACTAAACGTGTCATACTTAACTAAAACGGTCGAACACTAAAGTAAAGTCTTACTACAATAAAATGAACTCAAGATAAATATGCGTTATATATACATAACTATAAGTGTAATTAAAACAAAGTAAACACAAAACTCAAATATTAAATATTATTAAATAATTTAATTTTTGACAAAATGCCGTTGTGGTTCCCATGGAAATGGTATTAATTAAGTTTTACTTTAGTCAAAGTTGGTAAACTTAATCTACTTTTCAATAAATAATTATCGTTATATAAAACTTACGTAACCAGGTAATGTGAGTCTAGTGGACACTCGCGTGGTGGTTACAATTGATTCATCTCATGTGTACGATATTTTCATAATTGATTAGGTATTTATCAGAATCATTAGCGGATTTGAGTTACTTTGTTTTCAAGGCTAATTGTTATGAAAAATGTAATTAGTATGGAATGTTTGTAGATTAATCTAAGTCATTTGGCAGTTAGATAATGTTCAAGTTATTCCTTTAGTAATTACATACTTATGGATTATGAGTAATTTGCTATTAGTAGTGAATTTAGATTATAATTGTATTTTATTCAAGAATTTGGATTTTATTTTCAAAGAATGTAATTGGTCTGGAGTGTTTGTTATTGGCAAACAAAAGTTTTAGTTGAATAGCAATTACTTTGGAATTCATTTAGTACTCTTCCCTTGCTTTATACTATATATATATATATATATATATATATATATATATATATATATATATATATATATATATATATATATATATATATATATACAGTCATGTTTTAGTAGGTAACTATTCGTATTTTTGTAAACGAAGCGCAAGGAATTCAAGAACACAAAGGCAATGTTGTGAAAAATGCTATAAAAATGTTTGTCTGTCACTACTATTATCTGTAAAAATTGCAATAAATAGTTTTTTTTATATATAATAATGTTTATGTAAGCTTAATTTGTAAATATATTCCAGCAATAACCACTCAATACAAGGGAATAATAAAAAAGGTGTATCTAAAGAAGGTGGGTCCATCGGACCCACACTGCCCAGCTACGTTACTCAAAAGATTTCCCCGGATAAGAGTTAATGTGCAGTAAGGAGTATGTATGCATTTTTTTTTTTGTACAAAATTTTGTAACATGGTCCAATAATGGTAAATTTAATGCATGTTCAAGAATGTGATGCTGTTCGCTAAATTGTGCGGAAATAGAGTTCGCCCACATGCAAAAGTTTGATAGAAAGTTGGTCTATGGTCTAGATAATGTACAGAGTGAATGTAATTGCAATTAATGTTTTTTTCGGAGAGTTGTAAGGGAATTTAAAAGTAAATTCACATTTTTGTTTAACTCTTTTAAAATTAAAGTTACCTTTTGAAGAACATTATTTAATGCATAGTTCCATATACGTTCGGAATTGAAATCCCGGACGTTCTGAAAGCTGAATTGCCGTGATTTTAGTTACTGACTGTAATGAACACCAATGAATCAAGCTATTGGAGCAATGCAGCTAAATCGAATTCAATTTATTAACAACTTTGGAAGACGCACGCTTTAAATATTTTATCGCTTGAATAGATATGCAAAATTGAAGAAATGGAAAATTGAAAGTTTTTTATAACTGTAATTGAATGCATATTTAGATATTAATTATAATTATACTGAAGGTACTAATTTAAATATTTCTTAATTGATGCATAGAATTTTTGTGGTTGATTTTATATCGATAAGATATAACTTTAACAGTAAGTTATAATTGAGCTATAGTACGTGGCGTATCACGAAAAAAAAACAAGCCTGATATATCAGTCACAACCAATGTGTACGAATATGACCATTTTATGATGTGATACAGTGTTAAAACGGGTAGTAATTGATTAATCAAATTAGATTGTTTTTTACCTTAAAGATAGTACGGTATTCGCCAAAATAAACAGTACCGAAATACGAAGGGCCATGGAATGGGTTGGGCGATGTCTGCTTGTTATGTATGGCTTGTTTGTTTTTAATTGTTATGATAATATTACGCTCGTGTTAAAATCGTTCCGAAAATGGTTCTGACAACTGAAGAAGCGGTATTTAAGTAGAACATTATTTCCGTTCATACGCAAGTGGATGAGGCAACGGCCTAAGTTTGAAACACGTTTTTGAAAAATATCGGGAGCAATTTAATAAAGCTGCATCCAGTAAAAGCATAATGTTAGCAATTGTTGAGAAATTTCGTCGCACTGGTAGTGTGTTATGTCAGCGCAAGGGTTCTTCAAATCATCGAAGAACAGTGTATACCAACGATAATGAAGAACGGGTTTTTGACCAGGTTTTTCAGTCTGCACAAAGAAGTCTCCCACGAACAAATATATCTATGCATTTAGTTGAAAAAAGTATAAAAAACCATTGGGATGTCATTTCGAACAATTGTAACTTAAATTTAAAAATTTTTTGGGAAATTATTTCTTTAATTTTTGAATCTAACACTTTTTCTTTTAATAACCAATTTTAGAAACACATTTTTGCTACTCCAATGGTTTCCAAAATTAGTCCTATCATATCTTACTATGTCATGGATGATCTTACTACAAATGTTTGAAAATTACCATTTAAATTACCTTTTTTAGTTAAATATGTTGATGCCATAATTTGCAGTATTCCTTTGGATAAATCCAAATTAACTTCAGGAATTTTTAATTGATATGATCGAAATCTCCAATTCACTATTGCAGAAGAAATTGATTGTTGTGTACGTTTTTTAGATGTTAAAGTAATTAGAAATTATGAAAGCGTTTTAATTTTAGATTGGTACATTAAACCCACCAACTCAGGAAGATGTTTAAATTATTTCTTGTACCACCAACATAAAACTAAAATTAATTTGGTATTATGCTTAAAAAATCCTATTATGAAAATATGCCAACCACAAGTTGTCAGGCAAAATTGAGAAATATTAAAAGGAATTTGAGTTGAGAAATATTAAAAGGAATTTTACTTGAACATTCTTACCCAAAACATTAATAAATAAAGTACCTTTTAATAATATTTCAATCCTAAATTCTAGTAGTAATGATAATAATAATAACAATGTCGGCATTTTTAATATAAATTATAAATATTATAAGTTTCCACTAGTTAATAACTTAAACCAAAAATTTATAAATATATTTGAAAATATATTAAATACAAAATTACAATAAAACCGATTAATACTTTACAAAAATTATTTTCTAAACTAAAAGATAAAATTCCTATATTAATGTAGTTTACAAAAGTAACTGTTTAAATTGCAATTCATGTTATATAGGACAAACCTCCAGTAATTTAGATTTAAGGATAAATTCACATAAAAGTGATTGTAAATTAAAAAAACTTACTTGGTTAAACAGAGCATTCTGTATCTTTTAGTCATTTATTTGATTTTAATAATAGACAAGTTTTGGCTAATGAAAAATGTGTAAGTTATAGAATTATTTTGGAAATGATTGAAATCTATAGTGAAAATTTAGCTATTAATGAAAAATAGATATCGAAGTAAATATCGTTTATTCTAATATATTAAATTATTATAAAAATAAGTTTAGAAGTAGATAAATTTGTATTATTTTCAACGTAATTAGTCTTTTACATTATTTAAAAAAACACGTTTCGTCTCTATATTAATAAATTTATATGTTATCACATATAGATTTAATTAAGTGATATTTAGTTAGAAAGTCTAGTGACAACGTCAATTAATTTTTAAAAAGAACAATAACTCTGTAAGTTTCTAATTTTGTCCAATTTTATATTTATTTTAATATTTTAGATCCTGAAGAAGCTAAAGCTCGATCAGGATAAAAGATTTAAATAAAATTTGATTATTTATGACTGATACCCAATAACTTCAAATACTATTAATAATCAACATAGTCGATATACAAATTAACTTGTGTTTGTGTTTGTTACTGTGCCCCCTTGTGTCTGCGTCTGCATCTGTAATTGTGTTTGCGCTTGTGTTTGTGCGTGTGCCCATGCGCATGCCTTAGCCTAGGTTTATGAAGGTGCCTGGGTCTGCTCCTATGCTTTTATTGTGACTATGTTTTTGCTTGTACGTTTGAGAATGTGTGTGTAACTGTGCATGTATCTGTTTCCAAGCCAGTGAATACGCCTGTTTCCATATTTGCCTTCGAGTCTGGCTGTGTCCGTGCCCGTGTCTGTGTCTGTGTCTGTGTCTGTGTCTGTGTCTGTGTCTGTGTCTGTGTCTGTGTCTGTGTCTGTGTCTGCGTCTGCGTCTGCGTCTGCGTCTGCGTCTGCGTCTGCGTCTGCGTCTGCGTCTGTGTCTGTGTCTGTGTCTGTGTCTGTGTCTGTGTCTGTGTCTGTGTCTGTGTCTGTGTCTGTGTCTGGGTCTGTGTCTGTGTCTGTGGCTGTGTCTGCGTACGCATCTGTGTCTTTGTCGGTGTCTGTGGCTGTGGTTCTGTGCCAGTGTCTGTGTGTGCGTGTGTATGTGTCTGTGTTTGTGTCTGTGTCTGTGTCTGTGTCTGTGTCTGTGTCTGTGTCTGTGTCTGTGTCTGTGTCTGTGTCTGTGTCTGTCTTCGTATGTGTCTGTGTCTGTGCCTGTGCATGTGCATGTATCTGTGCCTGTCTCTGTGTCTGTGTCTGTGTCTGTGTCTGTCTGTGTCTGTGTCTGTGTCTGTGTCTGTGTCTGTGTCTGTGTCTGTGTCTGTGTGTGTCTGTGTCTGTGCCTGAGTCTGTGTTTGTGTCTGTGTCTGTGTCTGTGTCTGTGTCTGCGTCTGTGTCTGTGTTTGTGTCTGTGTCTGTGTCTGTGTCTGTGTCTGTTTCTGTGTCTGTGTCTGTGTCTGTGTCTGTGTCTGTGTCTGTGTCTGTGTCTGTGTCTGTGTCTGTGTCTGTGTCTGTGTCTGTGGCTGTGTCTGCGTACGCATCTGTGTTTTGTCGGTGTCTGTGCCTGTGCTTCTACTTAGTCTGTTTCTGTGTTTCTGTGTCTTAGTCTGTGTCTGTATCTGTGTCTCTGTCTGTGTCTGTGCCTGTGTCTGTGTCTGTGTCTGTGTCTGTGTCTGTGTCTGTGTCTGCGCCTGTGTCTGTCTGTGCCTGTGTCTGTGTCTGTGTCTGTGTCTGTGTCTGTCTGTGTCTGTGTCTGTGTCTGTGTCTGTGTCTGTGTCTGTGTCTGTGTCTGTGTCTTTGTCTGTGTCTGTGTCTGTGCCTGTGTCTGTGTCTGTGGCTGTGTCTGCGTACGCATCTGTGCCTTTGTCGGTGTCTGTGCCTGTGCTTCTGTGCCAGTGTCTGTGTGTGTGTGTGCGTGTGGTGTGTGTGTGTCTGTGTCTGTGTCTGTGTCTGTGTCTGTGTCTGTGTCTGTGTCTGTGTCTGTGTCTGTGTCTGTGTCTGTGTCTGTGTCTGTGTCTGTCTCTGTGTCTTCGTATGTGTCTGTGTCTGTGCCTGTGTCTATGCCTGTGCATGTGCATGTATCTGTGCCTGTGTCTGTGTCTGTGTCTGTGTCTGTGTCTGTGTCTGTGTCTGTGTCTGTGTCTGTGTCTGTGTCTGTGTCTGTGTCTGTGCCTGTGTCTGCGTCTGTGTCTGTGTCTTAGTCTGTGACTTAGTCTGTTTCTGTGTTTCTGTGTTTTAGTCTGTGTCTGTATCTGTGTCTCTGTCTGTGTCTGTGACTGTGTCTGTGTCTGCGTCTGTGTCTGTGTCTGTGCCTGAGTCTGTGTCTGTGTCTGTGTCTGCGTCTGTGTCTGTCTGTGCCTGTGTCTGTGTCTGTGTCTGTGTCTGTGTCTGTGTCTGTGTCTGTGTCTGTGTCTGTGTCTGTGTCTGTGTCTGTGTCTGTGTCTGTGTCTGTGTCTGTGTCTGTGTCTGTGTCTGTGTCTGTGTCTGTGACTGTGTCTGCTACTGTGTCTGTGTCTGTGTCTTTGTCTGTGTCTGTGTCTGTGCCTGTGTCTGTGTCTGTGGCTGTGTCTGCGCACGCAACTGTGTCTTTGTCGGTGTCTGTGCCTGTGCTTCTGTGCCAGTGTCTCTCTGTGTGTGTGTGTATGTGTATGTGTCTGTGTCTGTGTCTGTGTCTGTGTCTGTGTCTGTGTCTGTGTCTGTGTCTGTGTCTGTGTCTGTGTCTGTGTCTGTGTCTGTGTCTATGCCTGTGCATGTGCATGTATCTATGCGTGTGTCTGTGTCTGTGTCTGTGTCTGTGTGTGTCTGTGTCTGTGCCTGAGTCTGTGTTTGTGTCTGTGTCTGTGTCTGTGTCTGTGTCTGCGTCTGTGTCTGTGTTTGTGTCTGTGTCTGTGTCTGTGTCTGTGTCTGTTTCTGTGTCTGTGTCTGTGTGTGTCTGTGTCTGTGTCTGTGTCTGTGTCTGTGTCTGTGTCTGTGTCTGTGTCTGTGGCTGTGTCTGCGTACGCATCTGTGTTTTTGTCGGTGTCTGTGCCTGTGCTTCTATGCCAGTGTCTGTGTGTGTGTGTGTGTGTGTGTGTGTGTGTGTGTGTGTTGTGTGTGTGTGTGTGTGTGTGTATGTGTCTGTGTCTGTGTCTGTGTCTGTGTCTGTGTCTGTGTCTGTGACTGTGTCTGTATCTGTGTCTGTGTCAGTGTCTGTGTCTGTGTCTTCGTATGTGTCTGTGTCTGTGCCTGTGTCTATGCCTGTGCATGTGCATGTATCTGTGCCTGTGTCTGTGTCTGTGTCTGTGTCTATGTCTGTGTCTGTGTCTGTGCCTGTGTCTGCGTCTGTGTCTGTGTCTTAGCCTGTGACTTAGTCTGTTTCTGTGTTTCTGTGTCTTAGTCTGTGTCTGTATCTGTGTCTCTGTCTGTGCCTGTGACTGTGTCTATGTCTGTGTCTGTGTCTGCGTCTGTGTCTGTGTCTGTGTCTGTGTCTGTGTCTGTGTCTGTGTCTGTGTCTGTGTCTGTGCCTGTGTCTGTCTGTGTCTGTGTCTGTGTCTGTGTCTGTGTCTGTGTCTGTGTCTGTGTCTGTGTCTGTGTCTGTGTCTGTGTCTGTGTCTGTGTCTGTGTCTGTGTCTGTGTCTGTGTCTGTGTCTGTGTCTGTGTCTGTGTCTGTGCCTGTGTCTGCGTCTGTGTCTGTGTCTTAGTCTGTGACTTAGTCTGTTTCTGTGTTTCTGTGTTTTAGTCTGTGTCTGTATCTGTGTCTCTGTCTGTGTCTGTGACTGTGTCTGTGTCTGTGTCTGAGTCTGTGTCTGTGTCTGTGTCTGCGTCTGTGTCTGTCTGTGCCTGTGTCTGTGTCTGTGTCTGTGTCTGTGTCTGTGTCTGTGTCTGTGTCTGTGTCTGTGTCTGTGTCTGTGTCTGTGTCTTTGTCTGTGTCTGTGTCTGTGCCTGTGTCTGTGACTGTGGCTGTGTCTGCGTACGCATCTGTGTCTTTGTCGGTGTCTGTGCCTGTGCTTCTGTGCCAGTGTCTGTGTGTGTGTGTGTGTGTGTGTGTGTCTGTGTCTGTGTCTGTGTCTGTGTCTGTGTCTGTGTCTGTGTCTGTGTCTGTGTCTGTGTCTGTGTCTGTGTCTGTGTCTGTGTCTGTGTCTGTGTCTGTGTCTGTGCCTGTGTCTATGCCTGTGCTTGTGCATGTATCTGTGCCTGTGTCTGTGTCTGTGTCTGTGTCTGTGTGTGTGTATGTGTCTGTGTCTGTGTCTGTGTCTGTGTCTGTGTCTGTGTCTGTGTCTGTGTCTGTGTCTGTGTCTGTGTCTGTGTCTTAGCCTGTGACTTAGTCTGTTTCTGTGTTCTGTGTCTTTGCCTGTGTCTGTCCTGTGTTCTACTTGTCTGTTCTGTGTTCTGTGTCTGAGTCTGTGTCTGTGTCTGTGTCTGTCTGTGTCTGTGCCTGTGTCTGTCTGTGTCTGGCCTGCGTCTGTGTCTGAGTCTGTGTCTGTGTCTGTGTCTGTGCCTGTGTCTGTGTCTGAGTCTGTGTCTGTGTCTGTGTCTGTGTCTGTGTCTGTGTCTGTGTCTGTGTCTGCTACTGTGTCTGTGTCTGTGTCTTTGTCTGTGTCTGTGTCTGTGCCCTGTGTATGTGTCTGTGGCTGTGTCTGCGTACGAATCTGTGTTTTGTCGGTGTCTGTGCCTGTGCTTCTGTGCCAGTGTCTGTGTGTGTTGTGTATGTGTTCTGTGTCTGTGTCTGTGTCTGTGTCTGTGTCTGTGTCTGTGTCTGTGTCTGTGTCTGTCTCTGTGTCTTGTGCCTGTGCCTGTGTCTATGCCTGTGCATGTGCATGTATCTATGTCGTGTCTGTGTCTGTGTCTGTGTCTGTGTCTGTGTCTGTGTCTGTGTCTGTTGTCCTGTATGCTGGTCTGTGTCTTGCTGTCTTGTGTTTCTGTGTTCTGCG